>VXAB01012034.1:219-150445 GCA_013399175.1 Odontophorus gujanensis
AAAAAAAAAAAAGAGTCTAACGGCATCTGGCGGCTCCCAAGTTCTCTATCGATACGCGTTTATTTATTTATTTTCCCCCAACTGTTTAAAATAATTCAACAAAAGCCGAGAGGGAAATGACATCAATCTGATCGTGGTCCAAAGCGTAAATTTTCCAGCCCTCTCGCTTCCCTTCCTTCCTCCGTGCCCTCCGCTCGCCGACGGACGGCGCTGCCGGGGCGGCGGGGCGAGGCCTGCGGCTGGCAGCGGGCGGCCCGCGGCCCTGCGAGCGGCCGGGCGACGGGAGAGCCAATCCAAGCGTTCGACGCGTGATTGGCGGCACCGGCGACCAATGGGAGCGGGTGGAAGGCGGGGCTTACGCTGACATGTGGGGCGAGGGGGGGTGCACACACACCTGCGGGGGTAAACAGAGGGGAGTGGGGTGCGGGGTGGGGAAGTCGGAGGGTCGTGGGGTTTGTGAGCTGGCGCGTCGTTGTTTGTTACGGCGCGATCCTAAGGAGCCTTGCGGGGGCTGCGTGCACTCTTGGAACGCAGAGAAGTGGGTCAGCGGGGCCTGGTGCCTGCGCGGAGCTGTGTGGCTCAGGGCTCTGTGGGGAGCTGTAAGCCTGGATCACTGGGGGCTTTAGGAGAGTCTGCGTCCACCCATCTGTCTCCGTGGTGGTGTATGGAAAGCGTGTGCGCAGTGTGTCTCAACAACTTTGCCGTGAAAATTAAACGTTCCTATCAGGCTTACTCTATGTTTTGTAGTATGAAAGTATAACCATAAGAAATACAATCCGATAGGCTTGGTTTTCTTTTTTTTATTATTTTTTTATTATTTTTTTTTTGTCTGTCTGTACAAGTGTGTAGTGAGAGTCCTGAAACAGGCTGCTGAGAGAGGGGGTGGGGTGTACTACTCTGGAGATATTCAAGACTGGTCTGGTTGCCTTCCCATGCAATCAGCTGTAGGGAATCTGCTTTCGTGGAGGGTAGGACTGGGGGGTCTCCAGAGATCCCTTCCATACCCTGCGGATAGTAATTCCACAGGCAGATATTTGCTTTGTAAGCAGGGTTGCACATCTCCAGGATTTCTTTTTGTTTGTTTGATTTTTTTGTTTGTTTGTTTGATTGATTGTTTTCTGGGGTTTATTTTCTTAATCTAGCTCTCACCACAGTGGGTAACAAATTCAAAATTCAAGGGATTAAGGAAAACCTGCAGTATGTGTCTGGCTTAAATACAGAGATGTGCAAGTGTTGACTGGTAATTGTATTGTATCTTGCATTTTTTTTCCATTCTAGAGCAGGTCTCGTAATTGGGAATTTATCAGCCTTTCCACTGGGGTAATTTTACAGGATTATCCGCCCTCTGTTCTTCCTGCTGCTTCGTCTGGACTCTGTGGAGTGTGCTGCTAGCCATGAAGCCTTCTGTGGGGGTTTATTCATGCTATTACTGACATGGAGCCCTTCGCATTCGGATTAACTCTTCACTCACTTTTCACCTGAATCTTGTGGATCAGTCTGTTTATAAAAAGGACATTACCACACATCCCTTTTCTGTTTGCATTTTGAAGTTGAACTCTCAATACAGACATAATGTATTCAGGCTGTTTACTTTGCCTGAATTTTAGAGGAAGAACTGAAGTTTAAAGATAGGTGAGACTATAATACTGCATGGGCAAGTAAATCCTTTTGATGTTTTATGTAAGACGTGGAAACATCACAAAGGGCCACAAATTCAGTGAGTGTGGTACTCATTAAGGTAAAAATTAATAAGAACAGGCAGTACTGGATATTAGAAAGACTTCTAAGCAAGTTCAACATTTGTGATGGAAAACACTCTTGAAAATGGGATAGAATACTCCTAATATAGAGCAAACTGAAAGTGCTTTCCAAGCTCACCAGCAAAAGCATCTGTTTTCTTAATACGTGGCAGCATAAATAAAAGCAGTCTTGTTAAACTACCACTAAAAAGCTCAGTATTTTTGTTTGTAGTGCAGTGTGTTGTTATTTGGATTGCTATCATGCTTAACAGGATTCCTCATTCCAGTTGTGCAGTCCTGCTGCAGAGGCTGCAGCCTCCTGCTTCTGTTTCCTAACGGGCTGCAGAGGTCTAAAATTAGCCCCTTGTTTTGTCATTTAATTGTGTGTATGTTTGTATATGTAGAGCTTGTAACGTGCCATCCCTGGCCCAAATGGGGCAGCATGAAGCAAAGGTTATGTACAGACTTGAGTGCTTATGAATGAAGGTTAGATGCAGGCTGTATCTTCATGAATGAAAATGCCATTCAGTCTTCAGAACTGAAATGTACAAGGCATGTCACTTACAGGATTTTGGCTTTTTTTTTTTTACTAGGAGAAATGTGTAGCATTCAAAGCTAATAGTGATGTATGCATGATAGGCTTGAAAAAGTACCTTCTACCTCAGAACCCTATGAAAATGATCACAACAAATCCTGCCTCTGGATTTCAGTCCTAGTTGCATGATGCATATGTTGACCTTTGCTCTGTTGCATACAAAAGCTTTATATGTAAAGCAGTCCAACTGAGTCGCTGCAGGGTTTCATCCGTTTTGTATTCCCCCTTCAGTGTTTGTGCCTCACACTTGGAGGTGTGATTATTCTACAGTATTGTGCAAGATTATTAACAGTGTATTAAGTCACATAGTTTATGTTCCTATGTTGAGATTAGCTTGTAGGAGTACATTCAGCAGAGGAGCTTGGCATAAGCCTGGGGACCTGTGCTCACATTTTCCACACTGATTTCTGCAGGTGGAGCCTTAAAGAATACGAATGCCTAGGCAGGTCCCATAGAAAAAGCAGTTAAAATGCTTGACGTGTCCTTTTGAGCTACTAATTACACTTCCAAGATGGTGCTTATTTAAAAAAAAAAAAAAAAAGAAGTTGGCAACCGCTCAATTTTCTCTATTGTTGGAGTGCAACAGGAATCCTTCTTTTAATGCCTCAGAGGGCTCTATTTAGCAAAGGAATCCAGGAGGGCCTAGGAGCAGAACATATATACATAGTTGTTTACCTGAGAAAGAAAATACTTGTTATAATTCCAGTTTGTGCTGTAATGGAGTTCTGAAGGAAGAGAGTTTTTTGCTTGATTTTACTGAAACGTGCTAGGTATTTTACTGAGGCTGCTGCACAGACGTTTTGTAGCTGTGGTATTCTGATGGTTCTCTTCTATGACTTGGTTATGTTCCTGATTTCCAAGCTTTACTCTGCAAGTTGAGCAGCTTCCTACCTTAAGCCTGTCCTTACAGGTTCTGCACCATTTTCTAGCAGCACCTCCTGTAGCTCTGTGCTGCCTCATGGAGTGAAGGGGGAGGCATGGTGCCCATCTGAGGGCTGCTGCTCTTCTAGGGTGAGCCACAGCAATGGGAACAATAGTTTGTGTAGTTAGGGGACAGCCACTCACCGTGGTTAGGAGATGGATGGAATAGTTTCATATACTGCATATTACAGATTATCTGTGTAGCCTTACTGCTAGAGATCTTTTGGAGTGTATTAAGAGTGAAGCATGGATCATGCAAGTTAAACGGAGCTCCACAAAGGCATCACTCTGTTTAGATCAATTTGCAGGTCAGGGATCAGAAAATGGCCTGTGCTTCACAGACAGAACCTTCCATGTGAAACTCACTGAAATGATGTCTGCAAAGATAGGAAGGCTTGAAACCAAACTGAAGTCAAGCTAGGTTTGCACCTGTACAGCCTGATCTGTATCACTTGTCAGGACATGAGCCTGTACCATAAGAGGCTGAATAATGAAATGTTTTGAAATGTTCTGTGCTGAACTTCCACCATTAATACATTGTAATCTGTTTTTAAAGAGTTTTAACAGTTCTCCACCCAACAGAAGAGCTTTGCCTGACAAAGCAAAAGTATCTGTGGAGTCGAGTAGAAGAATCTCAGTGCTGCCTTAATCACAGCCTGTATGTATATAGATGAGTGTTCTCAGGGAAAAGAGCACTGGAACAAATGATCTGTGAAGAATACTGAAAACTAAAAAGGAGTCTTTGCTGATGAACATCTTCAAAGATATAACTGGAGACAAGAGGACTGGCCTTGCCATAACTACCTGACATAGGACAGGCCTTTCCCACGTGGATTGGCCCTAGTGCCTTCTCCTGCTGTTCAAGTACGAAACAAGAAAGTAGCTGGAGACAATTGCCTGGTGACAGAACTGTGAAAACTACTGCTCTGATTGGTCCTTGCAAGCTGCATCAGAGCAGCCATCTCTGGAACAGTGCTGGAAACCAACCAGTGACGTGGCTGAAGTGGTGGGATTTTTTTTAAACCACTGCCATCCTCTTAGCTGAGTACTGCTGCTGCTCCAGCACAGCTGAGTGGGGGCACAGACGGGGCAGGAAAGAAACCTCGAGTGGGTTTTGCTGCATGGCAGAGGGGTTGTGAAACAGCATTTGCAGGCTTGTTGATCTAACTTGAAGTAAAGATAATTTTGTGAATAGTTCTTCTGTTTCTATCAGGATGTGGCTAGATGGGAGAGGAAGAGCTGTAGAAGTGAGTTTTGTAGTGTGCTGAACTAGAGTTCAGCAGCTCTAATATTTACAAGCATTTAAATGTCTGCCTAAAAATACTTCCTAGATAAAACATTTTGGAACTCGATGCTGAAGTCTGTTGTCCTGCAGATATAAAGCAGGAAGGCTGGAAATGAGCTGATGCCCAAATCTCATTTAAAATAATTAGGTTGTCTTTGACTCCAAGTTTTACTGCAAGGCTAAGAGAATAATGTGGGTGAAAACAGGAAGTCAGCATGCACAAAGCAGCAGGGGCATGGAAATTATTCTGCAGATATATGAAGGAAAACATGGTAAGGAACCTTATGGTATACAGGGGAGTTTGAAATAGCTTACCAACTTGGACAAAGGTAAATTGTGCCATACTTCAAACAAAAATGGTTTTTCATATGATGTAGAATTGTCAAATAGGATTGTCTGGATACAGTGTGTGGAATAAGGGTTTGTATTAATTGACATCTTGGTGGGTGAGACTGTTCTCCAGCCACCTTCAGAAAGCAGGTGAGGTCAGCCTGTGGAGCCTTGGCCTTAGCACCTATTTGCATTTTTAAAATGAAAAGGCTTCAAGATGGGACACTTCCCTTTAAAACTGATCTCTTATGTTCCATCTTACTTGTACAGCATATAATATGCAATTTAAATAAATTCTTAAAGTAATTAGTAAACCTGACTGGTCTTCTAATGTATTGGCATTTGAGAATACACTAAAATAGAAGATTAAACATTCGGAATGTTGCCTAGCATTTCTGGGGATACAAGTTCAGGGTTGGGCTTTGCTTTGCAATTTAGTTTTGCACTAATGTTTGTTTTGTATACAGCAGCCTTCTACTATAGGCATAATTATTTATAATTGCTGATAATTAAGAACTGTGCTAATCGCCTGGACTCTGTGCTACACTGAGAACATTTGGAAGTAGTATTTCTAATCATTAGATGCTTTGCAGGGTAAGGAGGAGGAATTTGAGTTAGCAAAATCCAACTGAAGTGTTATCATCTAGATCTGTTAAAAGACAGAGAATCAGGGGTCTCTGGGCTGAAACATGCCTTCTGTACTCTGACCATGTTACAGTTCTCTTTTGAAGCGAAACTGATCTTTATAGCAAGTGAACATGGAAGTGAGAATTGCTGCTTCGCACTACTGAAGCTATAGTAAATTTTGTCACTCCTCTAGGCTCTGAGGATTACGTGTACTCCATTAAAATATTGTGCTTCAGGTTGCTTGTCTGCTGGGAAATCATGACTGCCAGCAGAGCACAGGGATGGCAGGGGAGTGTGAGGCTGGAGAGCAGCAGCCTTGCTGCCCCTGCCATGTACCTCAGCACTGGGCAGCTCGTGTTCCTATAAACGCTGGGTGAAGGAGGACAAAGAAACCTTTATTACATTTTAAGTACCTGAAGGTTAAAATTTAATACTGTGCTCATTTTAAAAAAATACGAATCGACTTATTTTTAGAATTAATGAAACATAGCCTGAACTAGTTAGGTGCTGTAGCTCTGTGGTCTGATCAGGCCTTCAGAATTGGAAAACAGCAAACACATCCTGCAACTTTGTGACTCAGCTGATAGGAACTAAGATGATTTGCTTTTTTTCCCCTTCTTAAAAAAATGAAATTCCAGGAAGATTGACTCTCATTCAGCTCCAGTTAGGTTAAGAGCTTTGCAGAATTTATTTCTTTGCAGATTTCGTGAAATGAAATTTACACACTTCTGAACCTCCAGGTTTTCTGTAGTACAGCTTATTTATGCCAAACCAAATAACTTCATCTGATTGGCTGTATTACAGGTACTCGAGCAGCATATACTGACTTAATCATTGCCTTATGCTTAGCATTATGTAATTGTGATGCATGCTCACATACTTTCATGATGCATAAGCTTGCAGAAGAGGAAGGGTACCTTGTTGTTTTGTATTGGTAGCCAGATAAAACCCTGGTTTTGGAACTCTTCAAAATCTGATGTGGCAGATTATTTCCCTGATGTAGCCATTAAATGTTAATATGCTAACAGCCCCTAAAACGTCATCCTACTGAGTGAAAGAGCACTTGAAATTAATCAGTTGGCTTTATGTTGGGTACTCATCATCATTTTCCCTTCCCTTTCTTAGTTTAGATCGTTCCCACATTAAGTCATCAACGGGTTAAAGGAATCTGACATTTTCCCACACTTCACATTTGAATCTCTTGGGTGTGGGGGAGCGATCCAGGATTCACAATGTGCTGCCCCCTGTGTGAGCAGCAGTAACACACCAGCCCTCCCTACTCCAGGGAGAAGGAAATGTAATTCCCAGGATGTATTCTGCAATATTCTTATTACTGTTTAGCAACTTTACTAATCTGTGTGGTTTTTTTTTCCCCTACTGCTATATTTTAAATGCTGTGTACTTAAAAAACCCACTCAAATAAGCTTCTTCTATAAAATGCCAAGAATGCTTACTCTGTTCAGCAAATACGTGTTTTCACAGACATTTCTCCTCCCAGTATGCAAGACTTACATAAATATGAAGTGTTCTCATAGAACTCTAGTCTTTGTGTATATTTCAATAGAGCAGTCACGTTCACGCAGTATTAAATGTAAGGTTGCACTGCAACAGATAGGCAAGTCCTCAAGCTTCTGAGTATTCAAAATGAAAATATTAGTGGTGGTAGCTCTGATGGGCTACCATCAGAGTACATTGATTTTTACTCATGTGGCACTTGAGATCCATCTGGGATACAGAGGGTACGTTTGCTTCTTTTCCTCGCCACAATGTGTTGCCTGTGACTGCTTTTCCCATTATTTTTCAGGATTAAGATCATTAACTAGTTCGTTGTCCATACACGGTATGGACTGGAGGTAAATCCAGGTATTGCCTCAGCTCATCCATTCAAGTTCTGCCATAAACCTGCTCTGTTCTTATCTGCAGGGAGACATTGCACCTCATCATCCCAGCCAGGGCAGCAGCCATGTGCATAGGGCTCTTGCTTCATTTGCCTGTACTTCAGGCTGAAATGTAGTTCGGTTCCCATAGAAGTTCGTCACTTACTAAGTAAAATGCCAACATTGAACGCAGAACATTGAAAGCAATAAGCTTAATTCTCTTTGAGAAAGCAATTGTTCAAAGAACAATTAGTGCTTCGAGCGGGAATTGCAGAAAAAACTTGAGCATGTTTGAAGGAACACATTTAGTAAGTTTTAAAGTTTTATAGTAAACATAATATAGGAATACAGCACTATTTTTATTAATATTAGTTAGCTTAATCCCCCCCCAAAGGGGAGTGGGTATCTTTTAGGTGCATTTCTGATGTTCCTTCTCTTTAAAGGGTATCATTCCTCAGAGTTTTAAGCAATAATTTCTATTCTTGTAATAAAGCTTGACAACAGAAATATTAACCCTTTATACACAGGCTGACATTTTTTATTAGACTATACGGAAGGACTACTATAGTATTGTTATCTAAAAAGCGTTGTACTTTGACTTCACTTGGGATTTTAGACTTTGTTCAGTGTTACTATTTAACTAACGCCTGGACAATGGCAGTTGGAAGCAAGATTTTGCTTCCTGCTGGGCAAGAGTAGATTTTAGGTAGGTATGACCCGAGAAACAATTATGTTGTTGTCTAGATTTCAGTCTGTTAAGCAGCTGTGTTGCAAATACACACTTAAATTACTACTGTAATGCAGGAAGTTGGACTCCCCAAAATGCATTCCTTATTTTTCCTCCCACCCTAGCTTTTGGCCAGTTTACATCTCTTACCTAGCTTATCTCCTTATCAGGGATGGATCAGTGTTGATGCAAGAGTGAAGGGGAAACAGAAACTTGGGAGGGGAGGAACAGCAGGAGGACCAGCTTAGTTCTGCTTAGCGTGACTTGAAACCTCAAGGCAAGAAGATGGGGGTGAGGAGAATCCCAAATTAACTTTGAGTTTAGGGTTTATCAGGCAGTATCAGATGACTTATTTGTGGAGAAAACCTTTGGATCTGATTTTCCAATAAAGTTTTGGATTACATGAAGAAGCTTCACAGGTAGAGGCACAGAGTTACAAAGGAATGATCGAGTATGAGAATCCAGTATTAGAATTATTAGAAAGGAAGTCTCACAGGTTATAATTATCTCATTAAATTTTCAATCAACTGAATAGGTTATACTATATAGTAAACATAGTTTAATTAGTACTGCAGATCACCATCTCTCCTACTGCTTTTAGCAGCACAGAAGTAACCTGGCAGCCAGTCAGCGTGTGCCTACTGCACAAAGGAAAAACACACTTGAGTTATCTGGTTGTTTCTAGCCTTGTTAGAAAGATTTTTATAGCTTAATCATAGTCCTCTCAAAACAATGGACCAAATCAGATCAAATGGTACCTGAATGTTAACTTACACTGCTTTTATTGGTTCAGTGTTTTCTGTAAAGCTTTAGAATTAAAGTTTTCTTAACCTGGTTTAATATATG
Organism: Odontophorus gujanensis; assembly: GCA_013399175.1. Lineage (NCBI taxonomy): Eukaryota > Metazoa > Chordata > Aves > Galliformes > Odontophoridae > Odontophorus > Odontophorus gujanensis. The sequence continues at coordinate 9,167 of VXAB01012034.1, forward strand.
GTATGGAAGAAGTTAACACTTCTAGGAAATATTTTATGGGGAACTTAATATTCATAGTATGCTTAATACATGAAGGAGGGATGGTAGTTCAGCCTGTAGGAGTTACTGAATGCTTATAGCTTTGAAATGAAGTTAATTTGTCTATGATGTTTCAGACAAAGAAACACCGTAGTTGTTTCTCCGCGCTGTCACCTCCCTAGTTCAGAGGCATTATCTCCTAGCACCTTCTGGAGTTGTCTGGATCATTAACTGCCTTGTAGCCCAACTTCCACCTTTTATTTTGCTCTAACTTAAGAGACTTACCATTCCATAGGGCTGCTTCTTGGGCTGTGGTCTTTTCTCATCCTTCTGCAGAGATCAGCATAGCAGAAATGATTTGGCCCTCAGGCAGCTCCTCCAGCTCTCCCTTTATAGCTACTAACTTCTCTTGAGCCCATGCTCCCTGTGGCATTGGTGCTTTGGCTATAAATGCTCTTCAGCATCAGAGCAGCACCTGCTTAATGGAGCAGCACACCCACTCACATAGCTGCTGGTAATCACACCTTCTCTTTTCTCTAAAACAACAGCTAGCCCAGCTCTCAATCACCTGACTGTGCTCATTGCTTTAAACTGGAGAGTTGGGCAGCACAGGTGCAATTCTGCCCTGTGGGAATTTGGTTTGTCTCTAGCAGTCCCGAGAGGAGCCCAGCTCACTGCTCCATTATCCATTTGTTGCATTAGTCACCCTTGTCAGCTCTTCTTCTAACAGTTTGGCCTTCCTTGACTTGGCAATCTTCAGCATTTTTCTTCCCTTCATTTCTCTTTTTGCTCTTTCTCTCAGAGCCATTCATGCAAACAAAGACATAAAATTGTGTCTTCATTGAAGACTCCCGATCCGATTTCCCATGTCTTGACATCACCAGCCTGCTTTAGCTCAGCTCCCGTGGGGTTAGGAGTGTTAATTCTGCATTGGGATTGAGTGTCCAGAGTAGGAATGGGCAGCTGTCCTTGTCAGCTCTCAAGCAATTTTGTGTTTCAGCTTTTAAATTTAGTTCTAACAACCTGGTACAAGATGGTAAACAACTTAATTTGGACTTAAACAAAATCACATGCCCTCTTCATCGAATTTTGGTTGTGTGGAATGCATTCTGGTATCTGTCCTATCTTTGTTGATAAACCATTCTTCCTTGCCAGCTAAGTGGTGTGTAACAACAGCTGAGTATTCAATGGTGCTTTCCTCAGTCTGTGCAATTGAAAATTACAGGTGGTATAGGCTCTTTTGAAAATGAGATGTAGATGATCCCTATGTCAAGTTACATTATTAGGGCTGCACTTATCAAAGGCTTTAAGGTTGTCCAGCACCGTTGTTTGCCTCTTAAAATTGCTTTAGTCTGACAAAACTGTATCCCTTCACCTGAGGCTTACCTCAGCAGGTTCTACATTTGGAGTGGGGGAGGTAGGGAAAGCAGAGGAGATGATGATTTGCAGAAAGCAGTGATTTATCCAACTACTCCCTGCTGTGAAGTTTTGAAATTTAGTTCAGGGTATCACATTTGTGTTTTACGACAGCCTGTGCAATATGACCCACATTTAGCCTGGCTGTCAGGGCCTGNCAGCATCAGAGCAGCACCTGCTTAATGGAGCAGCACACCCACTCACATAGCTGCTGGTAATCACACCTTCTCTTTTCTCTAAAACAACAGCTAGCCCAGCTCTCAATCACCTGACTGTGCTCATTGCTTTAAACTGGAGAGTTGGGCAGCACAGGTGCAATTCTACCCTGTGGGAATTTGGTTTGTCTCTAGCAGTCCCGAGAGGAGCCCAGCTCACTGCTCCATTATCCATTTGTTGCATTAGTCACCCTTGTCAGCTCTTCTTCTAACAGTTTGGCCTTCCTTGACTTGGCAATCTTCAGCATTTTTCTTCCCTTCATTTCTCTTTTTGCTCTTTCTCTCAGAGCCATTCATGCAAACAAAGACATAAAATTGTGTCTTCATTGAAGACTCCCGATCCGATTTCCCATGTCTTGACATCACCAGCCTGCTTTAGCTCAGCTCCCGTGGGGTTAGGAGTGTTAATTCTGCATTGGGATTGAGTGTCCAGAGTAGGAATGGGCAGCTGTCCTTGTCAGCTCTCAAGCAATTTTGTGTTTCAGCTTTTAAATTTAGTTCTAACAACCTGGTACAAGATGGTAAACAACTTAATTTGGACTTAAACAAAATCACATGCCCTCTTCATCGAATTTTGGTTGTGTGGAATGCATTCTGGTATCTGTCCTATCTTTGTTGATAAACCATTCTTCCTTGCCAGCTAAGTGGTGTGTAACAACAGCTGAGTATTCAATGGTGCTTTCCTCAGTCTGTGCAATTGAAAATTACAGGTGGTATAGGCTCTTTTGAAAATGAGATGTAGATGATCCCTATGTCAAGTTACATTATTAGGGCTGCACTTATCAAAGGCTTTAAGGTTGTCCAGCACCGTTGTTTGCCTCTTAAAATTGCTTTAGTCTGACAAAACTGTATCCCTTCACCTGAGGCTTACCTCAGCAGGTTCTAAATTTGGAGTGGGGGAGGTAGGGAAAGCAGAGGAGATGATGATTTGCAGAAAGCAGTGATTTATCCAACTACTCCCTGCTGTGAAGTTTTGAAATTTAGTTCAGGGTATCACATTTGTGTTTTACGACAGCCTGTGCAATATGACCCACATTTAGCCTGGCTGTCAGGGCCTGGGAGATCTTCAGCTCTACCTGGTGAATGAAGGTGCACAAAGATCTGGTGGGATGACTTCTCCAGCACCAGCAGCTGGGTGCCGTCCTGCATCAGTACTGCTCCGTGCAAACAGGACTGCTCATCTTGCTGCTTTTTCTGGTACTGTGTGATCCTATGCTCGGGCTTTCAGCTTTGAAATGCAGCAGTGGGAAAGGGAAATCTGTCAAACAGGAATGCTGAGAACGGGTCAGATGGTGATGCTGGCAGACTGGCAGCGCGGGCTCACCGGTGTCCTGCATTAAAACCTTCAGTTGTTAAATCTCATTGGTCGCGTTACCGTGCATTAACAAAACCCACTGGAAAAGTATGTCATCCTCTTTTGGTAGCAGGGAGTCATGTAGTGCTGGTACCAGCAAGTCTGTTAATTAGTGCATGTGATTGACTGTGCTCTGGGGAGTATTCACATTTCCGTACTGAATGAGATTTCTGTCTCTAGTACTACCTGCTTTAGTTTTCAGAAAGTGGAGCACGTTTATTAAGTGCAGGAACTGCAGGAAGAGAATGCATCAGATGAGTGAGGGAGGGGAGCAGTCCCTGGAAAAGCACTGCAGCAGTGCTCTGTGCAGTAATGGCCTTTGTGAAAAGCATGCTCATTCGTAGCAATTCCAGAGGAGATGCCATATATATTGTTTTGCCATCTGTGATTGCACTCATTAGATAGCTACTACAAGGTAAAGTTATTTTTTTACCTATCTGGTGATTTTCAATTGAGTTCTACCTATTTAAATCAGCTTGGTTTAAAAAGAGAGCAGAACACTTAATGGTTTTAGCATCCTCAGAGCTCAGGTATCACCATTCTTTAAGGATCCTGTCCCAGCTGCTATTTATAATCTCATTGCATTACCCATAATGCACTTCTTAAAGAGGAATTTCTTTTCCCTGGGTGGAGCTGATTTTGGAGTAGGGAGTTGGAAAGAGAAAAGGTGTGAATTAGTAGAAGAGCTGTTGCTTTACAGTAAGCACTTGGGGCTGAGAAACTTTTGTTTTAACAAAGTCACTGTGTTTTGTTTTTTAATGTTATTAAAAAATATATTTTTAATAATAAATAATTTCTATTAAATAAATGGTAATCAGGTCTGGTTGAGGATTATTAGCTGTTAATGCTCTAGAGATGTGCAGTGCTTTTCTGATGTGCTCAATTTGCCCAGGGCTGAAGAACTAACTTGATAGAAAACCTTGCTAGGTGCAGTAGCTGGGTGTTGTCAGGGTGTCAGCAGCACAGCTTCTTCTCTGGATTGCTGTTATGTGTTTTGCTCTAGTAATTGTATCATATTGCTTGTAATGTGTTTGTAAATATGCTCTGAGTTACTGTTGTTCAACTTATTTATTGCATGTAAATCATTTCTGTGGTTCATGGCTTGTGCTTCTCAGTGTGGGTGCTTCAATTTAGGATGGGGAACTCTTGGTGATAAAAGCTCTTACATATGCATGAAACTGCTGTAGCATTCTTTTATTTGTGGTAAAAATGATGTACATTGGGAGTCCTTTGTAACCTTTAAACAAGCAACTAACGTGTAAGTTAATATGGTATTTATTTAAATCAAGGTACGTTTAAGCTATTTTCTCTTTTCAACTGTCTGAATCCTAAATATTTTTTTCTTGAAGAGGGAAAGAGACAGGAATGCCTTTTTTTCATTCCGTCTCTGTGCCTGGAGGTGGTACTGGTCTGCTGCCATACAGGAATGCTGGAGGGAGGGCTCTGCCTAGAGGAATTTTTGGCAGTTCTTTTCCACTATCCACACTGGATTGTGGTAAAAAAAGAAGCATTGACCAGAATCGTTTCTAAATTTCTTATGCAGAATGATGAGGAATGAGAGTGAGAGAAGTTAAAATCAGTTAGATGTTGAACAGTAAAACTTAACAAACTGTCAGAATCCCTGCATTACAAATGGTGCTTTTAGACTCAGAAGAGTAGGCTAAGGCTTGGACTAGAGGGCTGTTGTGTAGGCTTGAAGAATTGAGAATCCATTTAGAAATATTCTTTTCTTGGTTGCTGAATCTGTGTCATCAGTTGAGATTTGCAGTAAGCCTGGAAGTGATGGGTAAACAAGAATGGTAGCAAATGTTTTCTGTAGTATATATGAGGGGGAATCTGGTTGTGGTGGTGGTGTACATCAGTTTCTGAAGTCTTTTTGTTTAAGAGTTCAGATATGCTTATAGTTTTAAGCAGCTTTGTCTAGTAGGGGTTGCTGGAGCTTCTACTTCTGTAGGCCAGTGGTGAAGGAGACTGTGGTACAATGGGATGTTTGCAGAGCAGGGAGTATTCATGAAAGGTGTCAGGGCAGGGTGTTTGTATTGCATTACAGACATTGTTAAATTATTGGGGGTTGAGGTCAGATTTTTATCTGTCGTTCTAATACCATCAGATCTGAGCTCCTCTATTCTTGTAGCAGGTTTTCACACTTACAGATGGATGCAGATTATCTTTAAATATTTGGATTGAATATCCAATACAATACTTAACTGTAAAATGGAAATTACCTTGTAAAGAATTCCTGGTATAAGATGTCATAATCCTTTGTTGTTTTGTATTGACAGGAATGCCCAAGGAAAAGTACGATCCACCTGATCCACGGAGGATGTACACAATTATGTCCTCAGAGGAAGCAGCCAATGGAAAGAAATCACACTGGGCAGAGTTGGAAATAAGTGGTGAGAAAGTGGAGAATGATCCTCAGCTAAGATTTCAGTGCAATGTAGGAGCAGCCTGCACAGTACAAGCTTGAACAGGAAACATAGGGAGTATGAAACAGCTGTAGAAAAGAATTTCTAAGCTCGATGTGGTACATTCTGTGATAAACTGGAAGAAGCAATAACAGAGGTTTTATGCAGAAATTTTGATGAAATAAGGAATTTCTTAAAGAGATTGGTATTTCTAAATGGCTGTTCAGTAGAGAACTTTGTAGAAAGCAAATAGACTTCTAACTGGGGAAGAGTCTTCCAGATCACTGAATTTGTGTCTTGCTTCGAGTGCTGCATGCCTTTACACGTGAATAGCATTACTTACTTGAAGGTTACAGACGCAGAAACCTAGTTAAATGCTGCTTCAAGAAGCATTAATTTAGGCTTGGATATCCACTTGGACATCTGCTACCTATGCATAGAAAATGCATTAAGTAATAGCTCCTTCCTTTCATGCTTTGTGATCTCACTATAGACTGATTCCAGCCAAAAGAAATGTAGGTGGTGAAGAGAACATAGAAATTCTTTCAGCTTCACAGGTTTCTTTGATCGCAGTCACCTGTTTGCATTTAGAGGATAGGAGAGAGGGAGAAGCTGTTAATGCTGTTTTTAAAAATGCAGAGGAATACTGATTGGTATTTAAAAACCTTTCAAAAAAATTCTTAATAAGCATTACAGGAGAATGAATCCTTGAAGGAATTGTACGCATTTGCCTTGCAAAATAAAATGTGACAGTGTCTTTGTTCTATTAATGAGCACACTCTCTTTTCCTTGCAAAATACTTGGTCATCTACTACAGAAAGCCACAAATGCTTTAATTGCTTTTATTATAATCTCAGAGCTCTTTGCTGCGGGCTTTTGTGTACTAGTCACTCTGTTGTAGCTCTCTGGCAGTTACACCTGTATTAAACATTTTGTTACCATGGACTGCCTTCCAGGTACTCATGTATCAGTGTAGCTTTCCTCAGGCACTAAATGTGAGTTGTTTCCTTAAATAGAAGGAATTGTTATTTGTATGCATTGGTGTATTTATTAATGATGCTGCTCTTAATGTTGGGTTTTTTAAGGGCTTTCTCAGTTTTTTTAACCTCGGAGAAACCAGTAGTGGTGCTCTTCTTTCAATGCTGTTGGCACCAGTAGGTGATTCTTGTAAATGGAAAGAGAGCTCCTCCTGGGGAGAAAAATCTTGGAGAGAGGAAGTGTTTTGAGACCTTCTTCTGATTACATCTCACGTTGTTTTTGTGCTGCGATATAAAAGTCTTGCTTCTGTAACACAAATCCATGTTTGCACCTTCTGGTTGATACAAAAATTATATCTTTTAAAACAAAAATCTCTGGCAGTGGTATATTCAGCTTTTAGTTGAGTGCCAGATGGAAATCTGTGTTCTCAACCAAGCATTTTGGTCACCCCAAATATAGTACTTCTATCTATTCCTGGCTGGATGAATGCCACAGAACAAAGATTTTTGGTTTGAAAGATGTTACACAGACATAAGGGGAAAACTGAAGAACCATCTCATATCCTATATATGAACAGTAATTGAGGAAATGTTTCTTAAAGATCTATTAATTATTGAGGGCATGGTCAGTAAATTGTTGTTTCGTGTGAAACTTGAGAAAATACAAATGCTCAGTACTTAAGTCTACGTTGTTTTTACCCAATCCCATGTACAGTAGTGCTTAATTCTTTGAATCTGTAAGATCAGTGATTGATTAATTTTTATTTTTATTGTTTTTAATTTTTTTTTCTTCACCTTCCTTGTACAGGGAAAGTGAGAAGCTTGAGCTCATCGTTGTGGACGCTGACCCATTTGACAGCTTTGCATCTCAGTGACAATTCCTTATCCCGTATTCCTTCAGACATTGCCAAGCTTCATAATCTGGTGTATCTGGACCTGTCCTCTAATAAAATCCGCAGTTTACCAGCAGAGCTCGGAAACATGGTGTCACTCAGGTATGTGATTTTTAACAGGAGTTAAAGCAGCTGTTACCTTTGCAGGAACAGCTTGGGTTTTGGCTTAATAGTGATGTTCAAGTAAATGAAAAACATAAATTAATTCTCTCTTCTTGATTTTTTCACTTGTTCTGTGATACTCTGTTCTGATGTATGACAGTACGTGTACATAATGAGCTCTGGAGGTGCTCAGTTTGACAGCAGTCACCCATTTTATGTCTTTCCAAGTCACATTTCCTCTTCTGTGCCTCTCTTTCCAAACTCTTTTACAAATCTTTCTGGAGTTATCTAAGAAATAATAATACACGAAAAATTGCCTTTAGCTCATTGCAGTGTAGGAGAAAGGTCTGATTAAACATTCTCATTGTATGAACTACTGTTTTTCCTATTTATTCATTATTCCTAATAATATCAGTTCTTATTCTCTGGGTTTAATAACTAATGCAACTTTTCTAATATCATCCCCTTCCCACCTTTGCTATCATTTAACTACATTCCCATGCAAATTAAGGAGGAACAAAATATGTACTATATGCAACTTTTCCACTGAATTTTATAATGCTTAGCTCCTCTCATGGAATGATATCTCCTTTTGGAAGTGAAACATGAATAGTGATGAGCATTTGTGTTACAGTTAAGGCTGCAACATTTCATTTTGTTTGCAGAACACTGTTATGTGAAAATGTAAATGACATAGAAAAGTAAATATCTGCAAGCAGTGTTCTTCTGCCCTTGACCAGGAAAAAAAGAATGTCTTATTGTTTGGTTTATAACCAGCAACTGACTTCATTAGTTTTAATTTTTGATGTTTATGGTCAGCTTTGTTGACCAGGGAAACCTGAGTCTAAAAGTAACTAGAATTCTGTTGGAAGTAAGGAAGAAGAAAATGGAGTAACGGTCTGCCAGCACAGCTGTGATGAAACCAGGGGCCAAATGAGTTTGTACGTAGATATATTAGTCATTGCGTTTTATTCTATTTTAGCAAAGAGCACTTTACTGGGGAGAGTAAAACTAGCTGGTGAAATTGGTATCAAAAGCTCAAATTTCAAAGTAGTTCACATCTCAATCTTAGTGGTGAACTGAGGAGCTACTTTTTAGAGCATAATTGGCAGCTTTGTTTTGTGATGTGTTGTATAGTTGTTTTCAGATGTGAAGTAACCTGTGTTTTCAAAAATAAGTTTTGCATTAAGGTTTCAGTTAAAAGCAGTTATTAGTGATACCTTCCTTCTCTCTTTTCTCTACTCCTTGGATGTTGTGAGCTGGCACCCTAAATATACTGGTATATTCTCAAATTCATCTTTGTACTTCATCAGCATCCTTTTAGTTTCATCAGTCTTTTTCTTTCCTTTTACAGTGTTGCTTTAAAATTAATACTCATTACCTGAAGTTAGCTTACCCCTGCGTAGTCATCAGTAGTGTCAAAAGATATTTTGCCATCTTCACAACACTTTTCCAGTTTATTCTGATTCTCTTCTAAGTCCTCAACCTCTTTTCAGTACAGAATGAGTGTGAAATGCGTAGCTAGGGCCTAGGATCAAACCAGTGTTCTGTTTGTGACAAAAGCATAGCACTGAAATCCAGATCTCTAGACATGAAAAACTAGTGCATTAATCCACTGCGCTCTCTCTGTCCTCAGTAATTGCAGCTGATCCATGATTTCTTTTCACTGTGCTGAAAGTGAAGAAAAATCCGTAAGTGCATCCTGTGTGATAGCGCTCTGCAGGTCTCAGCTGTGCTGCAGTTTATGTTTCAGGCTGGCTCTTACTGCAGATGCTTCCCATAGTTTCTGGGAAGCTTTTCAGACTAACAGTATTTCAGCACGGGGCATTGCTAATATCCTGAGCTCTCACGTTTTAGAATTGGTAGCAGGTCTTGCAGCTCCCACATCTGGAGAACTGTGTTTGGACTGTATGGCAGGGCTCACTCAAGGCTCATTGCATCTCCCTTTTTACTGCAGGTACTTGAAGGAGGAGGTGTCAGAGAGGGAGCAGTAAGATGTCTGATCTTTGAGGAGAGAGGAAAAATAAAGTAACTGTAACATGCTATCTTGGAGAGCTGAGATCTAAAACAGATTCTCTTGGTATTCTTGAAGGGGCTAGTGGAATTTGCTGTGATCATCTCTGCTGTATAGGAGGGGTTCTATGCACACGTAGATCATTAGAGAAAAAAAATCTTTCATCCAGGAGAGAAACAGTGATGGTACCCTACTGCCTTGCCATTCTTCCATTTCACTCATTTTCCACTAGAAGATTTAGAGTAACTGTATCTTTTTATAATTCATATATAATATTTTTTTTATTATTTTACACTTCAGCAGTGCTTTGGAAAGCTCTTATAGGAAAAAAACACCTTTCTAAAGGATAAATTAGGACGTTCTTAATCTCATATGGAATGTTATCTCTAAAAAATAATATCTATTTAAATGTTAATTGTCTACGGAAGTGCTGAGAACTGTTGGGAACGTTGATGTTTTCAGATTATTTTTTTTCTGTAAATAATAGTATTTATTTATTTACCTGCTGTGTGTCTTGTTCATACTTAAAAACCCAAGAATGACACAGTGGGCTTCTGCGTTAGTCTGAAATGTGTGTTTTCCACAGTAGAATTTTCATATTAAAAAAATAAAATAATAACTGCAGACCAAGTGACAAGGTATGTTACAGCCTGTCCATCAGCTGAGTAATGACTTGCCATTTCTAGATAACCAGACAATTAAAAACAGCATCCCCTCCTTTATCTTCCAATGCTCCACACCCCAGAGTATTGTTGAAACAAACCCCTCTATCTTTAGCACTGTTTCTAAATCTGCACTGAATCCAGGTGATATTTTGGAAGTCATTGGTAGAGCTGACTTTTGCAAGGCTAGAGGAAGAGATGTTTCTTTCTTTTTCAAATGCTGCCTCACAGAAATCTGAAGGAAGCAGATCTATATTGGAATTTGTGAGCAGTCTTCAACTTAGATTGGGACAGTTTTAAGAAATTGGAAAGCTTGCTAAGAAGTCTGTTTTTTCTCTGCCCAATTGATTGGAATTTCAGAATTCAGGACATGAATTCTGCTCTTGTGTATGTTCTGCAACTTTGGAAGTTAAAAAGGTGCTTTTTGTGTTAACACTGAAGTTATGAAAACAATGTTGGTGAGAAACACAACTCATTTATTTTTTGTGTGTGCCTGGAAATGCGTATGCAGCAGATCAGTATACACCTTGCTTCTGTGACAAAAGCAGGCAGCTTAACAGAGGAAATGAAATTACCTGGGAGGCATGCACACTGCTTTTTTAAAGTGTAAACCAGTGCTCTCAAGAGACTTTATCCAAAAAGAACTGTAACTCTGCACTAACACAGTAACGTCCTAGCTCTAGTAGTGCTACCACAGTCCTGGGTTTTTTGCTTACTTGTTTTCTGGGATATAATTTACTATTTTTTGGCCTTGAATCACAGCTGAGCTGTTTCACGGCCTGATTTGTCAGAGCTGTTACTGCTTGATCACTGGTAGTTACTAAATGCTTTAGTAATTGTTAATGTTTATGATATTTCTGACTCGTTAAGGTGAACTGGCCAACCTGCTGCTTTCCTCCTCACCTCACTGTGATATGCATTCTGTCTGTGCGTGTGTGAGTACAGCAGAATTTCCCTGACACTGCTCAGTGTTCAAGTTTGTTTGTTTTCATTTATTTCTCTTCCTATGTTGTGGTTTGTTAGTGTATTGTTTCTCTTTTAGTTACTTGTACTATAGGCTGCTGAAGACAAACTGCGGTCTGTTTTCAGCCCTATATGACTGTTGCTCTGTCTACAGGGAACTACATTTAAATAACAACCTGTTACGAGTTTTACCTTTTGAGCTGGGAAAACTGTTCCAGTTACAGACTTTGGGTCTGAAAGGTATTACTACTTTTTCTTGGTATCTGTGCTTTGTTTAATGATGTGACTCCTGCAATGTAGACTGCTAATTCATAAACATTACTGAGTAGCAATCCCAGATGTAGCTGCTTACTCTGCTTTTATAAACATTGTTTAGTAATTGTTAAAAGAGAGGAGCAGGAGTCAGTTGGGTGAAATCCTCCAGGTGTAAGGAAGCTTCTCTTTCTGCAGAGCAAGAAGCTTTCTGTTGCTAGCGCAGCAATTGGATGTGGTGCTTGTTTCAGTAACAGGCTACATTAGTAGGGTTTTGTGGGGTTGAATACCTGAGATTTGAAGCTTGTTAGATAATAGATTTAGTATCTTTTCTCAGGGATGCTGGCTTTAAACACTGATAATTAAATTCATACTGGTTCAGTATATTTTATTCAGCACTTCTGTAAATGTGTTTGCAGGAAATCCACTCACGCAGGACATTCTGAACCTTTATCAGGAACCAGATGGGACAAGAAGGCTACTGAACTATTTGCTTGATAATTTGGCAGGTACTGCAAAAAGAAGTAAGTGATCATTCTTAAAAGATTTACTCCTGCTGTGTAAAATAAATAGGATTATCACTTTTGTCTCTGCTTTAAAATATTTCCATAGTTTCAACAGAACAGCCACCTCCAAGATCTTGGATTATGTTGCAAGAACCAGACCGTACAAGACCAACAGGTACTGTAGTGCTTCAGGGAATTTTTGTTCATTTTATATAAAATGCTGCTCTCTGATATCTAAAAACTTTGTTGCTTAAATTAACCAGTCATCTTGCCCAGTGCTGACAGCCAGTTGTAGTAGTCCCATTCTAACTGGAACCTCTGCTTCAGATTTTGGTATAATTTCCTTTTAGTTAGCATACTCTTCACAGAATCTGAAATTACTGTCCAAAGTGAGTGAGTTAGTTGAATTATAACAGGCTTAATGAATCATTTGTTGAAGAATAAAAAATTGAAGATCATGATCATAATTCCTCAGAAAGGTAAACATATTTCTTTTGAGTTCCCCATGTGTCCTCTGACTCCACACTTTCTTGCTGTTTGGATTCAGGTTGTGTTTAATTATTTACTATTTTTTTCTGCATGAATTGTTTAAAATAAAGCCTTTTCTATTTATTAAAATACAACCTTTTATATTTAACAAAACCAAATATCCCTGCTGCTGGGTGACCTGTAGTCTTGCCTCAAACTGTCTCATTATATCCCTCCCATCCCAAATTAATGTGGGGAAGCAGATGTTTCTTTTCTTTATGTGTAAATTGTAAGGGTTTTGAGATAGAAACAAAATAGTGTTTTTATTTTACCTGTACTTATGTTCTGTGGGAAGGGTTCCTTGCCCTAACTATGAATCAGTGAAATTATGTGAATCTGTTACAGGTGGTGGTATGAATTAGGATAAATTTGCTAACTATGCTAAAATATGTAGAGTCCTCAAACAGGTGATTTAAAATCTGTTTGAAACTCCCTTTAAAGGCTCTTCTCAGTAATGCACCACTTATTGTAAAGTGCAGTTTTTTTTTCTGTTGTATATTGCATTAACCATATAAAGAGTTGTTTTGATTTTTGGTTTCTAAGTACATGTTAGTAAATGGCTCCAGAAATCCCATCTTGGAGGTAATTTATCCTCCTGGAAGGACTAGCAGATGCTTTCATAGTGTAGGTGCAGGTACTGTGTTTTAGCTGAAGCAGATCATCAAATCATCAATTCATAAGTCTGCGGAAGACAGAAGAAAATAATAGTATGTTTTTTTTGCTGTTGTCAGTATGTAAGTAACATTATTGCTCTGCAGCCTTGTTCTCTGTCATGTGTTACAACGTGCTGTGTGATAAATACGCCACCCGGCAGTTGTATGGCTACTGTCCATCCTGGGCACTGAACTGGGAGTACAGAAAAAAAGCCATTATGCAGGAAATCCTGAGCTGTAATGCTGACATCATAAGTCTTCAGGTAAAAGATATGCTATTATTTATTTTCCCTTTCTATTCTCACGTGCTGGTTTCTCTGTATTAAATATATTTGCTGTAAATTCTATGTTTTCAAAACCCCCTGAAATCAAAAGGGGAAAAAAAATAAATAAAAGTGGTGTTCATAACAGTATTTACTGCTTGACATCAAAAGAATGCTTTTCAGCCCACACAGTTGGAATGAGAACCAGCAGCTGCTGATCAAAGAAATGCATGTGGGGGTGTCTTTGTGTGTGCATGTGAGGGTATAATTGACACATTTTCAAATAAAAGGCTTAGGATAATCATAACTCTGGGGATTACAGAAGTTCATTTATATTTTCTTCTTAAAATAGGAATATCGCTCTCAAATTTGCATTCTCCATTATACTTAATTCTTAGGTGTTTTTTTTTCCCCCAAATCTAATTTGAAAGTGATTTGCACTTCTGAAGAGTCTAAATAATATCAGTCCTGTGTGTTTTGTTAATAGTAGATTCATGGTGTGCTGTGTTCTGACTTTATAGGAGGTTGAAACTGAGCAGTACTACAGTTTTTTCCTGGTAGAATTGAAAGAACGTGGTTATAATGGATTCTTCAGTCCAAAATCAAGAGCTAGGACAATGTCAGAGCAGGAAAGAAAACACGTTGATGGTTGTGCAATATTTTTCAAAACAGAAAAGTAAGTGATTTGATTTATAAAGCCTTCCATTGTGTCTTGCTCGTTTTCACACCATTTCTCGGGTCGCTCTAAAGTCAAAACAGTTTGGCATTGCTCATCCTTTTTGTATCTGTTTGATATTAACAAGTTAAGAGTTCATTAAATTATGCTTCGAATGCTACCATTAGGCATTAAAGACATTTGCTTTTTAATTATTATTTTAAGAAAATAGATATCTCCAAAATCACTGAAATGAGACTGCATGCAAGGGTCAAAGCTTTCCTTCCTTTCTTCTGCTTCCATTCCTTCATGTGCACAGTGGTGCCAGAAACAATTATTTTAGTTGCTATTAAACTTGAAAGTTTGAACTAGGATCTTACACAGAATCAAAACCGAGCACTCTTTCAGTAGTTTCTCCTTTTAAAAAATGAACGTTTTAATTTAAATCGGCTTAATATCTTTAAAGTAAATAAATAAATAATGAAAACAACCTAGGAAAACAGTATCCTTCAGATTTCAGCGAATGATCTTTATGAAATTGTAGGATGGGCTGAGTCTTTCTGATCCTAAATGTGTTTGAGCTTTAATGAAGAGGAGGATTTATCTGTAACGTTTCCTTTGGTAACTGTCTACTGAGGAAAGTGTATATGATGTTCCTCTTTCAGATTTACTTTGGTTCAGAAACATACTGTTGAGTTCAATCAACTAGCTATGGCAAACTCAGAAGGCTCAGAAGCTATGCTGAACAGAGTTATGACAAAAGATAACATTGGAGTTGCTGTATTATTAGAACTGCGAAAAGAATTGATAGAAATGTCATGTAAGTGCTGTTTAATTTTTGAGTACCCTGTATTTTATAAATGAAAACAAAAACAACCATATCATTACTTGAACCATACATCTTTTCCTCAAATCCTCTTTGGGAATAAATTTCTCTAAGCATACAGTGTGTGAACTTATATTCACTTTTAGAATCTAGTTTCCTTTTCACTGTAATTTGTGCTGAAAAAAAAAAGAAATACTACACTTTGAGGGATTCTGCTTGGAGACACATAAATGTATTGGAGGATGAGTTGATATTAGATTACTCATCAGCTAAGTGTCATTTAAATCACTTAGCGTTTAGTAGTTGTAAGAGGAGTTGTGTAGCCCTCTTAAACTAAGTGTTAGTAATCCTTTTCAAACAGCTGGTATTTTTTTTTCCTCCCCTCAAACATCTTGTTTGAAACTGAACACAGTTAAAGATGATAGCGTTTTCTGTTGCTGACTATGCAAGGTAAATATTTAATTTTAAATTTTAGCTGGAAAACCACATCTTGGGATGGAAAAACAGCTCGTTCTTGTTGCTAATGCACATATGCATTGGGACCCAGATTATTCTGATGTGAAGCTGGTTCAGACTATGATGTTCCTATCCGAGGTGAAGAACATTATTGATAAAGCTTCTCGTAGTCTCAAGCCTGGTGTTGCAGGGGAACTTGGATCCATTCCACTTGTACTGTGTGCCGATCTCAATTCTCTGCCAGACTCTGGTAAGAGTACTATTCTTATTATTATTCTTTTTTTTCAGGCTGTTTCAAGTGTGTAACAATTCAAATTCTAAGGTCTCATTTTTTTAAAGGGATTTTTAACCCAAGGAGTATGTTGTTTGATATTACAACCTCTAAAGGTGCTAAGAAAATAAAATGTTGATCTGCTTCTTTCATGAGTGACTTTTATTGCCTATTTTGTCTATTGAAATGATTTTGATTTTTGTCTTAAAATACAGAAATGGAATCCAAGAGAATGTCTTCCAGAGTAGCTGGCAATGTTTCTGTTGCAGATGACTGTGGATTGTTGGTTTTGTTGTTTTTTTTTGAAGTGTGAAAATGTATGTTCTTCTCTTTAAAGTTGCAACCATACAATTGTTTTTTACTGCTCAAATGTTGTGGGTCTTCTAAAACTCAGTAAATCTCCTATGAGAAAAGAATTCTTCAGAGCTCTTTAACATTGTGCAGATTTCTTTGACTGTGGCAAACTTTATAAAATTCAAGAAAAGATTCAGTGAACCCCTTCTTGACTCTTTCTCAGGGATCCAAATTGAGTAGTGAACTCAAGAGCTATCCTTTTTTACTGCTAATTATTACATATAGTTATCTCCATCCCTGGTCCACCTTCCTTCTGGCCTCTCCTTGGCAACATCCTAACCGTTCCTATCAACCCTAACCTGATGTTATTGCTTAGCAGTGCTGGGAAAGGGATTCTCTGTGTTGCCAAGAAGGCAAGTATTGGTGGTACTTACTGCAGCGTACAGTTCATGTCTGATTGTGCCTTCAGAACACTTGGTCACTTCTTTCACCTTCCAGAACCCTAACATAGCTGTTCTGAAATTAAGAGGCACAATCATAGATTTTTTTTTTCAAGGCACAAAGCTGTTTTGCTTTGTAGCCTCTCTTGGCTTCTATTTTTTTCCAATCAATGAATCTGTCTTTGTTTTAGATGGTGGTTGCTCTTGACATACATAGACACTGTCTCATGACATCTCTTGTAAGAACAACTGCTGACTATATTGTGTGTGTTTAGGTTTTGCTTATATAAAGCAGAAGATTGCACATACAGGTCAAAGTAATAACACGCATGCTTGCTGAGTGCTTGTTAATACCTTACTGTGTGTGTGCCTCTCCCCACAGGGGTTGTTGAATACTTGAGCACTGGTGGAGTGGAAACAAACCACAAAGATTTTAAGGAACTGAGATACAACGAGAGTCTTACTAACTTCAGTTGTAATGGAAAAAATGGAACAACAAATGGAAGAATTACACATGGTTTCAAGTTGAAGAGTGCCTATGAGAATGGTCTAATGCCTTACACAAATTACACGTTTGACTTCAAGGTAAGGACTTTGCAGTTGCTTTGAAAAAGTTTTCCATCTTGAAGTTTTATTAGAGGAAATCCAGTAAGTTAATTGTTTAACAAAGAAGTTAATGTTTAAGTAGCTAACAGTAAGTTTACCAAGTTAATTTAAAACAATTAAAGTGTATATCAGAGTGCCTAAAATTTCCATCTCCTAGAGACCAAGTTTTCCTTCTCATATTGGTATTATAATAGTTCTGCAAGAATCAAGGCACTGTTATCCTTCCCTGTAAATAAGATGATGTATTCTAATGCTCCAAGCTAAATGAAATAGTGCAATTTGGGCAGGTAAGCTGCCAACTCTAAGGAAATAACCCGTGCTACTACTGGAAAAGAAAGATGGCTCTGTTCTTCAGATTATTTTTCTCTGATTTTGAAGCTTTGTAGGATAGAAATTACAGCATCCAGAAGGAGAGCAGAGATGATGCAGGGTTGAATTTTAACTTGTTTCCCTAATCTCTACTGGGTTACCCATGGGACAGGAAATAGAAGTCTTCTGAATTGAAGATAAAGTGCAGAGAAGGAACGATAACATTGCAGTTATTCCAAATACTGAATTCACATTTGTTTAGAAAAATATCCTTCTTGAAGACAATGTGCTAATAATGCTATTTGTGTTCTTGTTTTAGGGTATTATTGACTACATCTTCTATTCTAAACCTCAGCTAAACATACTTGGCATTCTTGGACCTTTGGATCATCATTGGTTAATAGAGAACAATATAAGTGGTTGTCCGCATCCACTCATCCCTTCTGACCACTTCTCACTTTTTGCACAACTGGAGCTTTTGCTGCCTTTCCTGCCTCCTGTAAATGGAATCCATCTCCCTGGCAGGAGGTAGTTAAGTACATTTTAGAGGGTAACCTCAGTCTAACTTGTACAATTGTAAAATCTGAATATAGAGGAGTGAGGTATGGCCAACAGGGATTTTTTTTTCTTAATAATCTTAATCTTAAATCTAATTATTTGCTAAAGACATAGTAAAAGCCAGGTGCTATCAACAGACATAATTCTGAGCCCAATATACTTTGTATACTGTCGACAGTGATTGGTGCATTTGCACCTTTCTTTAATATGTTGCAGTTAACCTTCCTGTTTCTTTTATCCAACGTGACATTTTCATGCCTTGAAATAGGGAATTGTTATACAGTATATTCTCTTTGCACAGTTATCTGTAGCACTACTTTTTTGAGGCCAGTAGGAACATCCACAGAACATTCTTCCGTACTTCACTCCCTCCTTTTTCAGACTTGTTTGTAAAATATAGAATTTGAATTTAGCCTTTATTGATTGTATATGAACAACAGAAAACCTGATTTATGAAATTTTGTACTTAAAAAAAAAAAAAAATCAGATTTGGAAAATGATTGTATTGTAAACTAAGGCTAAATTTTTATCTGTTTTCATGTGTTACAAAGGCCAGCTTGTAAAAGAGGTTGTCACAGGTTTTCTCTGCTAACGATTTGCACTGTTAGGGTTTTGTTAGCCCTTTTGTACTACTTTTTATGTTCAACTGAGAACGTTGCTTTTAAAATGCGAATCTATAAAGTCTCAGTATCTTACAGAGAACTAAATACATCCTATCAATTTCTGATTTTACAAAAGAGAAAAGCATGGAGTTCTCACAGAACATATAAGCTAAGCAGTGAATAGAAGTAGACCTGTATGCATTGAAAGTTATTGCAGATGTGTATACTCTCAGATATTTTTCTCATCTCTAAACTTTTGAAGTAAAATCTAGGGATACTTGTGTATAGCTTCCTCATTTCTGTTTTAGTACTTGTCCTATCTCCACTGTGCCTGCTTAAATTTGTTCTCAACTAGCACTGCCTGTGCATGCAGAGAGAGCCTGTGCATCCTCTTTTATTTTTTTAAATAATGTTAACACTTGTGAAAATTTTATGAGGATACTTTTGTATAAGCTGTGGCATCTTCTTTTTTTCCTTTGTGAAGCATTGGGTATCACACTCTGAACATGTTCAGGTTATGGGTACACAGTTTCTAGCTTCTAATACCCATGCACTGCTTCTTTCAGTGTCATTGCACAGCACTCTTTTACCCACTGAGAATTATCATGTGAATTCTCCTTAGTTTAAGTGTGTTCCTCAGTTTCAGAGAGTATAATTCCTTGATGAAGTAAAAATAAAAACAACAACAACAAAAAACCCTTACATTTTCTATTGATGAAGCAGTGTAAAAATAAATGCATTTTCAAAACAGGTCCCAAAGACAATTCTTCAGATCATTTTTAAAGTGACCAAGTCTTATTTTTAAGGTGTCAAGACTAAAGTTATTGTGTACCCTCAGTGCCATTTGTGTCACGAAGCCAAGTATATAAAAAGCTTACAAATTTAACTTGTGTATTTGTATTCTAAAAGAGAGACGATATCATCTCCTTAAACTAATACAACTTAAATAATCAATGTAAAAAAAAATAGAATAAATGGAGATAGAAAGCTTGATCTTAAACAGCTTTTGTTTCAGCTGCGGGCAGGGAAGCAAAAGGACACTGAGCATTAAGAGAACTTTCTAAATATGAAGAATTTTTATATATATAGGAGAGTGGATTGGTAATGATGATTCAAAATTTTATTAAAAATTAGCAGGCACAGGTGTGCTCAAACTGTTCTGTTTTAAGCTGAAAGTGAACGTGACGAACAGTTTGGATATGTAAAATGTACATTTTTAAATTTCAGTAGAAGAAATTTTGATCTTGAATCCTTGTCTGGGACCTGATCTCTTGGGGTTATTTTGTTTTTGTTTTAGTTGTGAAAACACCAAACACGTCCAGTTTATAATCAGTACATTGAAATGCTGGTAGTATTGCTGTAGTAGACTTAATGCGTAGTGTTATTTTTTTGTTTTTTTTTTCCTTTTTGGTTGGTTATTATTATTTTTTTTTGTAAAGTGTGAATAAAAAGTGTTTTACTCTTGTTTCCTTAATGATGTCTTGGTAATGTACATCATGACAATTTCCAGTGACGATGAGCTGATTTAGCTTGTCCAGCTAAGCAAACTATTTTCTTTTCTGAGGATCTGGATTGTGTATTGAGTCCAGGAAGCTTTACAGAAGGGGAAGGGAAGCACTTACTCATTTTGTATTTCTTAGAGGGGGGATAATTTACTTTAATAGATGCTGGAGCTTGAGTGCACTTGTTAGATTCAAAAGGTTTGAGCTTTATCCAGTATGTGTTCTCCTATATTTCTTAGTCTTAAAAGTATTTGAATTTATAACATCGTTAAAATGTGGCCCATTGTGCTTTTGGAGACACAGCCGTCCCTGTTCAGTCACCTTGCAGTCTAAGGGTCCATTTAAGTAACCATTTCCTATGGCTTTTATACTAGTCTATCAGATCCCAACTAAAGACCCGCTGAATACATTTAAGGCACTCCTTTGACTTCACTGGATTGTAACTGGACTACACAGGTCACTTGAGAGATGAGGGCATGAGAAATACTTTGAATATAGGGAAAGAACAGAAGGCACCAAAACGGAGCTGAGATAAACTTTGACAAACAATGTTTTAAAGAAAATATAGGCGTATGTCAAACAAATGTAACTCAGAAGTCTCGATTTCCAGCTATAGCATAGAATAAGGCAATAAACCATGTCTTCATGCAATCCAATCGTTTGCTTCATAGTCTTTGACATGAAATGATGATTTGCAGTATTTTATTTGAGGTGGATTTGGGTGTTGCCATAATGTAACTTCAGTGTTCTTTATGTAAAAGACATACAGTGAAAGTCACTGAACATCAGTGGGATCCGTTGAGGTTTGAGCAGGCTTTTTTCCACGTACAAGACGCTCGACCGTATCTTGTCTGCTTTTATTTATATTTGCAAAGAATTCTGGGAATCAAAATGGTAAATTGAGCCTACCTTTAACTAAGAGAATTGATTACAAGATTGGTTGCAATGACTCCACAAGCTATTGCTTTAGCATAACATCAGTTGGGAGGGGTGGAGGGGGACTGCGTATAAGTCAGCGTCAGTGCATTCTGTAATTATTTTGTCCTTTTAGCTTTAAAAAGAATAAATTTGGCCAACACTTTGACAAAACTGACTTTGTTTAGAACATTGTACGTAGGCATCTTCGGTGTAACTTTAGCAAGTCTCTCAAGTTTGGGTGTTTTGTGGTTTTGGTTGGTTGCTTTTGATTTTCTTGAGCAGACTTAGGTTACGGTTTGCTTTTTCAGCCACACAGTAAAACCTGTATTAAAGGCAAAATAATTACAATGTCATTGGAAACAGCAACTAATTACACTGTAAAACTTTAAAAATAGTAATAATCAGTTAACTGCATAAGTAGCAAGCCTTTCTCATCCAGCCAGTCACAGTATTTTTTAGTATGTTAACTGCTATTCTTTTCTTTTGGTTGCATAAATTTGTAACACTTAAGTGTCTTGGTATGTTTAAGTAGTGTCTAAATTAGAATATCTTTGTCTTTATTCACAGTACTTCTGTATAACGTGTAATGCACTGGACTAACTCTTGTTTACCATTCATGTAACAAAAACCAGCACGTTATTATCTGCACTAAGCTCAAAGAATGTTGCATTTGTCTATAGGCAGCTCTTCAATAAGATAAATGGGAAACTGAATATGGTCTGATGGTAAACAAGGGCTTTTACTGTTCTCTTCAGTGGAACTTTCTTCTTGGTCAAATTTTAACTAGTTAGTATTATATTTATATACAGGGTCTTCTTTTTTCCTTACCAATGTATTTTCCTACTCATAGCTGACCAATAAATCCAATATCTGTTTCAAACCTTCTTGAAGTCTAATTCATATTTTAACTTAATTCTGTAAGCTTTTTTCTCAAGGTGCATGTGCATCCAAAGTAAATGAAGGATGTTGAGGGTAAAACCGAAGCGAGTAAGCAACCTGATAATCCCAGGAAGCATTTCCTGTGTTCCATGGAACCGCAGACCAAAAATCTTTGAATCAGTTGGGCTTGGATTGCAAAACCAAGAACTGGTTTATAATGCCTCCAGGATTTGTAGAAAACGTGTCCAAACAAAATATGAAGCCTGTGATCTGATCGAATCAGATCGCAGCTCTGTGTCTTCATACCTGGCCTTCCTCTGCTCGTTGTGAGTCAGTCAGTGAGGTGGGTTTGTTGTGACCCGTCACCTTCCTACCCCAGGAAGCCCAAATCAGACTTGGGATCTGGCAACAGGACGGAATTCAGAGGTTCCTCTTTTCATTAAAGTGTCATTAAAGAGGAACAAAGTGAAGATTTTTCATCTTTCTTTTCAGGAATGAGATTCAAGCTAACTTGTGTCCTCAATTCGTTTTATTGTGGCTTGTTTTCTGCAGCATTTTCTCCTGCATTAGTCTATGCACAGCAGCGTGATATTTTCTGTTCTGTGACGTTCCCATCACTATCTGCTGAAAACAAAATATCTGAGCATACCTGCTGCATAAAGCACTGAAGCACAGAAGGCATCTCATGGACACTCCTGTGTCATTTCAGAGCTCGTGCTCTGCGTGCTGGCACTGCTCTAGACAGAGATGTTCTTGTTTGGTGTTTCCATAAGTAGTGCACACCTCCGGGTGCTGGCGTGTTTGTATTTTTAAAATGCACTGTTGAAAAGCAGCTGTAAGTCCTCAACAGAACTAGAAGTCCATTAGAGATTTCTGCAGTGATTTCGTTTTTAAGCGTGTGTTCTTAATTCTCACCAACGCGTTTGCTGTCTTGCCACTAGATGGTGCCTGCAGCACAGGCTTTGTGTGTGTGTGGGGATGTGCAGGCAGTGTCTGAGAGTGGCACCCAGAAAGTGGTGTGTGTGGAGTTATTCTTTAGAGTTCTTGCAGGAGATCAGGCCCGGGAACTAACATTTTTCAGTTGGCTTGTTAACACCGGTGTCAATTCAGTATTGGTTTTATGAATGCAGCTGCTATGATGGGAATTAAAAAGCCCTGCTTTAACTATTGATATTTTAATAAGGTGGGGTGTCAGATCACTCCGGCCAGACTTTGAGTTACTGTTCCTTTATGTCCTGTGTGCACTGGCTCTTCAGAGAGAGTATGGAGTTATTTTATTCTGTGGACTTTCCAAAATGGTGCAGGTGACCACAGGGCATTTCTTACCTACTGCCGTGAGTGCTGGGGGTGTCTTAAAACATCTGGAGTTGATCCGGGTGAGGGAAGGCAAAGAATCTGAGAGCAAGGTAAGTGCGAAGGACAAGATCGTGGGAAAAGTGTGCATCCTTCAGGGGTGAGTGTTCTGCTTACCTTCTTGCTTTTCATCTTACCCTTCTAACCAGAGGCACTAATTGTTTGCTCTCTAAATGTTCACTGCTCTGTTTGTGTGGAAGGTAGTAGAGTTAAGCAATGGGGACCTTCGGTGTGTTTGAATACTATTCCAAAATAAACCCAGTATTATGTATTTCCTGTTTTAAAAAGATAGGAAGATACGTTCTAGTTAAATCTTCCCAGTGTGCCTGTAGACAGTATTCATTTATTATGAGTGTTCTGTGTTTATTACATTAAACATACGTTACTTAAAATAAAAGCCATAGGGTTTTTATGGCCACAGGAGTTTCAGCTAATTCTTGATGTGTTTTTTTTCCTCTATCTCCCTAGATATGAAGAGAATTCAGAGTACAGGCTGTACCTTTTGGGTCAAAGCAGTGAGTTAATGGCAATTTCTTTGCAGTAGCTGATGGTATTGGTAGCTCTTCAGAGGTTGCTCGTATTGGCTTTCTTTCTCCCTTCTTTAAAACATAGTGAACCAGTTAATAGTCTGTCTGCCTTTTGGCCAGGAGGAGACAATTGTTGTACCTCACTTCTGAACCAACCAGGTCAGTGGGTTTGCCCATCCTGGCAGCAGGACAGCACAGAGATGCAGGTCAGCTGGGGAGAAAGTCTGTGCTGTGCTTTGACCACTGACTTTAAGCCAGTGGAATGGGAGAAGCAGCTTAACTTACAAAACACGTGTTAAGATTTCTTGTGGGTACAGGGAATGTGCGGTGAGGGAAAGCATCATGCTTCACGTCATGTCTGGCAGTGTGGTATCCTGTGGTCAGACTGTCGTTCCAAATGTGTCAGACACCAGACAGGCTCAGACCTTTCTCGGTTGTTGTCTGCTTGTTCTGGGCTCTGTGGTGATGTGCTCTGGTTCCAGCTGGTGTGGGGGAGAGTGTCGTCTATCGGTTGTGGCGTTTGGATGTGAAGAACCATGTTCTTGTTGCCAAGATTTTGCTCTCAGGGGTCACTGGAGGCATGTGCTGCCAGTAAATAATAACTATATTCAGCAAAAAGTGCCATGCAGTGCCCAGTGAGAGAAGAGCAGATTAGTTGTGCTTGTCTTGCAAACTGCATTTGGACCCACAAAAACCCAGCAGATAGGGCAAGAGTGTGCACTGGGGTTGTGGCACCAAGAACAGGAATTCAGTCTGCTGAGTTGCTGTTGAGGGTGTTTACATTCTTTGTTGGACCCAATCCTGAGCCTTTGGTATGTCAGTACCATTTAATTAAGCTTTCACGTCTGATGGTGTCAAACTGTGGTCCCATCCAGTTACATAACCGCCAGCAGCCAGCCAGCCTTGTTCCATCAATCTCTGTATTACTCATCTATTGCAGGAACTATGCAAATGAATAAAGAGGAGGAATGAGCCCAGGGCAGCAGCACATGCTCTCCTGTCTACAGTGCAATTCTTTGTTGTTCAGGAGATTGCAGCCACTGCCACTGATCTTGTTCTATTTAAATGTTTCTTCTTGTAGGTCTGTCGGATCTTACAAATCCTCCTTCTTCCCCTGTGAGATGTTCTCTCTCTACAGAGCACAAAAATAACTCAAAAAAAGCTGTAACCTGTGGGAGTCTGTGGGGACTCATGCTGCCTGTATAGGTCATACTGGTTTATATGGAAGGAGAACAGAAGGGTTTGCAAGCAGGGCGTGGGGGGGCAACGGTAAAATGGAAGTTTCACCTGGAGTTAATGACATAGCCTTGAACCAGGGAAAGAAACTCAATTGTGCATCACCAGCTGCAAATGCTTCCAAAGCCATTGTGGTCTCTTCCCACAGGTTATGATTTTGATGTAGAAATGGTCTTCTGTGTGAACTGATAAGTTTAGTTCTTCAACCAAGCTGTTAACCAGCAGCCTGTTCCCTTACATCTCTTTTCTTGGAGCACGGAGCTGGGCTCTGACAAGGCAATTCTCCCAAGCGGAGGCAAAATCCTGAAGGATGCAGTGTTATACTCTGGCTTAAAAACAGACCTCCCAGTGCAGTGCTCCCTGCAGACCCCATGCAGTGGGGCTGTGATGCATCCCCCACTGCACTGTGGACGAGGCCTTGCGATGCAGCCTGCTGCTGGGAGTGGTAGCTGGGGAGGAATCTCCTCTAAATCCCAACAGTGCCAGCTCAGCCCTTCAGGCAAGCACGGTGCTGAACATCTCCGGTATTTCTTTGACCCAGTTAGCAAAGGACGAATGCTCCTGATCCCAGGGCTGTGTAATCCTGTAGAATCCTGCTGGCTTTTGTTTTGCTGACATCCCCCAGCAACAGCTTCCAGGAGCGGCCCCTGTGCCAGCAGTGGGAACCAGCTGCCTGTGGCTCTTCCTGCGGGTGTGCTGGGGCCTGCAGGGCTGGCCTGGGCCTCCTCCACCCTCACCTGAGTCCTGAGCAGTACCTGAGGAGGTTAAAGTTTGGATAACAGGAAAAACTTCTTCAAAAGAGTGGTTGAGACTGGGACAAGGCTGCCCAGCCTGGTGGGGCTGCCGCCCCTGGAGGTGTTCTGGAAGCATGGAGCTGTGGCACTGAGGGACGTGGGCGGTTGGATGAGATGATCTGAGAGGTCTTTTCCACCCTCGATGATTCTGTGATCCTATGGTTCTAAAGGCCTTTCTCAAAGCTGAGCCACGAGGCAGTGCTCTGTTGGGCGAGGTGGCAGGGAATGGACGTTGTAGCCCAGTAGCTCCAGTATAAACCAGTATGCTGTCCAATGTTCCTGTGTCCGAGGAAAAACATAAAAACCATTCAGCTAAACTCAAATGACTTGTGTATGTCACAGTCCAGCAAAAAACGCCATGTGGCAATCTCCCTGCTGGGCTTCCAGTCTGCTGAGCTTTGCTCACCCTGGAGCAGGGGAGCAGCTATGGTGGGAGTGGTGTGGCTCAGGGCAGGCCCAGGGCCTTTCAGCTTGAGTAGTTTATAAACAAAGACAAGAAATGATTGACAAAATGCTAGCGCATTTAAGTGAGTAAACTAATCATTTCCCTCATCAGCTGCTAATAGAAAGCTGTGCTTTCGTTGCAGGAGAAAATTGTCCCCAGTAGGAGCCCATTCCAAAGCTCTTACAGGCTCCCTTTGGTTTTAGATGGCATTTGGTCAGATGTTATGTGGCAACCAGATGATATTCCAAAAATGCCTGTTTTCTACAGCTCTTTGCAACAGTCCCTGGAAGTGCTGCCTCCAGGAGCTTAATTTCCAGGAAGGCTGTGATTGCCAGGGACACTGACTGTGAATTTACACACTGTGTATTTTTGCATCGGCTCTAATTTGTGCCAGGCAAATGCAGTTACTCTTGAGAAGCCCAGAGCATGGGAAAAGGCCACGAGAACAAGATGTGGTGTTTTGGGGTTCTTCACAGCTGTCAGCTGTGATTTTAGAGCCAGCTACAAAAATAAATGGGGGGCTGTGGTGAGTGAGGCAAATGGCTGAGCTTGAAAAATGGTCAAAGGCAAATCTGCAAGCTTGTGCTGTTTGAGCTGGTACTCTCCAGCATGATCTGAGATGGGAGCAGGAGACCTCTGCCTGGATCCTGCAGGATGCATCACTGGTGGTGCAGCTCCCTGTGCAGGGACAGATGTAGCACTGCCTCCTGCTGCCAGCAGGACAGAGAAGCTTCCCTGCTCCTTTCAGCTGTGCATGCATTTAGCCATTGTTTTGGATCTCTTTTATGCCTGTGGTTCTTGCTGGAAATGCAAAACTCTTGGCCATTAATCATGTTGCTGATGGGACGTACAAGGCTTTTTTTCAAAGCTAAGGGATTCTTGCTTAGTCACTAAATGTAGTTTAATTTCATTATGCACCATTTATCATTGCTCCCCATTTGTAGAGGCTCAAAGTTAACTAAATACACTCTAATTGAGCAATTAGGCCCAACTGTGGCATTTCAGGGCAAGGGGAAAGCTTGATGCACCATCCACACAGCTCTAATCTATGCAGAGGGACCCCATACCTTACCTCAGGCTTGGATCTGATTACCTTAAATTAGGCTCTATGTTTCTCTCAGAGCTTTTAAGATTTTGAGGGTTTTTTTTCTTTTTTATAAAAAAGCTGCTTTTACACTGCTACTACACGAGTGCTCTCATTTAAAGAACTTCTCAGAAACTGGCTTTGCTGACCTCACTCTGGCCTCCTGCATGGACCTTCTCCATTTTGTGCCATTGCGTCCTCTCTTTAGGACAGATGCATTCCTGATCTTTTCCTGCTTCTAAACACATTGCATTTGTTCATGTCTTAGTTTCTGATCAATAACAGTCCTTCTATCAGCAGAGAGACCCTACTTGCGGTGGATTAGCTTCTTGGAGTGCTGTGGCCGCTCTGTGCTGTACTGATAACCAGATCCCATTAGCCAGGCTCTCAGAACTGTTGTTTTCTCATCCTTGCTTTGAGCTTATGGTAACTGCTGTCCTTCAAAGCCCCTCCTTGCTGCTGCTTCTCTGTGCTAATGCTGTTGAACTCAGGGCTGGTTGTGTCACTGATGAGAAAAGAAGGGACAATTTTGTTTCTGCCTCTCTGTCTCTGGTTTTCTAATTTTGGTCATGGTTTTCTGTGTCCAAATGCGTTCATTGCTTGCAGCAGTAAAAGTCTGCATGACCACATGAATGAATTGTATGTTAGCCTGCAGATTGCCCGTGAACAGGTTGTGAAGGCTGAGACTGAAAGCTACTGGTGGGATTTGGATGCCAACTCCCTGCTCAAATTAATCTGAAACCCTTAGGCGGTTCTGACGATCCCAGCAAATGTTATCATGCAGGAGGTGATGAGATCAGGACGGCTTTCACCCCACACCTCAGTGCCTCCATCAGGGCGTCTGCACCTCCTGGGAGCACTTTGGAGCTCCTTCACCACAGTTCCCACCTCCCTAGGGCTCCCAGGCCCTCCTCACCCATCTCCTCTGTCTTCTCCTCTTCTCCCCTTGTTACCTTGCCCCATCACCTGAGCTTGTCTGTGCCTCTCTTTGCTGCTCTCCAAAGCTTCCTCCCCCCAAGGGTTTTAGGTTTCTAGGGAGCTCTGCTGAGAAATTTTGAGGATTTGGGACATTCATGGGAATACGTGGCAGCTGGGGAGGAATCTCGGTGCTGGGGGCACTCGCAGCAGCTGTTTGGTACTGTGCTGTGGTTTGGCTGAGGGCAGATGTCATTGCCGTGGGCCTTGTTCAGGGGGGCCCCTGAGAATGCACAGTGTGTCTGCTCTGATGCAGACCTAATGCCTGGGCCTGACTCTGAGCAGGCAGAATGGTGTTGCAAGGCATTGCTCGTGTGCTTGTGGCCTGCATTGAGCAGGTGTTCGTGTGCTGAGCCCTGAACCATGGGTCGTGGCCTGCCCCAAGCCTGGAGGGTCACTTGTGGGCCTGTAAGAACAGAGACAGCTGCTTGGTGTAAGGGTTTTATTTGCTTTCTTGGTCAAACGCAGTGATACATGCAGTTGGCACAAGACTTGGTAGGCATTAGTGTCTTAAATGTGGACAGAAAGCGAAACGTTCGCGTAGCAACAAGGGCAAATGTCACCTCTGTCCCTGTGCAAACCCAAGGGGGAAGGGCAGAGGAGGGGGAGGCAGAGCCACTGTGGCCCTTGTTCAGCTCGAGCTCTCTAAGCCCTAAAATAGCTGCAGCCACCTTTGTTCTTGCTGTGTGGTTAGTTTGAAGATGAAGATGAAAAGCAGTTCGGCTCCAGAGCGTTGATGAGTTTCAACAGGAATAAAAATATTTGAGGTAAGAGATGTGAGAACGAGCAGTTCAGATTCTCTCAGCTTTTGATCCTTGAGCATATTTACACTCACGTTGGTGCTGAGCAGAAGATGCCGTCTGATTTCATCTACTCAAGGGTGTTTTAGAAATAGCTTGTGAGCACTTTTATAATTGTAGCTTTGCAGTGGTATTTCCCATCCTGGCTGCTGTTGAGCAAGTCGCCCGGTCCCCGTGCTCTGCTCCCTGCCAAAGCATTCATTTGTGGCAGCAGTAATTGTGCTAGTGGTGCTCTGCAGTTCTCTCAGCTGCTCCTCTCGCAGTGCTGTGTGCCGTGGCCGTGGGACTGTGACAGTGAATGAAGGTTTCAGGAGACAAAGTTGTCTCAGTGTGGTGGTTGGGGCCCGTCCTGGCTGTGTGCTCACCGTGCTGGGATCCCACAGCAGCACTGCTCCTCCTGCAGACATCCAGTGTAGCATCAGCAGTGGAGGGGTTGTTCTGGGGATGACTTACAATGGTATTTTTCCTTCACATTTCGATCTCACAGCACCAGGCAAAGAGAAGTCAGCGTGGTTAGCGTGGCTGGGGGAGAAACTAGAGAAGCATACACATGAAGGGAAACACAGACACAATTCACATGTGCACAGATCTTGCTCTGCTCCCAGCCCTGCCCTCACCCAGCACACAGCCTGCTCTGACACCGATGGATGCAGAGTGCTGGGACCCTGATTTCTCACAGGGCCAGGGCAGCACCAGAGCAGCATTGGCAATGCTCACCCAGAGCTCCCAGCTCATCCCTAACAAGGATAGGTTGTGAAGTGAAAGTCATACATTTGTGTAATACTAAGGAAGAGGAAAATTCCCACCCGGAGCACTTTCAGTATTTTCCATGTTGTCCTTTAACAAATCCTCATCGCAGGCTTCTTACAACTGTTAAAAATATTCCTTTACATGAAAGCATGAACAGATGACCAACCCAGGGGTATTCTGGTGCTGATGCAGTGATCTATACTGTGTGTCTCAGTGAATATATATGTCAGCAAGAGCATATTAAGTACTGTCCAAGCACCATTCAGAATGTTTCTTTCAGAATAACTGTACCCAAGCGTGTGAAACATCTGGCTGCTTGGCATTTGCTGTGAAACAGCAGTAGGTGTGTGGGGTTTTTTTTTGTTCCTGTGGATTACTTCTTCAAAACAGATGGCTCTTCAATTTTCTCCATGCTCAGGGCAGTCTGGGCAATAGGTGTGGGGCGATGCTTTATGAACTGCTGCCTTTCCAAAATGAGAATTAACTGCTGCTTCCTCAGAGAACTGGACTCCACGTCATCCGTTCGCCCACTGATGAGGGGTATGATGGATCACAAAAGGTTTTCTGACTTGCATGCACATTCAAGCCATGTTTTCCACATAAGGACTCCAGGGAGAGCTTCTAGAGCACGGCGTGGTTATTTCTTGCAAACAACATTATTTGGAACAGATACTCTTTCACACTTCAGCAATGGCTGGGAGCAAACAAGCCTTTATCTTTGCTTCTTTCCACATGCATCTGTGCTCTGAAATCCAATTGTGGATCACAGCTTTTTTAGCTGCCTGGAAGCACTCAGAGTATCTCTGTTTACAGGGAACATCACCCACTGCGTTTTTGTCACAGTGAGAAGTTTCTCTCCCTTCTTTTCCATCAGCACCTACTGCCTTGAACAAACCCTGTCTCCTTACAGAGCAGCGCAAAGTGCGATTTCCTGATAGCTTCCCTCTGGCTGAGCATGGCAATGGCTCTTCAGTGTTAATAAACATGGGGGCATCTTCTTTCTGACTGTGATTGCTCCCTATAACCGCTCCCTCATCCTTTCTGAGACACCTGAGCTCCGAGCAGAGCGTTTCTTTCTGCACTGGCCTTGGAGAGGGAAATCTTGGAAAACTGAACATCCGTGGGAAATGTGGTTTCCCTGCAGCTTCTTCTTTCATGTCTGGGGGATGGAGGGAGCCCGGGTGGCTGGAGGAGGTGCACTGTGAGGAGCCAAGGCTGGAGCTTTTTCTCCACAAACCCTCGGAGGAGCAGAGATTTCCTGTGTGTGTGTAGATCTGTGACAGGGGGTCCTCTCTGGACCAGAAGTCGGCTTCTGCATCATCAGGAACAGATGTGGCTTTTCCCAATGGCACCACATTTGAGATGAAATTGGTCAGTTTAGACACTGACATTTCTTGCTGGGATGGGGACCATGACATGGCTTCCAGGGTCTGCAGGATCCTTCTGTTCTGAAACCTATGGTTGCTTTCAGGAATGCCCGGGAAGGTGGATCTGGCGAGGTGGCAGATAGATTGAATGTAATCATCACTGGAGTACGAATCTGGGTTGGTCGAAGTGTTTGCAGCATGCTTTAGGTTGCTGTTTAGGTCTTCCGTTGCTTCCTCGTGTGTTTCACAGATGGTTGGGAGAGGTTTTGAAACACTCAATCTTATCCGGGGAGCCATGGCTGCAAAGAACAGACAAGGTATGATCAGCATGGGAATCACAGCTGTGGTGAGCACATCCTGGGGTTGCTGCTCTGAAATCCGTGCTGCTGGATCCACTCAATATTTTCTTATGGCCAAGAGTGGTGTTTGCAGAAGCATCACTCTATAATGCTGGCAGGATTTTTTTTATCTCTGATTTCCAGAAGAGCCCATGGGTACAAAGGAGGCCATATTGTTAAGTAGAAAATAAAAGGTTCATTAAAGATATTTGTGGGGATAAGCAACTGTGCTCCCTTCTGAACTAATGCACATTTACCAGCTACAGCAGTGCTCTGCTTGAGCTCCAGCTTGCCTCGTACACAGCCTGTAACCCCAAGGACATCTCCTTGGCTGGTGCTCTCACTGTCCCAGGCTCTGGTTCACACTTGGTCTGGTCCTGCAAGGGCTGATCTCAAAAGGCGCAGAGCTCTGGTGGAGAGCACCACATGGGTGGCACAGCATTGCAGCTGGTCTGCTCAGCAAGGCGGAGGAGGTAACGTACAAAGCTTCAGTTTTGTGTCTACCAGTGGTTCATAAATTTAGCTATGGGTTGCTGGAGCCTTACCTGAAAGCTTATGTAGATTCAGGTCCTTTTTAAATGCATATAGCAATCCTCCACTCTTTGTAGGCTGGCCTTCCATCACACTACTCCCATGAGTTAGGTAACCCCCTTTTTATTTTTATTTTTACAAATATTTCCTCTTGCAGTGGATGCTTGCTATAGGGATTATATAATTTATACAAAAATTCTCTTTCCTGTGCTTTGTTTAGCTCACGTTCTGGCAGAAATGACCACATCGCCTGGATTCTGTTTTGTTTTTTGTTTATTTTTTTTTACACCCCCCCATTCCCAGTGGAATTCATATGTGAATAATCTGTCAACACCATCCAGCCTGGCTGTGTGATTGAACACGAAAGTGCTCTGCTCATTCTTTGGATGCCTCACTTGTCACTGCTGGAAAGCCTGGCTTCACTGACGCTCCGCAGGACCATGGCTCCCATGTACATGCAGGGAGCACCCAAATGCCCAGCCCTACTGCACTGCTGCTGGCTGCTCCTGGCAATGCCAACCAAGGTGAGATTTGCTGATCTCAGAGTGGGAGATGCCTCTTTTAGGTCTTAGGGCCTATTTACCATCCTTTCTTTATTCTATATAATGCCCTTTTCCTACCATCTCTCTAAGCACCAAGGGGAAAGGCTTGTCCCCCCTCCCAGCCCAGCACCAGGCCCTGCAGCACATCATTAGCTCGGCCCCACACAGCTCATTAACAGAGCCCTGCCACACCACCTCCTCCTTCCTGGAACAAACAGCGACCTATGGATGCTTCCGATGGGGTGGACGGGTCCCAGCCCGGATGCCATCCCCACTGCCCCCATACTGTGTGAAGGTCACCTCCCCATCACCACCTGCCATCACCCACCGTCACCCGTCAGCACCTGCTGTCACCTGCCCGTCATCCCCTGCCCCCACCCGCAGCTCCCAGCACCTCCTCCCAGCTGCTCCCCGCTCCTTGCCCACCTGCATCCCTCCCAGCCGTGCCCTGATGCCCTGCCCTTACCTGAGCCGCAGCCCCTGCGGGTGTTGGGGCACCTCCCAGCTTCGTGCCCTGCTCTCTCTCGCCCCGCTTTCCGCGCAGGATACGTGCTGCCTACAACTAACCCGTGCTCGCTGCGCCCAGTCAGCTGATCCCGCTGCCTGTTTTGTTGTTGCTGCTAAATATAGCCTGCCGGAGCCCTCCCCAGCCGAGCCCTGCTGTGATGCACGCAGCCGAGCAGCAGAGCGAGAGGAGCGCACGCGGCGCAGCTCCGCGCTGCATCGCTGCTGCATGGCAGGCACGCAAACGTGCTGCAGAAAATTGCTTTGCGAGGTGGGCTGGCAACGCCTGACCTGCGGGGCCAGCGGGCTCCGCAGTGAGGGCTTGTCTTTGTTTTCTGGCTCTGTGTGCCTCTTGTGTAACTCCAGCATCCCCTCTCGTGCGCTGGGTGGGGAGCTGAGCTGTGATTTTTTGCGACAGAATCCTCCCTCTGCTTTTATTTCTGATTGCTGTCCTCAGTGACTGCCATGAGTGAGCTGCACTGCGGCTCCCATGTGCTCCCTGACGCTGCTGCTCCTCACCCGGCCCGAGCTGCTGGGAGGAGTGGGGAGAAAGTCAGAAATCCAGAACTGGAAATCGCCGTTTCAGCATTGGTACAAACGCTCTCGGTGTGGTTGCTGCTCAGGCTGGAAACTGCTCTGGCAGCCAGTTTGGGCACCCAAGTCTGTGCCCGTCAGTCAGATCCTTTCGTTCTCTCCCGTGTGCAGAAATAAGCTGCTCCAAAGCCTCTCCCATCCCTCCAGGCTGTGCATCCAAGCACAGCTGAGCTGCACTCTGCAGCTGGCCGTCACTTAGTGTTTGATTATCAAAGGTGTTCAGCTGTTTGCCCACCTTTCTGATACTGCACTGCTGGAGCAAATCAACCCTCAGCTTTTCTGAACCAGTTTCCAGCAGCAGTGCCCAGCTGGGTGGTTCTGTGGTGACAGTTCACACCTTGACCTTCTCCTTCTCTTTAGGTTTCTCCGAGAAGAAGTAACTGGGGTCCTCACCGTGTGTGTCAGGTGAGGGACGTTTCCCTGTGATACCAGGCCAATAATACAGCTTTGCAGTAACAATTACCTCCATCTCTTCAGTTAAGTTTCTACGGCTGTCTGGGATTACGGTAAGAAAATCACATTTATTTGAATGCTCATTTGTTTCATCTCACAACTGCCCGGGTTTCCTCCAGCACTGCCAGGTGCTGCTCTGTTGAACTTGCTTCCCCCCCCCCCAGGTGAGCATCTGTGCTCCTGGGTGTGTGAGAACCAAACAGGATGAACAGTGAGGCAGAGATGGAAGCAGTGCCTGAGCTGCTGAGGGAAACATGAGGTATTAGTTCTG
Organism: Odontophorus gujanensis; assembly: GCA_013399175.1. Taxonomy (NCBI): domain Eukaryota; kingdom Metazoa; phylum Chordata; class Aves; order Galliformes; family Odontophoridae; genus Odontophorus; species Odontophorus gujanensis. The sequence goes on from VXAB01012034.1 coordinate 43,271, forward strand.
CAAGGCCTGGTTGTGTCTGAGGTCCGGATGATGTTGTGGCAGTGTTCCTTGTTTGGGTTTCTGCTTGTTTACTTTATTCTGATGCTCCCAGTCTGGGGGAAAGCTGTCTTAAACTGGTTCAGCAGCATGAGGTGCACAGGGGTAACAAGCAGCTCTCCTTGGGGCATCTTTGAACTTTTTGTTGTGTTTGGATAAACAAAGCAATTCATCATAGGGAGCCCTTTGTGGATGAAAAGCATCAGTTCTCACCTCGGGGAAGCGCTCAGGGTGCCAGAGGCGGCTCAGGAGCAGTCAGTGCTGTGTGGCTGAGCTGCACTGTGTGGGCTGTGTGCTTCCAGTGCTCTTTGATAAATGACTTTTCTTTGAGAATGTGGCAGGGAACTTTTGTTTGGGTGGAGGGATAACATCACTCTGTTTTTCAAAGCAATGAAAGAGGTAAGAAAAGGTAAGAGAGGAGAGGTCCCTGCAGGCTGGTGCGGCCAGGTGATGTCCACGTGGGTGCCAGGCACTGCCTGCAGGAATGGGCTGTGGGTAAACCTGGGGTGGGGGCTTTGGGCACTGCTGCTCTGCTAAAATCGTGTCAGAGCATGGGGAAAGAGCAACCCTCAGCACCCAGAAACCATGGCACAGAGCTGCTGCTTTCTTGCATTTCTGTCATTAATATTTCAAGAAAGAAAAGGAGTTCGACCTGATTTGTGCCAGCTTCCCAATGATTTGTGCTCTCTAATTATATCCCTCAGCCCCTTCACCTCCCGTGTGTTGCAGCAAGCAGTTGCTATGGCACGCAGTGAAGATTGTCCCATGAAACATTAATGGGCTGTTTTTGTACTAATTTGATGGAGCTGGGTTAGAGATGTCACACCCGCTGTTGTTGCCTTGGCTGCAGCTCACACAGGAACCAGCAGCGGCTGCTTGTGCAAACCCCATAACTGATGCTCAGAGATTGCCTGGAAATGACCAGGTATTTCTTTCTATTTGCAAGCAAGGAACTGGCTGCTGCACAGATGGAGTGTTGCAGCCCCTCACCATTTAGTGCAATGCTGAGCTTGCTGTCCGCTTGGAAACACGGGCACGCTCCTTTCAGAAGGCCTCACAATGGCTCTGGGCAGTGCAGGTGCCCACCTTCCCTGGGATTTTGGCTCAGCCTGGGAAGTGCCCCCGGGGAGCCCCCACAGAGCACTTTGACCTCACACCTGGCTGTGGTTCACCTGCCCAGCATGGAGCTCAGTGCTGCTGCACACACCTGGGTGCAGTGCCCGACCTCTTTAAGGGTGACTTGCAGAGTGCGAACTCCCACTTCCCCTGGAAATCCAGCACAGGATATTTATTTCTCCTTGTACCTTTGTATGTATGTGTTTTTCCACACCTCATTTAAGTTTTATACATGTATCCCCAGTCCCCATACAGTGTCAGTTCTTTCTCCCAAACTCAGACCAGGGCAGCGGTTCCTGCATGGACTGTGAGGTGTCCACAGCATCAGCCACAGAAGGCAGTGTTTGCACAGATCTGTGACCCTGCTTTGCAGTGTGGTGCACAGTCCAGACACAGAGCTTACAGCTTGCTTTCGGTGCACCTATCACACGTGCTGGGTTTGCCTTTGTGCAGATTTGTGGAGCTGGATGTGGCTTTGTGCTCAGAAACAGGCAATGCACCGGTGTTTGTGGGTGCTGTGGGAGTAGGATCCTGTAAGGACATAGTCCATGCAAACGAGGCAGAGAATATTCCCATCACTGTCTCTCTTCTAGGATAACATTTGGGGAAGTGATGCTCTGTGGCTCTGAAACCTGTAGGGGCCAGAGCAGCTCCACGGATGCTGCTGGGAAATGCTGCAGGCCCCGTGCTGGTGTCACGGGGCTCCATTTGGGCCCTGGGGGCTGCACACATCTCAGAACTGGCACAGAGGGGCTCAGAAGTTGGCACGGAGTGGGAGAGGGAGAGAAGGCTTCTTGTAATTGTCAGGATTGGGCACTGGTGCCACGGAGAGGAAAACCACAGAAGGACAGCGTGTTGGGTGTGCTGGGAACGCACTGTGTGCCTCTTGCGTTTGGGCCGTGGATCTCTAAACCTTGGGGTTGATATCAAAATAACTGAGGTCTCCTTTCTTCTACTGGAAGCTCATTTTTACATGCTTTTTCCAAACTAACAGTTACCTGTGAGCGACGTTTCTGCATTCAAACTGAAACCCAATTAAATATAATTTTAACCGCAGCTGTAAATTAGATACTGTATGAATTGTCACATGAAATGAAATCCATGTTTTGTCTTGCCTGCTCTCTTACCAGGGCATTCAAATAACTAAATGCCTTTCCCACACTGGAAATCTGAGGTGGTTTGTCACCCGTTGGACTTGGGTGCACTGCATGGTGCTAATGGGATAACCAAGGCAAGCAGGGATCTTACAAGTCCTCAAGCAACAAAGTTCAATTAGATAGAAAAGATCCAATTATGCTTAAAAGGGAACCTGGCTATGAGCATGCAGGATAGGGCAGAAAGATGTATGCAAAGGGATTTCATGGAAAGGAGCAATTATTTTATCAATAGGACTTGCAAAGCAAAAGGGGCTCATCAGTCCCACGTGGTAGTCCCAATGACTGTGCTGTTAAGAAGGTGACACGTGGACCAGAATGGATTTCAGCAGAAAGCAAATGATGAGAGCCTTGAGCAGCTGTAAGCTTGATCCATTTCCATACAGTTTTAGCAAACCGAATTGCTTTGGGGTCTGCAGATGCTGGTTCCTCCTCCCCCAGCATCTCTGCACTTCAGTGACAAAAAGCACAGGGAAAAGTCAAACGCTTTGCAAAAGAACACAGACATTTGAATTTAATAAATTATAAAATTAGAGATTCTAATTTGTATATACATTTTTAATATACAAAAAATGGCTATTTATTGCAATTTGCTGTTAAGGTATATGTAAGTGAATGGAAGTTGCATATAGATACTCAGATGAACATAGCTAATACTGCATTGTAGGTGAGTAAATACGACATTAAATGTGTTACGTACTAAAATAAAACATAAAACCCTTTGAGTACTGGTAAAGCACCACTCATAACATTCTCAAAATATCTGAAAGCATTCTATGGAGGCGTTGTGAGATTCTAAATACTGAATGGATATACGAATATAAAAAGTGATGCGTTCATAATCGATGGCAGACATTTTTAAAGGAATGTCGGTGGGAAAATGGCAGTAGATTGGAACCCAGGGAACCAGAATTGGTTTGAGATTGTATTGTTTTTGTGAGGAGGTGACCCTCGGATTTTAAGCTTAGACAAGGAGAATAATGGTAGCTTGGAGAGCTGTGTACTGTATGTTTAGGCAAACGGATGTCAGAAATCACGTGGCTTAATGGCAGTATGTTTGCTTCAGCCCTCAGAGTTCTGAGACAGTCTCTGCAGGAATATAAACCAGTTTACTCCTATGTTTGATCTCTAGTATCTGAGGAACGTGTTAATTGAAAATACTGATCTGCTCATTATGTGTCAAAATGCTGCACTCAGGCAACAGCAGAATGGGGCACAGCGACATATGCTGATGATGCTCTTTGCCAATCACAGCATTGTAGGATACAGTTGTCAAAGTTCAACCAACCAATAAATGACCAAGATTTCCACTGCAAGACAGGAAAAAATATCAGCTTACCCAACCCAGTGCCATGTGCTGCTCTTTCTTTCTCAAATGAGCTCTGAGCTCTGCTTTCCAGTAAAGCACGGTACAGGTTCTCAGGAAACTGCCATGGGAGGGAATTGCTGAAAAACATCTTCTGAGATGTGCACGTCAGCCTGAAAAGAGGGCATCTTTCCCAGTATGCAGATTTTTTTCCTCATTCAGCAAGACTGTAAAGAGGAGGCAGCTGGTGCTCCTGCTCCAGGAGGAGATGGGTCAGCCTGTGTCTGGGCCATCTAGACTGAAGCTGCTCCTACAAATGTCACTTGAGCACTCCCCAAATAGCAGCTAGAAAATTATTCAACAGAATTAAAAATAGCAAGAAATAAAAAGGTGAGATTGAAAGAGGAGCAAACCCTTTCTTGACTGCAGGCCACACCAGGCATGGCATGGAGTCTCCAGAGAGCACCGGGGGAGTGCAGCACTGCACCACCTTTTGGGAGGCTGCTCCCCATTCAAAACACAGCTGAAGTTTCCACCTTATCTGCAAAATTGCTTTTGGTCTGTTTGCTTGAGAACAGAAAAGGCAAAGCAGTCAAGTTCCTGAATTTGAATCAGCTTTCTGAGGCCTCATTGCCTTTGCAGAAATGTCACCTGAATTGCACCAAGTAAAATTCTGCCCTGCTTACTCCTGGGATGCAGCTGGAAAAAGTGCTTTGGAGGGAAGAGGCTATTTGTAAGGCAGCATCTGAGCTGTGGGTACTTCCCCATGTGCCATTTCTTCACCCTGCCTGGCTCATGCTAAGGAAGACCAGAAGCTATGAGGTGCATTACCTCAGGCCTCTGCAGGCTGGCAACGTGGGTCTCCACAAAGTCACAGAGGAAAACAGGCAGCAGTCAGGGAGCAGACTCCTACCTCCATCCTGAGTAAGTCCAAGCCCCAACCCTTCTCCATCCCTGGGTTTGGTGGGGCTCTTTCCAAAGTTTACTGTATGCTCGGATGTGCTTTTAGGCTATGACAAAGCCTGGGTTTGCTGTGTTTTGTTTTGCTTTTAATTTTCTATGGACCTAATAGCAGGATAACAACAAGAAGGGGAAGAGATGAGTTTAACTGCATCCGTGTAACAGAAATATGAAATGCAAGAAATACTACGGCCACCAGCTGCCAGCCCAACTACAGCACGCTCCTCCTGGGGCACGTGGGGGGAAGGATCACATCAGCCCTGCAGTGCTTCCTGGCTGCTGTGTCCTTCCAGGTAACTCCCACCTCTGCACCACCTGAGCTGCTCCTAAACACTCACCTGAGTGCACCACCACAGTCCTCATCCCAAGGGACTCAACGTCACATGTGCTGCAAACTCCCCTTTTCTGCTTCGGACACCTCCTCCAGGCTCTTTTCCTAAACCAGCCTCCTGGCCTTCCAAGGCTCCTGAAGACAACCAGCACTGCAAAATCTGCTTTCTCTTGACCCTTTTCCAGCACATTCGGCCACAGTGGTTGGATGTAGGAGGGCTGCCCCAGGCAGGCTGCAGTGTGTGCAATGCTTCTGAAGTACTTCAGCAGCAGTAGAGCTTACAGACTGCTGGAAATCTGGTGTGTCCGATGTCCACGTGGCTGCATACAGGCTTAGAGCTGCCTTTACCTCCAACCTTGAGCAGCTGTAGCTGGTGTGATAGCTGGAGGATGAGGTTTCTTTCTCAGACTGGAAAACCTGACCCAGAGCAGAGCGGTAAAGGAGGATTTGGGGGAAGCTGGAGCTCTGCGGGAAGCTGACCAGCAAAGAGGAAATGAATGGAAAGAGTCCTAGCCAGGAGACATAAGAAAAGCTGAGCTGCCCTCTGCAGAGGGAAGGACAGCAGTGCACGGTGCCGTTACCGGGAGAGTCCCGGGCTGGGAAGAAAGGACTGTTTCCTCACCTATTTGCAGAGACCTGCTAAAACTCACACCTACTTCTGCCCTCCACAGACTGCGTGGAGCCTACAAGTTCTCCAAACCTTCCTTGCTACTTTGTCGGGATGGCAGAAATAATTCTGACTTTAAATGCTGACGTCCAGCTCACACCGACCTCCCCATCACCCAGAGCGATCCCAAAACCAAACGACTGATCTGAATTGGTCTTCTGATCTCTAACCAGGAATCTGAAATGACTGATGAAAACTGTGATGACCCTGAGAGGAAAAGAAGCACTCAAAGGGTTGTCAGGATCCTTGTCTCAACATTTTCAGCACATCTGGTGCTGTACACATGTGCATGCACACCTCGATGTAGGGCTCAGGGAACAATTGTTCACTTCTGTGCCCATAACCCTGTCCTAAGGAAAGGAAGAGAATAGGAAAAAAAAACAAGTTCTCCAAAAATAACGTTGTGCTACGGGAGAAAAAAAAAACAACATGTTTTCTTAGTAAAGCACCAAAGAAACGGCAACAAGAATCCAGTCATCTTTAACTTAAACAGCATGTGGGTAGAAAAAGTCAGGTAACAAAAAAAGCACCAACCAACAAAGATCACTGAGGCTGTTGCGAGATATGAATGGATACCTGTAAACACAAAGACTGGGCTGTCACCAGTCCAAGTTGGCCGGACCTGCCCTAACACGAAACACCTTGCATATATATTCAAACTTTTTTAGGAGAATCCTTCGAAATGTTTATGGATACACGTAAGCTGCTGGTTGCCAGTTTTTAATTTACACATAAATATACGGCTACAGAATTCTCTATATCTTTTCTTACACAGTCCTGGTTAGGAAGGCTACGTAAGCACGTGCCTAGCTGCAGCTCTGCTGAAGGCAGCTAAGCGTGGTCTGGCTCGTCCTTAAGCACCTTCCCAAACCGTGGCTGGTTAGCACCTGGCTCTACTCAATGCACAGAAGCATCACAGGATTGCTGACCACCTGCTTGTCGGGAGTAAAGGGGTTCTTAACATCTCGGGACCATTTTCCTCCATCATAAATGTAACTCACATTACCGTTCCCAAGAAGCTTTATGCAGCCATAGAAGACTTAAAGGAGCCCATAAACAAAAATCCTGCTAACCTGGCTTAGGTATTAAGGTTTGCTTGGATTCAGTGAAATGCTGTCATGATATTGCACTAATACTCTACTGTACCCTGAAAACCTAGCCGTCAAAGTGTTCAGATTAGCACTCACAAAACAAGCTGTCGTTTCCATTTCTAGTAGGCTTTAGACTTTGGCATCTCTGCCATAGCACCACTTTGATTTTTCCCCATTTTTAGTCTCTACGACATGGGCAATACTACGATGTTGGTAACATCTCTATAAGAGAAAAATGTTGTTTGTGCCATATTTCCATTTCAGTTTATTTTTCTGAGAGTCTCTTTTTTCCTCTTCTCAGCAATCAGCTCCTGGATCCTTTGATTCCTTGTCCTTTCATAAGGTATCCTCCTCTGTGTGATGATGTTGTGCTGCGAGACTTCGTTATCCAGCCCATCGATTTTATAGGGCACGTCCACCGCGTTAATTTCGGGGTGCTCATCGGTGGCATTGGAAGGAGGCACGTGGGGTTTGGAAACAGGAGGAGGGCTGGTGGTGGCAGGTTGTGTGGTGGAAACTCCCATGAGAGGGCTGGGAGTTGTTTGGAGCTCTTCCTCAATGACATTATTCTTATTTACATGAGCATCGGTTGCATTGCCTTCCTCTGTGATGTTGTTGTACATATTACAGGACTTGCAACAGAGCTTATTGTAACCGGGAATTGAACAGTACCGAGAGAGAACTTCCATGCGGCAGAACATTGACTTGTCTCCTTGACAATGATCTTCTGAAAGAGAAAAAGGGAACAGGTAAATAAAGAGCATTTTCACATTAATTGGTGAAAGAAACACAGCTGAAGCTTTGGCAGTGGGCTGAGGGTTTGATATTTAATGTGAGATGGGAAACTGGCAAATGAGCCTTCTATCAGTGAAAGCAGACTTTTGCTAAACTTGAAGCTCAACTTGTTTTCAGGGAAGCAAAACCTGATTTGAACTCTGTGCACTGTCCCCATCCACAGCATAGACCCGAGTGCTAATTGTTGACTTTGTGGCCTGAAAGTGCTACCCTGAAGACCACTGGCAGTGGTGCCTGAGCACGTTCCATGCTTGAAAAAGAAGTGGTGTGCTTAGCATAAGGTTCTTCTCCTCTTCCTAGAAAGGAGTTGCCAACAAACTCCAGCAGGATGGAGCCAAGCCAGCCCACTGGCAACTGGGAGACTCGATAAAAAGCTCTGATATTTGTGTGTCTCTGAGTGAAAAATAGAACATAATGAACGAGAAAGAACCGCAGGTGGCATGCTGTAGGTTAAGGAGTTAAAGGGAAAGAGATCATACTATTTACTGTCTATAAGACCCCCAGTGGAAGTCTACTCAGAGATTGCTCAAGCCCACATGGTCTCTGCTCCGAGGATATGAAGATTGTGTGGATTGGTAGAGGACGGATGGGGAAGGGTGAGAAGGCTCCATGTCAGGAAAGCTCCCTGTGCTCCGTCCTACACACACACTCTGTATCTCCTGTGCCTCAAGGGTGAGGTGACAGAGCCAGGAACTACTGGGAACTGCAGGGAAGGAAAATCCCAACTTGCAGCCCAAGTGGAAAGAAAGAGGAACTTAGAGAGGACAGCGCTAAGGAGAAAGCCAGCCAGACCAACACTTTGCATAATCAATAACCAAGTATGTTCTCTGTGACCACAGTGCTGAGACAGATGAACTCACTTTTGCCTCCCTCCCTGCTCTTACTGCATCTCTACCAACTCTTACAGTAAAAGATGAGTAACTGCAATTACTTGCCTTTATTCAGAGTGCATGTGGTTGCTCAGCATGTTTCTGGAACTGGCATTTTACCATCGTGCTAGGAGTACTGACTTACCCTGCCAGCAACCTTACAGCAAAGTAGAGAACTACAGCAGATGCAGAGATACCAAGTGAACCCCGAAAGTGCTGGCACCGGCTCTTCACTCATCCTCACTTAACAAAATAGGGCATTATAGGTGTTTAATTGGCAAACATATCAGTCTAAAATAAGCTAATAATTATTGCTGCTGCTTTAAAATTCCACTACTGACTGAGGCCGAAAATACCTCTCTTGCATTATATTTATGCCCCAACTGTTGTGTTTGTTGCAAGAAAAACAACACTCTTATTCCTGTTTTCAAATGCATTCATTCATAGTTTTCAAATTCTAAACTGAATAGGAAAAAAAACCCCAAAAAACAAAAACCCTAACCCTCCCTTAGGAACCTAAGAATAGTACTTTGTTTTTGGACACGTTTTCAAACCTGTTGATATGTTCTCAAACACGTTTCCAGCCTTTAAGAACTGGAGCAGTTACTATCCACAGGCATAACTCTGCACAAAGGACTGCATGTGCCTGTACAGCTTTACGTATTTTATTACGTACCAATACAGAGTTCCCTCTGAATGCTCTGCCTCATGTCACACCACTTCAATGCAAACATGCATCAAAAGAAATGCATGAAAATAATGCATGAAAACTGCATTAAGTACTCTGTTTAGTGGCATCTAACAAGTAACGTAAACAAACTTGGCATCTTATGACTGTTAGAATGAAATTGTCATCCACTATCCAAACCCAAATATCCAGATTTGCTGAACTTTTATTTATTTTTACTCGCAGTATGCATGACAGACTGGAAGTATATCTCCAAAACATCAGTAAGAAAAAAATAAATCAGTTTCACAGTCACTTTGGTACACATTAGTCTCATAAAAAATATTGAAAAGCAAACTGAATTGGCACATCTTTAATATTATGTTAAATACATACAAAACACTAATAAAATATCCCTGATAAACCAAAGTGCATATAGACATAGTGCACAATGCCCAGATACCTTATTGCACCATTCTCTATAGCCATCCATCTCTTGAAACATCACTAAACATTGTCTATTTAAAGGTAACAGTCATGAATATATTTATACAGTTAAACACCAAATTATTTTACATAACAGTATTCAGTGCCAGATACGTGTCTTTGCTTTTTCACCTTGTCATGTAAATTTTTAACATGTTTCAAGAAATTATCATATTAACAGCAAAATTTAAGTATGTGATCACATGATAATGACAAGTTGGAAGTGCTACACTGTTGAAGATCCAAAGATTCAGCAATGCCACTTTTCTAAAGAGCATGAGCACTGCAATAAGGTAGCAATTTGCTCCAGGACTGCAGATTTAAAGTTGATATGCTTCGACTATTATTACTGTCACAAACAGTTTCATGACTTGTGAATTCCAAATCTTCAACACAAACACGTACAGTGAAGCAACAATGCCACTTAAATCTCAGTAAGTCAGGTAACAGTCCTGTCTTTGTGAAGGTATGGATATGCACTGTGCAAATTAACCTCGGATTAAATTTACTGCCTTCTAGTAGTCATCGTTCAAGTACAAACCCTCCATATGAAGATCAACTCAAGATCATCTGTTTATATTTAAAGCTGGATCTGGTAAATTAATGCCATTTACATTTCAACATTAAGGCATTTTTCTAAAATTCTTCTAAGCAAAAAAAGCAATAAAAATTGAGGTAATTCTGTAGTAGTTCACACTGTTATGTTTGCCAGTTGACACGTCTATAGAGCACACACGCACGCACAACCGTACCACTCACGTCAGACATGCACATGGTGAAAAAAGACCACAGAAGTAATGAGTATAAATGCTCTTTGCTGAGCAGCTGGAGATGCCAGAGTCAATGAAAACGCCCTACTGCCTCTGCCACGTAAACGAAACCAACACCACACAACCTTCAACGCAGACCGTGCCTGTCTCGCTTTGTTTCTGTTTCTAAAGTGAACAAAACCTGCAAAAATTGTGTGATGGGAAAATGTGTGCAGCTTTCCACGAGGAAAAACATGTCAAACCACCAACAGGCGGTCAGCGACAACGCCATAGCAGCACTCAGGGACCAGCAGAAAACAAGTGCCTGGAACTGGGGACCAGTATCCACAGGGCACAAACACAGATGTTGGGGACGGGAACAAAACAAGGGGCAGCAAAGGTGAGTAAAGCAATGGCACCACAAAGGAAAATGGAATGGATAAATTCTTTCATTCAACAGGCTACCCCGTCAGAAAACTGAAAGTACAGAGTTATGAGATTTAGGGTCTTCAGACAAAGGAGAACTTCAGCACTACAAGGTGTCATTATTGTGATGTGATCACATTCACAATAAGTTCTCAGTTTTGCTATCAAACTGAACATCATGAACCAGTAAGAGCCTTTTTTCACCATCACCAAGCAACAAGCAAACTGATCCCAGCTCCCCTTCAGAGGACTGCGACATACCTTGGAGATCCAACTTCACACATCCAACACTTCAAGACCTCCACCACCAGTGCTACACAAGCTCCAGAGAAGAAAGACACCGAGCACCAAGTGCCTGGTGTGAAAAAAAGATTCAGCCCAAGATTTAAACTTGGCAAAGTCAAGGGAACTTTCCGCATAGAGAGAAGAAGAGAGCAAAAGGCAAAGTCCACATTCGATGTGGCATGCATTTAAGGGCAAAGGCAGAATTATAAATGGGTCTTTTACTTGAAGATATTTTCTGGATAGGGTAGTCTGGATCAGGTCTCGACAGCCATTGTATCATGTAGGTTTTCTTTGAAGGATCAGAAACATTTCCTAGAATAGAGGAAAAAAAGACACAACACAGTATACATTAGCACTAAGAAGCTGACTTGTCACAGAGGGACAAACTAAGAGAGTGAGCAGGCACAGGCAGTAGAGGAGCCAAAGTGTGATGGCCAGGCTGTGTGGTTTTCAGCAGGGGGTTGCTCTTTCAGTTTGCTACAACTTGTGCCCAACACCTGACAATGTACACTGACAGCACCTGAAGGACAGTTTTCCAGCAGTACTTCTGACAGCACCATAAGTATCTCCTACGATACACCCTGTTTAGTCTACTTATGCCATCTGTTTAAAAACTGTGTAGTGGAGATTGTAGTTGGCAGCTTGGTCCTTAATTAGGTATCAAAAGCTACCCCAAGGAACACATCAGGAATAAGGGAAAAACATGAATTGTTTAATAACAGGAGCACACAAAGCATTCTCACAGGTGTCATTTGCAAACAGCTGAAATAGCTGAGAAGGCAGAAAGCCTACAAGAGTCAAGTGCTTACTTGGACACGGAGGTAGTCTGCAAATCCTTACGTTCTCTGGTTTAGCTTCTTTGCAAAGGCCAATGGCATTGTCCCTGGTCCGGCACAGGACTGGGCGATCCTGTGTGCCATTGCCACAGCTGACGGAGCACTGAAAGGATATGCATCACTCAGACCCCAATTCATACTTTGTAAACAATGGATTAGAAATGATTTTTTTATATTTTAAACCACTGCACTCGATTTGAGTCAACGTGGTATGTTATTTGAATCAGTGCAGTAACTCCAGTAACTACACGAGAGGGAGCATCATTGATTTTCGTGGTATGCCACCACCCAGCTCATTTCATGTGGCATTAGCAGCAGTGGAAGCCACAGATCCTCTGCATAGGTACCAATTTACCACCTTAAAGCACTTGAATAGAAAGCACAGAAGAAACTCACCACGATCTCCTCCCTTGCTTCTGAAGAAATTAGCTGCTTGAGACCCCCAGGAAGAGACTGACCTGTGACCAGGGTCCTATCCTCCACTGTGCTGGACAAAGCTCCCGGTTGCAAGGCCTCCTGCCCTCGGGACGGTCGTTGTTGCAGTACTTGGTGTGAACAGAGCGGTTTGTGTTGTCGTGCAGGGGTTGGATGCATCGCACAGATCGCACCTGGTATCCTGTTTTCCCACAGCTTTTGCTGCAAGGCTCCCATTCTCCTGTAACCCATCTAGGTGAGGGAAAAGAGAGGAAGTTAAGTAAGATTCTCTGTCTCCTCTCATTTTTTTATACTGCAGTCAAAGCTGTTTACCACAAAACTGTAATAGAGTCATTTACCAATTGAATTCCATCACCTCTGATTGAATGCTGCAGCTGATTTAGCCATAAAATACCTTGAAAAAAACTACATAAGATGAAGTTTGTATTTTTTTTAATGTAAAGGAAGCCTAAATGGCCTCAGACTGAATATAAATGGCCTCCCTTACTAAGTCTGAAAATACATTAATCCTGTTGGTTTGAACTGAATGCAGTGTTGCTGAACGCTTATGAAACCTTCAGCCTCACACTATCTTTGCCTTTCTTTTAGTCACTCAAATGCATTTTCCCAAACACAAATTTAATACTGTTTAATTCCTAACAGAGAATGGCATAGCCTATTTTTGGAAAGGAAAAGTAAGGAAGCATTAAAAAACCACAAGGAGCCAGAGCTTTGAATTTACCCACTATGAAATTTCAGCTCTGTACGACTGAGTCACCATTCTAAAATATCACATTTATGCTGAAATTAGATCCAATTCAATGAGAGTTTTTTGCCTTAAGGGCATCTGGTAGAAAATGTCTCCAGTTTTGATGTTACATAGGTAAGGCTGGGGTTTGGGCACGGCTATATAGTGCTCTCTAGCAATAAGTTCTTCTCATTTTCCCCTTCTTTCTTTTTCTTGCATACAGTTTTACGTTTTTTGGTCTACAACTGTGGCATTCAGTCACTACTATAATTATGTCAGCTGGTCCCTGTGAGCATCTGTAAAATCAAAGCTCTGCTGAAGTACCACAGTGCAGATGAAGCCTCCGCTCATTTACGTCTGAGATAAGCATTACACTTGCTTTGCTTCATCTACTTTCATTTTAAGCTGGCCCCTCCAAGACTGCATATGAAAATGTAGGCTGATTTGTTATGTCAGGAGCAGCCAACCCAAGGGTGCTGCTGAGCTCCTGGCAAAGTCACGAGCTGTGCACCAGCCATCCCTGCTGCTTGCTCCCCATAGGGACCCATGGGAGTGAATCCCAGCATCAAAAGTGCCTGGTTTTGGGGAAGGAGTTCAATAACCATAACAGTTTGGACACTGGAAAATGTCCCCTATGGTTCATAGTGTGGTATAGATGAACACTTCACTGATTATTGAAACTGGCTTAAGAATTCAGCTGCCTATTTTAAGAAACTTAGCAAGGAGAATCAAGGACAGACAGGGACTAGAGGAAATTCTGGAAGCAGACTGAAGGCTTGGTTATAAGCGAGTGCAGGAAGATATACAGCATTCTGTAAATATTTACAGAATGCAGATATCCACAAGACAGAAATATTGTTCAGTGTAAACAGGATCCATGGGATAAACTTCATAAAAAATATATGTAGTATGAAGAGACATCCCGAGTTCGAAGAGATTGTCCTAAAGAATTCATAAAATCCTAGCTTTACAAATAGTCAAAACACCACAGGCACAATGAAATGCACAAAATTCCCAAGTTAAGCAAAGAAAGGAAGTGTCAATTTCATCCAAGTTTCTCTTTGTAACCAATTGAAGTTTCACAAGCTGTGGAGGAAGGAGGCAGCTGTGGAGCCCAAAGCATGAATTCAAAGATGATTTCTGAGTCAAAGGTGATTTTTTTTTTCCAATTAGCAGTGAAAAAGCAGCAGATTAGTGTGGCTCTGGGTGTTGCAGAGCTTCACAAAATCTCTTAAATAATTCCCCCTCCTGTGAGCAGAATGCTTCAATGCCATTCTGTGGAAACAGGTGACAGAAACATTCAGGAATCCAAGTGCAATTTAGGATCCCATTGAGTCTTCGTGATTCCTGGGTCCAATTATATCTGTAGCTGAAAGAAGAGTACAGTCCCCTCCAGAGAGTCTGAGATATGGTCATTAGGTCATTACTTCAAGTTCCAAAAAAATAAATGTTCAACCCTGACCCACGCTGAGTTTATAGGACATAGTTTCTTGACTTTTCTCCTCTTTAAATCTATTTTGAAAGGAAGTTAGGAAATACTGAGTGATACGTTCTACAGATTTGCTGTGCTTCCTGGCATCCAGACCGAGTCCCCAGAGGTAAAAGCTGAGATCAACACACTCCTTCCTTGTTGCAGTAGCAACAAGAGGAATACAGATCCTTCATATAGCAGGATAACCTGCTGCCAGTCAAAAAACACATGAAATTTGTGAATAAAGATACTTATAACAACTGGAGGTACACCAGGTGTACCAGTGTACCACGCTGTATGAGGACAGCCAGAGAAATCAACCAGGCCAAATATTTTTCCCTGTGTTTATGTGCCTGAAAATATGCTGCCAGCTTAAGGAAGATTTGGGTTTGGTGGGATGCATGACTTTGTTTTTCTTATGTAGCACTCTATAAACTTGTTCTTACATGCTAAATTCACACTGCGTAAAATCGACTGGAATAAACTGAATTTATGTCAATTTTTTTACTACCTCCCAGGAACACAAATGTCTGGATGAAAACTGTGCTTTTTTTCTTATCTCAGAAGTAATAGGAACCAGCAGTTCCAGAAATGGTATTTCTGCTGGCAGAGTACAGCATGACATCCTCACAGCCCCGGGTCTCTGTAACGATGTGCAGAGGTCTGTAAAGAGCCCTTACGTAAAAGCAGCCATGCATCAAACTGGAAAACAGAGACCAAGCTGAAGTCACCTTCCTTCAGCTGACAAGAGCCAGCTGGGCACAACACCTCCAGCAGCTGCCCCTGGGCACCCAGCAATGCTTACATGGGCTGTGAGCACTCCTGGAGGTTGCACACCCTGCGGATGGGCTTCGGCTTCTGGATCAGCTCGCAGTAACTCCTATGAACCATCTTGTGGTCTGTCTTCCTCCGGCAGCCGTATTTTGTGAACTGGAAGCCTGAAGAAAGACACTCCTCTTACTTTTAGGGCTGGCAGCTCTTACACAGGTCCTGCCAATCCCACAGAATAAACACTTGAATTTATGTAGACTTAGCACCAAGAGTCGTTCAGCTCCTTCGTCTTCACTAAGGCTGTAATGCAGCAAAACACCACCTGGTGTTTCAAGCCATGTTAAGGGGCTGAAGCCCACCCATCATGCCAGGGGACGTCATCAGAGCCCACATCTGATGCTCAAAGCAGGGATCTTTGCATTGTGAGGTGCACATCCCAGGAGGCAGGCTCACTGAAGGTGTGGTCCCAACACACCTTGACGTTTGGCAGCCCTATGCCTCAGAGACCCTCACCCAATTCCTGCACACTTGGATAAGTCTTCCAGTTTCATTAAAATAAGATAGAAATGAGCCATCCCAGATCTGCCCCAAGAGCCATTTCAATTTTCTCTTAAACAACTCTGAATGTGATTTGGGTTGTTTTTATTATTATTATTACTTTTTTTTTTTTACCTCCTCCACAAGGTCTGGAACATTGGGACCATTTCTTCAGAGCCCACTCATACGATACTGAGTCCACTTCCAAAACATTATTGTTATCTACATTCAAGGAATCTTCATGGATCATGTACTTGTAAGTCAGAGATATCTTGGCTCCACCGTGAGGAATCACCTAGGAAGCAAAACAGATGTAGGGGAGAAAAGATTTAAAGACTGATATCAGAAGCTATGGGAGATGACAGGAAATAGCAATCATCATGGTTCAGATCTAAAAACATCCCTAGAGGGATTTAAACCTTCTAGCTGCACTCAACACGTTTTTGGTTTTTTTTTTTCCCTGATGAAAAAGTATCTCTCTCCTTGTGACACAGAGTTTATAAACTGCATATTAAAGACTGTTGTTGATTTAGACTGATTTTCCTTGCCAGCATTGGACTGACTTCACAATACTAAATTTTTTCCATATCCCATCATAAAGGAAGGAAACGTTCTACTAAAATGATGACGGATAGTTCCACTAAAAGAAAAGGCAAATTCAAATGCAACGATAACTGAGGTGCAACAAGGCAAAGCAAATTGCTTATACTTCTGATAAAACACAAGTATTCTTGTGATAATTCTGGGAAATCTGTAAGGCTTATTACTTAATCCTAACAGAATTATAAATCATTTTGAGTTTTATGCTATCTCACTGCACAGAGACAAATGCAACAGAACATAACTCAACATGAATAAAGTGTAAAAGAGTGGTCCTTTGAAAACAATTCTCATTCCTCCTGTAGTGTTCAGCTGGTATAGACAAACACACTACAGCTGCTTTAAGAGAGATTCTGAATCAGTCCACTCCTACTTATGGTAGTCATTTGCTATTCTGCAGTGAAAAAAGAACACAGACACAAGGGTTTTGGAAGTGCAGAACTGGCTGTGCCTTAACAAACTGAGCCTGGAAGTACACAAGTCCTGCACTGGACTTGCAGGATATATTTTCAAAGCATGGACAGGAGGAGGAGTTCTTAGATCTATGAACCACTTTACTTATAACTGATGCTCCCATGACAGATACGTTAAGTAGGCTGGAGATTCTTTAGACAGGGACCATTTTCTTGTCTAGCTACAGGAAAGAATCAGGAGAAATGGCTGCCCAATACATTACCCTGAGTTATAACAATTCATGTACACAGCAGTGAACTAGGAGAAAGGAATTAAAATACACCTTCTATTGTCTTATAAGTGAAGCAGATGTCTTCTTATAACTCATCACAAGAGGAATCTAAAATATACTGTAGTACATTATGACTCTGTAATCCTGACATGGTGTTCCGTGGAAGATGGTTTTCATTTGACTTACCAGAATAACTATTCCATTACGCAGAGGCCCCATGGTCTGCACGGTTTCTCTATTATCATCATTCCGATATTCCCACTCCACACCCATGTCAATAAATACTTTAGAGTCTGGCACGTAGTTGTCTTCACTTAGAATGAATCTCCCCGTTTCACGATTTTTAATTGCTAGAAACAACATAAGATACGTGAATAGTGGAGGTTTGCTTCTCACCTCTGGGTTTGTTCTGCTCCTGGCCCATTGGGAGGAGCAGAAAAGGCCAGGCACAGCGGTGTGCATTTCCCTCTGTTCTCTCACAGGTTTGGAAAACTTTTTCAGGTGTTTCACTGAACTGCCAGCGCTTTCTTGCTCAGCTCCAGGAACATCAATTGTTCTTTTTTTTTCCTTTTTCACAGCGTGCCCAGTCAGAAACAAGGCCAGCACCACCACAATGTGTCTGCCTGTTCTCAGCTGCTTCTCTTCCCATTGGCCAAACCCAAGCCAACGTGATGGCGAGCTTGGGGTCCCATGGCTCTCAGCTCTTTCACATTTAGTATTACTGCTCCATGGGGGAAAGCCTACTGGGCTAACCCACAGTACTCATCACTGCAAGAAGGAGGGAGGCTGGAATTTGTACTTCTGCTCAGGTACAGCCTGATGGCTGTCTAGAGAGGTTGTGGGTCCCTGGAGGTGCTCAAGGCCAGGTTGGATGAAGCCCTGGAAAGCTTGAGTTGGCCAGGGGCAACCCTGCCCATGGCAGGGATGGAACAGGAAGGACTTTAAGAAATCTTTTCAACCCAGCTCTTCCATGATCCTATGAAGAATCTTGTCTGGCCCTGTGAGCAATGGCTCACATCCCACAGGACAGGATGGGAAGCATTCACTGGTGAGAAATTCAACCAAGTCACAATGCAATTAGTAGGCCATTTGCTGCAAATCTACTTCCAATTAATAACAGCCCAGCAGGCACTGCTTCTCATCAATTACACAGCACTGCAAGGAGAGGATTTCAATTACCTCCTAAGCTGTGTGACTGGTTGGGCAGCCTTGCATCAATACTGCTAGCTGTGGGGCAGGATCTGAAAAAGAGTGAACGCACCCTTTGCTCTTGGATTGAGCTGGGTAACAACAGGATGGAAAGCACATTGGAGGACAACGCACAGCAGAAGATAAAGTAATTCAGCTCCTCTATCAGCAGCTTTCACACGTGCAGGGATGTTCTCACTAGGACTCCAGGGAACACAGCACAGGGAAACTGAATTGCCAAACAAGTTTCCTAATTTAACATACTTGAAGGAGGTATGTGGTGTGGGAGGATAATGGGTAAACAAATGCATAAACATATTGTGAGGCTCCAAAAATAAAAATAAACAGCTGAAAAAATGTTCTGACTGAAAATTTGTCCTACTTGATGCATACTTACCAAGATGATGACTGGTGGCATCTGATTCCTGTATAAGTAAATGTCTTGCCCCAACAGGAATTTCAAACATCTTAATATGCCCTTTATTGTAGTATTTAAAAAGATAACAACTGGTTAGTACACATCAAACAGGAAGAATATGGCTTAGGTTTTAAATAAACACTGCTTTCTAAAACCAGGGTGTATCAGAGAAGCTGAACCTAATCCAGCATCACTCCCACTCCTGTTTCTGTGCCAGGTGATGGAGTGCAGCAGGGACAAAGAGCTTGAGGTCAAAAGAAAAATGCCTTATGTGCCATTTGCTTCAGACTAAATTGTGCTTCAAGTGCCATACATACCCACAGACACTGTGTAGGCTTGCATGTGACAGTGAACAATGATGACATATTTCTGCAGCACTCAGATGGAGCAGCAAATGAGCAGAGCCCACAGCCATCCAATAAGGACCACTGAAGACCTCTTCTATGCATGTGCAGGCCCTGATATCATCAGACATGCATAATCACTGTACATTTTGAAACTAGGTATGTCTCAAAGTTCAGAGAGTCTATTGGAATTAGAGGTGCTGTGAATTACTTGCGACTGCATTGGTATTTTTGAGGAAACTTTAAGTATCAGGAGAAATCTGATGAAAACAACCTGAATCCCCCAGGACAAAACAATGAATGAACTGACCTTGTTTCTTTGGTACTCTTGAAAAGGTTCCTTTCACCACTTTGCAGTGGGAATTATCTCCTCCGCAAACACCGCACTTATCTTCCTGCTTTGTGGATCCTATGACTCTGTCACACCCAACTTTCTGTGCACAAAGGGGAAAAACGGTCACTTTTACTTATCCAAGCTACAGTTCAAATGAGTCTTCACCTCAGATACCAAAAACAAAACTTCAGCAAAGTCCGAACTGTAGTATTTTCCTGGAAGTTCAGTATCCAAACAGATTTTAATACCTGCACTTCCAGTTCTCACAGAGCTGTCAGGCAGGTGATTCGATTTTGATACTGAACTTCAAAGTGGTTCTCATACCCAAGGAAAGCAGCACTGTGAAGTAAAACTTTTCAGCCTCAGCTTATCCTAAAGCAGAAAGTTAAATTCTGGGAGAATCAAAGCGTCAGTGGGAGGGTAAGGCCCTCCAGCAGTACTTTGCTGAGTCAGAGCCTCGAGCTCTGCTGAAAGATGACCCAAGGCAGACCCCAGCTTGGAGGAACTGCTATTGATTTTTTAAAAACAGCCTGATCAATTATGGAGAGACTGCACATCAGCTGCACCTTAGCTTTCCACGAGAGCTACGGCAGGTTCATGTGCTGTGCATTCTGCCCCCCCTAAACCTGAGCAGGAAAAGCCTTCATTGAAAGCTAATTGTAATAGTTCTTAAAACACTGTGTGAAATGTTCCTTGTGTAGGTAGGCGCTGTTGGAATTGAGTCACATGCAGTGTGATGGCAACTGTGAATATCACACACAATATTGTGACAATAAGCCTAATGAAATCTCCTTAATGCCCGAAGCATTATTATATCTGCTTAAACACACATTCTTGGAAAGAAAAACTCAAGCCATCATTTTAATTGTTCCCACAATGCTAAGCTCTGAACCAAGGCATCAAAGCTTACCAAGCAGTCTCCCCGCACACAGATGCTGTAGGAGTCTTTGTAGGAGCAGCGGGTCCCATCGTGAACCATCCTCTTCATGTACACAACGTCCCCTGTTTCCTTGGATTCACAATACAGGTGGCACCTTTCCTTGGCTGCAAAGGAAAAGAGTCCCTGGTCAGCTCTAACAGCTTATTTGCTGAACTGATAGTAGGTGACACTATGCTTGTTGAGGCAGAGAAGAGCAGATGGCCATTCTATTAGATGAAACAAACAAAGATTCTGCTGGTTTAACATGATTAGATCTTAGGACACTTTTCCCACCATTCAGAGCAGTAATGAGCTCACAATTATAGGAGTTAGATTAAAATAAATCTTCACAGGGCCGTTGCATTCTTCCCTTGTACAGATCTGTGGCCTCTGACCTCTTTAAATAAAGTTCCTGTTATTGTTCTTGGTGTCTTCATGGCCACGGGGCATCAGTACATCGGAGACCTTTGCTACTGCTGAGCAATGCAGACACAGCGTGCAAAAAATGCAGTGCCTGGACTATTAAAATGGGTAATCTACTTTTCTCGTGCAGATCCGTAATACAGAAATCCTAAGTTTAAGACAACAATGTCAGATCTAATGCACCTGCATATATTAGGAACATTACACTACACACATGGCATAGATGTGTACACACACCATGCCTCACCCCATCATACCATACATTCACTGCAGGAGATAAAAAGAGAACACCCAAAGGTCTGAGTGGATGCCACTGGCTCTGCACAAGGGCTTTATTCCCACAGCTTCATGAGAAC
This sequence comes from Odontophorus gujanensis, assembly GCA_013399175.1. Lineage (NCBI taxonomy): Eukaryota > Metazoa > Chordata > Aves > Galliformes > Odontophoridae > Odontophorus > Odontophorus gujanensis. Next base: position 64,253 of record VXAB01012034.1, read on the forward strand.
GGTGAATTTGCAGTTGCCATTAATTGGGATTAAATGCTCCCCCCAGTCCCCACCAGAGACAAAATGTACCACGTGCCTGGCAGAGCTGTCTGTCAAGTGCATGGATTTATGTCGCTTCTGAGTCAGGGCTGTGTTTTCTGCACAAAGTATGTCTCTGCTATGCCTTGCCTGTATGAAAGGTGGTTTTAAACAGCTCAAACACAAAAGGCTCTATAACAGAGAAATATGGAAACCCAGCAGTGGCCAGTGATCAGTGCTCAGAGCAGTGAGCCTGTTTCTGACCCAGAAGCCATTGAATTTAATAGAAAATAGCTGATTAGTTTCAGCATTCTCTGTGGCAGACAGCTCCAGGGGCGAAGCAAAGGTCTGAGCAGAAGCAAAGGTCTCTGGGCCATGGCGTTCCTCCCCGCTCCCTGTGCCAGCAAAACTATTTCATGAAATTGAGCTGCAAGGCTGCATCTGCTCCTCTGAAAATCCCAGATTGCACAAGATGGCATGAGAAGAATGAGGGGACCCTGAGAACTGTTTAGGAAAAAAGTCAGACAAATTAATAACAAGCAATTTGCTATTAACTGCTGGCAGTACCTCCTCTCTGGAATGTGAAAGGATTCACCTAAGGCGACCCTTCCCCTTCCTGAGACCTGTGCTGGGCTGAGCACAGCTCAGGGACATGGGACATGTCACTTATTCCCTGCCATGCCAGCCCTGTCCTCCATGCAAACTGATCTGGTTTAAAAACAGTACACAGTTCTGCATTGCTTGTCCAACAAGTGGGGACTTGTTGCCATCTGCCTTCTTGTTAGTTAAAAGCAAGGTTTCAGCACGACATGGCAATAGCATGGCAACAGTCTTCATGCCCCAAACCAATCAGCTGCACTTCTGTTGGCAGTTAAAGCAGAAAAGTTAGCAGTAAAACTAATATTTTTGTTCTCAGAGGCGATCTCTGCCAAGATGCTGGAACACCACGATGACCATGCTGGTTCTCACCCAGCTCCATTCAAACAGTGTCCAACAGCATTTGCAGGAAGATGGAGGAACAAAACAAAACTAACACTTTCCTGAGTCTGTTCTTCAAGGAAAACTGCAGCTCAGGGATCCCCAGGTCATGGCTGGATCTTGTTGTTTAGCAGCTTTTGATGGATTATAAACCTTTCAAACATTTCCCTAAATCACTCTTAAAACTTCTGGCATCTGAAACACCCCGTGGCAATGAATTCCCATTTAATATGTGCTGTGTGGGAAAGTACTTCCTCTTGTTTGTTTTAAATCTGTTTTAAATCTGTCACCTGATAATTCTATTTGATGTTCTTGGGCTCGCGTTATGAGAAAGAGTGAACAATCATGCTCTGTGCAGTGTTTGGTGCCAGAACCTGCAACTTGGCCGTGCCAATGGCCACACCATGACCCTATAGGTCCCCAGCTCCAGGCTCCCATTCCAGCACTGCCCACGCTGAGGACAAGAAGTGGGACTGCTCACCATCAGCATGCTCATAGGGCAGCCAGTGGTGCTTTGTGTTCTGGTACTCGAAGTATGGATCCCACTGCCTGCACTGCTCCTCTCTGAAATCCTCAAAGTCCTTGGGGCAATCCTGAGTGTTGCAGAGCTGGAACTCATAGCTCGGACCCACACATGTGCGGCCTCCATTTGCTGGACTGCAGAGGACAGAAAACAATGTTTAGTTTGGTCATTAACACATGAACTGAGCATCTACCAAACCCTCTGAGACACAATCTAACTCCCAGCCATGTCAATAGGAACTTGAAACCAGTGATGTATTTCCAGTGCTTCCTTCTCACATTTTATCAGGACTTCATCTAGTTTAATGATTGCTCTGGTGTTTGCTTTCTGCTGGGAGGTGCCTCTGGAAAGGCTTCTCTCAATATATGCAATTACAGCTGGAATAAAAAAAGCAATCATTTAAAAACTCGCTGTCACTATTTCTCTCTCGTAGAGCAATTTCTGCAAGTTGTGTCTCCAAGTACTTGAAATACACAACAAAAGGAATTTTCTTGGTGTAGTTTGGGGAAGGAAAGCACAAGCAGGTGAAGCAACTCATTCACATTCCTTCCTAAGCCAGCAGTAAACCCAGCCTTCCCTATGTGTAAACAGATTTTACAGCTAAAACAGAGCCCACAGTCATGAAGGTCACTTCATGTTGCCAATGGAATAAAGGCTGAAACTAGAACTGACAATTATTTTCTTAACACAACAATTTCCATCAGAAAATGTGGCTTCATCATCAATGACGTTATTTTCAGTGCTGAAGTCAGGTTCAATCACTTCATCCTGTCAAAACACGTTCAAAAATTCTGTTTGGTGAAACTCTGCCCACTGCTTCACTTCTTGCTGCCATGACCCTGATATTTGATGATACAGGGATAATCACATATGTAATATTGCTTGTACATATCTATCTATTGTAAACATATCATAGTTTCAGTGAAATTAAGTCATTTTACATTATTTCAGTGTCATCAGAGCCAAACAATTCAATGTTCTTAGGATTAAAACTGGGGAGGGTTTTGCTCTCTGGAGCTTTGCTCCAACTTGGAATGAAAACCATCTGAAGATGTCACTATGTTCCATGCTGTAAAACTTTGTTTTTGAAATACTAAAATAATTGGATTAATTAAAAAAACAATTATTTTATTATACAATCCAGCAAATTATTGACATTATTTCACACTCATGCTAGAATAAGACACATAATACTCTCAAGTATTACTTTTGCAATAATGTAATGGCACTTTCAAGATCCTTTTAATGACATAAGCAGCTCAGTGGATAGATAAACCAGCAGATAAACATGGTTAACATCTTGCTAAAGGGACCAGAGTAGAAATCTTGGCAACATACACTATAGGTGAGACCTAAGAAGCACTGCTCAGCAACCTTTACTGTATTACTGTGGCAGTAATTCTGCAAGGATTCTCACCATTCATTCACTCCATGTTAGAAAAACACATGGGAGTCACAAACTTACTGTGGATTGTCACACTGCCGTGTCCTGTACTTCACCCCTGTGCCACACGTGCGAGAGCAGGAGCCAAATTTACTCCATGCCCCCCAGTGCCCGTCCTGTTTCAAGATGTCCGGTGTCAGCCAGATGCAGTGACCTTTAAAGCAGTGCTAGGAGAGAGAATTGGACAGGTACAAGAATGAGTAGATGGGAGCTGGACTAGACGACCTTCAGAGGTCCCTTCCAACTCTATGGATTCTATGATTCTAAATTGTACCACTGGTGCAACAGATTTCATTTTGGGCACAAATACTGGATTTTTTCACTTCTCCAGGAGAAGGCAATATGAGTCAGTGCTGTACTGTGCCCATGACTCCCAACTCCTTCAGATTTGAGAAACTTACTTTTTCAGTACGTCCACTTACGCTCATAGGATTAGAGACTGCCCAGTGTGCTAACCCACTCTCAGCACCGCACGTCTCCATTAGCGTGGCAGGGAGTTCACCCTAACTGGTAGAGATTCATCTAACAGAAGTAGCAGAGTCCCAAACCTTGCAGGGTGAAAGGGTTAAACACAGAGTTTTCTAGATTCCTCAAACCCACATTTCTTTATAAGTCTTTGAAGCCTCTATGATTATATTCAACAATTTTAATGAGAACTCGCAGGATACAAGGCAAAAAAACAAGCAAGTGAAGGCATAATAATTTACCTTCTCTCAGATATACAATCTGATTTTTGGGTGGGCTTGCCTGCAGCCCAAAGTTGGTCCTTGATGGTCCTTATGGGTCCCATCCAGCTGGGGGTATTCTATGAATCTATGACCCTCTCTACTGTCTCCTCCCATTAAAGACATCTGCCACTGCCCTTCCACCAGTCCCTCGTGAAAGAAGACTTCCTTAGCTGAAGTCAGGATAAATTCTTCTCAAGGATCACGGTCTTGGGCTGCTCCTGCTAATGCTGCTGCCTACGTAGAAGTCTAGTGATGAAAAACACTGCCAGCACTACCAGCAGCTCCACACGAGGCCATCGCGTGCTGCCCGTGCTGGTGGCTGCTGGGACAGGGCTCCGGTTCGCACGCGCAGATGGCCACAACAACAAGTGCAATCAGTCGCTTGCTTTCCTTAACATTCAAGTCAACAACAACATTTCATGCAGCTTAACGAGCCCTGGAATTTGGGAATTTGGCAGGCGGCACCAGCTGAGCATATGGCTGAATGCATGCTGCCAGCAAAAACAAAACCAGAAGATGTATAACCGGAGAGCATTAGTAAGCGTGGAGCGATTAGTGAGCTGGAAGATGAATTTAAAAGGGATGGATAATCATTAATAATGCTGAATTTAAAGAGAGAACCATCAGTAAAATGGTGACAAGACACAGGTTTCCGAATTGCTAATCCACTCAACGATTGGCCCTTTATTCGTGCAATTTATTTTGCTACTGATTTGGTTGGACAAGAAGCAGAAAACAGAGCAGAAATTAGGTTTCAGCTACTCGTTATTTCTCATGACTTCAAATATCCAAAGTCAAAACACATGAAGAAGATGAGTTACCACAAAGCCAATTTATAACAATCCTGCTCTGGAGCTGCAGTGGGCAGATTTTTCTCAGCTGTTTGACAGAATAAGAGATAATTCAGCAAACATAAAAGAACCACGAAATGCTCACATGCTAATTCTGAGGTTCGGTGCTGTACCCTTCAGGGATGGTGCACTCCTGGCTTTGTAGAGGTTTGAGCATACAGTCCTGAGTGGGAATGGGACCACTGGGGCAATGCAGGGGAATATGTCTGCCTGGTGGGTCAGACTGCAACTGCGCTTGGAGGAAGATGAGCCACAATGGTTCCTGATCCCTGCTTGATTCAGCATCCTTTTGTCAGAGTTCTGCATCCTTCAGGTCTAAAATCCACAGGACTCTGCTTCAAGAGCCACGTAGCAATGCTCCGGGATCCAGCACTCAGCAGAGAGGAGAGGGAGAGACATGTGACGCCGTGTTTGCTGTCTCTTTCCCCTTCTTTAGCCAGAAGCAAGGGGATGTGGTTTGCAATAACCATGAACAAACCACCTGTTTGACACTGTGACTTGTTCCTGAACTGGAAAGCAAATGTGGAAAGTGTTACTGACTTTGCTGTGCAAAGAAAGGAGCAGGATGGGTTTTTGCTGGAGAAGTTGGTCCTGGGCTGCCTGCTGGGAGGCAGAGAGCTAAGAGTTTGTGTGCAGTGAGTCACCCCCAGGCTGTGTCCCTGGTTGTGGACTCAAAGAAAGTAGTCTACACACAATGAAATGATTCACAACGGCGTCTTACATGATGTTGATCTGTGCAAGAAGAGCACACGGAGCAGAAAGCAGAGATGGATCCGTCTGCAGTGCAATAAAGGATGCGAGAGCTGCTCCTGCCCACTGCCACTGCATTAACTGTGTAACGAAGTGGGAACGAGACAATTCCAACTGCTATCCCCTTCACAAGCAAGGCTTTCATTTAAAGTGTGAAGCATATTAAAGCAATCTTTCTTTTTTAATGAGGAGAAAAAAATGGGAAAGGGCGAATTGTTTTCTTATTGGAAGAGAAGATGACTTCTTGTGGTCTCGCCAGTTTTTCTGGCAAACAGGGCAGTCCAAAACAAGTGCAATTTCCAGGAGAGGAAGCTTAAATCTCGCGCAGTAAAACATTCCACTGCTGTTTTCAGTGAGGTTCTTTGAGACAACTGCTGCGAGGGCCAAAAAAAAAAAAAAAAAAAAGCCTGTGTGTTCCTGTGGGCTTCCCACAGCTGCACGATCATTTGTCACAAAAAGACCTGCAGATTTCCTTCAGTCTCTCTACCTGTCCTTCTCACCTCCCAGCCCAGCTTTGTTGGGTAACCCCTGCTCTGCCCCACTGTGTCAGGACGGGGCTGCCCGCTCCACTCCATCCATCTGAGAACAGTTGTAGGGGATAACCCCAGAGCTGTAGCACTGAGCTGTCCCGAGGGCAGTGGTGGTCCCTGGTGCAGAACGTGCCCCTCTTTGGTGCTTCTGTGGTGGCTGACACAGTGCTCACCCATCTGCCTCCTGTGGGGTCTGCATCCGCAGTAGGAAACCATCCGGATTGCTTTGAGCACACATTGGCTCTGACTGCAAATCTCACCCACGCGGTGTGAGTGCAGGAGTACCAGCTGGGTTGGCACAGGAGGGTACCAGGTGCTCACCTCTCTCCAAAGAAAGAAATCAGGAATGTGGGTGCTTCAACCCTCTGTGCTCCTCTCAGCAGTGAGCAGATGGACTCGAGCATGCTATCATCCCCTGCATGAGCAACTTCGCTTTTTATTTCTGCCTTCTGGAGGGCAGTCACCTGCTTCAGCTGATACACATCTCTCCCCAGAAGAGTAATAGCTTTAAAAAAATGGAACAAGGAAAACTGATGATGGATTTCTCAGGGCAGCTCAGCTTCCAAACACTGGGGCTACCGGTGGAGCTGACAGAATTGTATACAAGTAAATAAATCATCAGCTGAAAGTGTGTGCTTTATTTTCCTAAACTGCAGAATGCTGTGTAGTTAAGCTTTGCATAATTACCTCTTGTCTGCATGTTTAACCACAGCAATTCACAGAGCATCTCTGGCTCCACATTAAGACTCCACTCCTCACACCACACCCATTTCGTTGGAGCTAACGTGGCTGCTCAGAAGTGCAAGGTGCTGCATCACTGAAGCTTTAGGAAATCAATTCTGTCTTTCCCATCCTGATCCACTTAAAAATACTGGGTTGAGAGCTACATAAAGTATTCTATTTCCTTTAAAATTCTATAAAAATAGCAGTTTTTGTCTCTGGCTGTGAAGCCTTATGAGAATATTATATATTTTTATCACTAAACCCACCAAACTATTAGATTGCTGCCAATTAACATAACGCCTGTGGATTTTCAATGTCTCCATTTGTTCAAGGAAACTCACTTAAAAATTCTTTTTCAGTAGCAGAGCCCCATTCTTTTGGCAACTTCTTTCAAATGAACACACACAGAGAAAAGCTTACAAATATTTACATTCGTTAAATGCACATCTATATGAGTGCATACACACACATATACATGCAGCACTACAAAGTCTAATCTCCCTTCCACCTCTAAGCTGCAGTCCCTCACTCCAAGACAAGCTGGGCACACAGTGTGGCTTGTTGACAGTGTGCTACAGATCTCCCATCTGCTCTAGGTGTTCTTGGCCCTGGGCCATCAGAGAAGAAGGAAGCAGCTGGACTTCATCCTCCTCAACAGCATCTGCTGAGTTTGGCAAAGCCATCAGCTGTGGGCAGTCTGAACAGCAGGCTCAGGGCAAACACCTGAGCTTCGTACGCCCTTTCAGTCTCCTGAACATCACTTCCATTTCTGGCACTGGGACCTCTCAGCTGCTGCAAAGGCACAATGTTTCTTCAGCACATCAGCACTCTGACTGCTGATGTTTGTGCTCCTTTTTTTTTCTGGCATTAGCCCAAAAAACGTAGGGGTCTGAGTCTGAAGTTATCTTCCTCTTCCTCGTATGCTGGTGAGGCACCATGGGAGATGCTTCTTGGAGAGGACTGCCACACTGCAACCGAGTCCCAGCTTCAGGCAATGGCTGTGCTTTAGTCACACTGCTTTCCACTAAGAGCCTCTGGTTTTGCCCAAATTGATGAAGACAGCAAACAGTGAAAGGCCAAATCAAAGGCAGGGATGAAAAGGAAAGGAAAAAATGGAAAAGGACCACTCTGATGTGCCTCTGTCAAAACACCATCAGCTCCTAATAAGAACACTGGTCAAATGCTGAGCTGAGAAGCAAGAAGTTCATTGTAATGCTCTCATAATGTATCACTCAGGCTACAGGGCCTTATCTCACAAAATGGTTTCCATTTTATATCATTTTCTCAGGTTCTGCTGGAAGGCTGCAATAACTTTATTTATAAAAAAAAAAAGCACCAAAAACACCACCACCGCCACCAACAAAAAGCCCTGGGACAGCTCCTCTGGGAGTAAAACATTTACACTCCTATCATCTACGAAATGCACACATCCCCTCTTGCATCTCCACTGATCTACAACCCGGCCGTCTGGGCAGCTCGCTGGAGCCTTGGATCCTAAGTCCCAGTCCAGAGAAAAAAGTTACAGCTGAGTTGCATAATATCCTGACAAACTGTTTATAATGGAAGCACTGCACTGATTGTTAACTGTGTGATTACAAGTTCCTTTTTTTATTCTCGTTTCTGTCCAACTACTGATGAATGAACGGGTTGGGGAAGTAAGGGAGGTGACAAGCTGGAATACTGCTGTGGATTTTTGGGGGGATTTTCATGCATTTATTTAATATAAAATCGAGTTGTGGAAAAATAGGTGAACCTGAAGAAGCTGCCTGAGATTGTATATTGTGATTTAAAAATATATGTACTTTCAAACATGAAACAAGGGTGGTATGAGATAAATAACTTAAAGAACAGAAGACCAAAAGGGAGTGGCTCATATAGAGCATGGCTTGCTAGGGAAGGAATTTAGCATTACATTATTATTTCATAAAAAAGACATTTCAAACCACAACAGCAGTTGCTAATATGGTTCATTTATCACATAAATGAAGTCATCCATTGGGTTTTACAAACACCCTTCCAAGTAGCAACAACATCTCCCCCTCAGACCCTGCACCCACAGCCCAGTGAAGGCAGGCTTTTACAGCAGACTTCAAAGGAGTTCAGATCCGCTCTGAGCACAGCGTGACCTCCACAGAGGGGCAACTGAGAGCTGGAGCAGGCAGAGGTTTTCGGGGCAGGAGCTGTCTGAGCCCTTGGCACTTTGCTCCTTCCTTCACAGCTCCTCACGCCTCCCTTGACTCTCATCAAGCAAATCCACCTACGCAGAATTGCCCTTCTCTGCTGCTCATCGCTCTTCATGGTCATGCTGGCTCTCTCCAGCTCTCACTCAACTCCCACATCCATCCCTTCCCTTGGGGCAGGCACTGCAGCCTTAGCGGGGTTGCAATCTCCAGGACCTCATAGCTTTCAGCCCCCTCACCACCACGGAGGCCAACTGGCACTGCTACATCACTGACACAAACACAACATCTCAACCAAGTCAAGTGCAAGTGATTTTTTCCCCCTTTTTGGCTCTACAATGACTTGCCAAGAAGCCAAGGGCAATTCACAAATGTGTAGACACTGCTGTGCCTTGCCTGAAGACTGGGTTTGATAGACAGATGCCACACAACACACAGCAGCCCTGGCCCCTGCCTCCTTACTTGCATTCAGGAGTTTGCCCCAAATCTCAGCTGATTTCAAGTCCTCAAGTTTTTTCCTTTGTTAAACCAACCCCATTTGGCCAAACTGAGACTTGGGAACTGATGGCTTACAATGCATCTCACACCCAGACCCAGCTTTATGGATGGGACAAAGAAAAGTCATTTACACCTTTCCCATTATATTCTCCAGTCTTCCATTCCCTATATTTGTAAAAACAAAATTGGGAAGAGAAAAACCTGCCATTACTGTACTTGGTCTTAAGGATAACATCCCCAGTTGCACACACACACACTCCAACATGCACAGTACACGCTCCCACCTTTCCTGGTGCACACATGGTCCCGTCCAGCGGAGGCCCTTTCTTTGTTTTGCAGAAGTAGGGGTTCTCAGGGTGGCTACACCACAGCTGCTTACAGGGATCAAATGTACGAAACTGAAACACAAAAAAATATCAGAGTGGGTGATACTTTGATGGAGCTCTAACTTCAAACAAAAATGCAACATGGGGTTGGATTTTCCTTATCCAGCTCTCAAGTGTCAGCTATGCTCACTGATTCCTGAGGAACACTGTGGAATAAGTATGTCTGAACTTGCAAAAATAGTCAGTGATTTTGAGGTGAGGTCCTGACTGCAGTCGGAATAATAGTGGGCAAAAACTGCTTGATACCAGTGACCAAAGGCAGACCAAGCAAGGGGGAAACCAGTTTCCCTGGCTGATAAGGAACACGTTGCCTTTTCTTACAGTTTCTCCAAATGCTACTGCTTCACTTGACAAACAGAGCAAACAATCCTTGAGTACCCATGGGACAGGGATGCAAGCTGCTCCTCTTAGGAGGGTTCCAGTCTGACCTCAGGCTCAATGAGTAACTCATCGTTTCACCTACATCACAAGTGCTTGTAATGCAGAGAATGAGAGCCACCCACCACAAAATAATAGACTATAATGCATGGACGTGCTCTTGGTTGTTCTGAACCAAGAACAGAAAGCCTCCCAGGCTCTGGAGAACAGCTATAAGGAAAGACCCTCTTTGGCAGGGACATTCCTCCAAGGCAACATCAGTGGGAATGTGTCAAAACACAAAACTACAGCTGATGCTTAAAATGTTTTCATCCATTATCTGGAGACACTGCTCAGCACACGTAATCTTGCAGATGGGAATGAAAGCAGCAGTGTTCTGCATTAGCAGCTGCCACACCAGCTGAAAGCATGTCATTCCTTTTGATATTTGTGTCCTGCTTAAGGAGCTGGAGGTGGGAGACAGTCCTGCTGCGGAGGCTGAGGCACTGCAAATTGCACCAGCCTTGCCTTGCTTGTATAAATTTGGGCTTTGTCTCTTGTTTTCCCAGTACAACAGAGCCAACTGTAGCATCAGGAGTCCTTGCAAGTTGTTCTCTTTGCTGTCACGCTTATTTTCACATGCTAGGCATCAAAATGCATCATGCTTCCCACAGAACTGGAACATAAAAGCATACTGCCCTGTGTTAGCACTACAAGATGTGACACCAAATCCATCTTCTTCTCATTGGGGTGGGAGTTTTGTAATGAAATAACTAGCTGCCAGCAATAGGAGGCTCCACAATACAGCAAGCTTGTTTGCTTCAAGTCTAGAACTGTTCATGAAACTACAGTATGACCACTTCTGTAAGCTCTGTTTTTTTTAAAGAAAGCACAGAGGCTCTTAAAATAATGTATTTGTCAACATTAAGTTGTTATTTCTTGCTCACAGCTAAGTGGGCACAACATCCTTCCTCCGCGTGCTGTCCACATTCAGGACATTTCAGAGACACTTACAGCACTCCTGGATGAGAAAGAGCAGAGGCTGAACTTAAGTACTCACAGCTGTGCACATCATGTAGCCCAAACCAAAATCAAAACGACACTGCTCATTCATGGAGTAGTGAATTCCTGGCAGCTGTGGAAGGGAAGGCCAGTCGTGTTCGAAGGGATCATCGCGCAGACAATCATAGGAACTGCAACAGGCAAAAATTACAGTAACAGATGGGGCTGTGAGACTCACAGAGTGTCTGTGGTTTCAGTGCCTTCCTGCTCCAAACAAAATAGAGCCTACTATTTCTCAGACTCTGGTGATGAAGAGCATCTAATATTGCAATTACGCTCACGTAAACTTTATCATGTTGTATCCACCTCTAACATATTCTGTGTTTTGGGTTTTTTCTTTCTTTTTTGTTTTGTTTGTGGGGAAGGGGAGGTTTGAAAATCGTTCCATTGTAACTTCCATGCAACTTGCAGGTAAATTCCCATCGGTTCCCCGTGAATAAGGAGCCAAAGGAAGAATCCGCATGGGACCAGGAATTAAAGAATACTCAGTTCCTTTTCCATTTCTGGAATTCCTTATTGCCTGCTTTCAAGTGCAGCTTTAGAAGCAGAAGCCCGGGTAACCACCCAGGAGCAGTGCAGAGCTTGCCATACTGCTGTCCCCTGCTGAGAAGCTGTGACTCATCTATACGCACGAGTACCTTCCAACCCACATTAAAGGCTCAGGATTGTTCCCTCTCTGTTTCTCCTGATACCTCTCATCCCCATCCATAACCTGTACAAAGTTTCCTTTCCATGTGATGAATTTGGGAGATCTTCCCACACAACATGCTAGGATCGTGTCTGATTAAAGTGCATGGAAAATAAAGGAGAGTATCATGGAACGGTTAACTCAGTACAATCACTGCTTCATTCACAAGGCCAACACAGAAGGCAGTATCTCTGAATTGTCTCCAAGTATTTAACAGACATGAGGACACCATACCCGACTCTATTCCAGCAATCATGCAGTTGCCCTCAAGATACCAACAGCTGAAAGCAGAATGCTGAGGTTTGATTTACTTCAAAGCAAATCACAGCTCTGCTTTGTTCTATTTCAAAATAGCTGTGTTTAAAATAATGTAAAGCAGCCGTCTAAGCCAGATGATTTCCATTTAATGCTCTAAAGGATTTGCTAATTGAAACAACCACACAACTCTCACAATACTTCCTTTCCTTATTGCCATACCTAAGATAATAAAAACATTGACAAAAAGACTGACTTCTGGTTATTTTGTTAATTTTGCTGCCATCTTTACTACTTATTTTCAGTTCTTGCTGTGTATCCTAGAGTTTCGTTGTATTTTTCCTATACACCTTGCACATAACAGTAAGGGGGAGATCTTTTCTATAAGGGCTAAAACTGGATCATAAATGCCAGAGTTTGTCAGGGAACCTGGGTGCAGCTCTAATGCATGAAGTTCCAAAGAGAAGGCAAGGGAAATGAATGAGCTGTTAAAAGAACTGGAGCATAAAACAGCTTTTGTATTTTGGATATTTAAATGAAAAACACCAATGAAAAATTAATTCTAGAATCATGTTCCTTCCTTAGAAATCTATTAAGGTCCAGAAGACCTCTAAGAACTCATAAAGGGCAGAACTTCATTTTTAAAGAGCACCATCTCATCATTCATTGCCAGTTATCATAAGCAACCAACAGCTCTTGAAGTCAAATCTGGTATCTGTAAGACAGCAGAGGCATTCCTGCAGCAAGAGCTTACGTGAGGGAGGAAGGAAAGTCAGCAAGGAGGTGAGCACCAGTGTCTCCCACACACTATCAACATTCTGGAAATGAATCTAGATGTAAACTAAATGAACTGAGAGCTACTCAAGATGAACTGAAATCAAACCCACTGACAGTTTGCTTTATTATTTGCAATCCATGGGAGTCATCTGGTTCCCAGTAGTCTGGGGGTGGGTTTCTTTGTTTTATTCAACTCTATTCAAGTAACTAATAAAAGAATAAAGCACAAATACTGCACAAATGCTAAAAGCAGAGTTGTTCTTAGACGTTTGCTAATCAGAGAAGAGAGGCTGCTGAACAGCTACTCACTGGAGGTATCGATTCAGCTCCTGCTGGCTGCAGCGGGACCAGTGGAAGCGGTGGAAGGCAGCTTGCACAAGGGGGGCCATGATGCTCCCCAGGCGGACTTCATCCCCACATCTGTTTCCTTGGCCATCATGCTCCATGCCTAAACTGCCCCAGCACAGGAGAGAGCAAGACAGTCCAATGAAGGTGAATTCCAAGTGTCCAAAAAGTTTCACATCCCAAATGTTGCCAGCGGGTGATTGATTCCTTTCTGCATTAAGGATACGTTCTCCTTTCCAGGAGCATTAAATGAAATTTCTTCTTACTCCTATCTGGAGCCCTTTGGAAGTTGCTTAATCTGAATTAATCTGCAATTGTAGCTAAGTGGGGCTAAAAACCCACACTGTAGCCTAGTTAGACTAGCTGCTGCTGCTGCCCACTCCAGCAGTTCCACATTGTTTGTGCATCAAATAGCCTGGAAACTGTTGGGTGCTTTCAAGAAAATTTCCCCCAGTTGCAGACGTTTTAAAAAACTATTTTGTCACCAGAATGAACATTCTCTCCTTCTCTTTGCTAGGATCTTGGATGTGTTTTTCTGTGCACACTGTTTGATTAGCGTGGGCACTACCTGTATGCAAATGAAGCCAATTTAACAGATTAGGGCTGAACGTGATTTCAGGCATCACAGTCACTTTTCTAAATCTCAGTGTACTCTTTAAAATCCTAACTCAAAAATCCTGGATCCAAATAGCAGATGGACATTAATCCTATGTCCCTGTCTAATTAAGATGTTTACAGTGAGATCCAGTGAACTTCAGTCATTTTTTTCTTTTGAAGCCCTCAGTAATTTCTGATACAACAGACAGAACAGGACCTGAAGGCTCTCTCAGTGAAAACATAATAGATTGAGACCGTTAGAAACAGCCTTCTGGGAAGTGCTGTTCTTCCAGACAGAAAATGGACAATCAGTGGGTGTCCTCTGCAAACTGCAGAACTGAAATGCTCTGGGAGAAACCAAATCACAATCACATCAATAAAATAATTGCATTTCTATATCTTTATATAGTTGCAATTTCAGTGCTTAGCATTGTGTTTCTATGCAGTATTTTATCCTTTGCCAGCAGTAACATACAGGATGTGCTGATTTAACGTGGACTGTGCTTGAGAATCATGTATTCCATTAACTTAAAGAATTCATATTTCATCCTAATGAATATTTTACATTTCCACCAGGAGACTATAATGCATCATTCAATCTGGTTTCACAGCAGTCCTGGGAGGTATTGTGGTATTAGTTCTTTTCTCCATTTGAAAAACACCTAAAGATAAAACTTAAGATCATAAATAAAGCCTTGACAGAGCTGAGATCTGAAGCCAGAGGTAATCCTGGACATGATTTCTTAACACAAACTTCATCTTCCCTATGTCGTAGCTCTCTCTCAGCAACAAAGACATTATAAGGTGGGGCATGGGATGTGCGCAGTTCTACTCACACATGTCCAGTTTCATGAGCCACCACGAATGCAGAAGAAAAACCATCTTCATGGTTGAGAGTGCAGCTTCGAACAGGATGACACATCCCAGTGACTGGAGCATAGCCTGCGAGAAACACCGCGTTTCAGGAATGGTACGTGTGTGGAAAGGTGACGTGTGGTGAGAAGCCCCAGGAAACCAGTTTTCCCCATTGCAACACAAATACAGTTGAGGCGGTCCTCTCATAGATAACAAGATATCTCTGCCTCCAGACATTCAATAATGTGCTCTCTCATCCACGAAACAGATGAGATCAGCCTGTTAACAAACCAAAGCCGTATTTCTAGCTCACTCAGAAGGTTGCTATCACATCTAGGACCACTCCACAATCACTGCCTCCAAGTACACGAGGCAAGAGAAGAAATGGATACCACACACTTCTGCGCTGCAGCTCATGAGCTTGGTGCATTTCCAGCCCTCAGGAATACACGAGAAAAGCCCCAAACCTGTGCTGACAACAGATCAATTCAACCCAAAATGAATGGGAGATTTATCCCCTCTGGTGAACAAACCTGATCTTGCAAGAGGCAGAACCATGAAAGAAAGGAAAAAGCGCACAATACTTGGTCCTGCTGTTCCAGGTCTCTTGGTAACAGCATTTCTTGGCAATCCTTACAGCAACAACTTTTTAAATACAAAATCTATTTCTTATCTTTGGGCATTTTCAGGATTGTTTACATAGGGATCTCATTTGTTTGGCTTCAGCTGGAGCAAAGAAACAATCCGATAAGTAATCCCATCAGTTAGAAAGGATGCAATACAAGAAAGAGTTACAGCTGAAAACAGCCATATGCAGAGCATTTGGGGAAAGAAAGCACTGACCAAAACTAAGCAAAATACACACAATTAAAGTGCATGATTAGCTTTGCACAGTGATAAACACAAATGCTGCTCAGAAGTCCTGCCATTTACCAAACAAAACCCAACACGCATCTTACCCTGCATGCCAGATGGACCAAAATCCTGCCTTGTCAGGAAGATAGCGTGGTCGTGATATTCTGCATGCCCAGTGTCTGGCTTCTGTTGCAAGTAGGCCCAGCGACACACATTCTCCAGGCTTTGAGAAGGGTTCCCAATCTCTATCAGACTCATGGACTGAGCATGCCCAGAAGAAAAGAAGGCAGTGGTTAT
The DNA here is from genome assembly GCA_013399175.1 of Odontophorus gujanensis. NCBI lineage: Eukaryota > Metazoa > Chordata > Aves > Galliformes > Odontophoridae > Odontophorus > Odontophorus gujanensis. The sequence continues at coordinate 79,950 of VXAB01012034.1, forward strand.
TTCCCAACCTATTCAAGCACTCGAACAAATTTTCCACTTCCATTAAAACTCTATTTCATAAAGAGTTGATTATGCTTTACAAACGTTACCGGGTCAAGAAAGTAAGAAAACTGTTAATGTTCGCAGTTAGATCGAATATGAATTTTGTGACACATCCATAAGGCATAACATATGACAAGAAAAAAAAAACAACAACAGGTATTTTCAATATTGTATTGTGCATTGTGCATTAAAATCTCTATGCCATCCTGGCACCAGCTGACACCATCACTTCAAGCCTGGATATATTGTTTCCAACCCAGCACTATGGGCTCCTTGTAGGATCTACAGTGATGTCAGGACAGCAGAGCCCAAACCAGTGTGAGTGGGGCAGAGTCAACAAGCAGCAGCAAAGGCAGACTACAAACACCCAGCCCTGACTCATCGGCAACTTTTGCCATGCACCCAAGACTCCTGAACATCACTGGATGCTCTACTGAGTGTAAACACTAAGTGTGCTCCGTCCAGATGTACTTGAGTCATAACACTGAGAAACAGATGTTCCCTAAGACTGTATTTTAAAGAACTTTTTCTTTAACCCATTCTCTACTTCATTCAGAAAGTTGACTCCATCTTCCCAGTGTGGTACACCTTTATTCTGCCTATAAGCCACAAATTTCATCACTGCTGTGCTATCATGACTTGGCTGACTTGAGTGAGCTGACATGTATTAGGTGGGTGCAAAGAAATATTCCCTCAAATGATAAAGAAAAAGGTGCTTTAAAATCCAACTACTGCATTTACCTTCTTTTTTTCCAATAGTACTCAATTTCCAGCTAACTCTTGTTAATATTGTACACCAAGATTTAAAAAAGCATATTGTATGTGGGATGTTATGTTATGAAATATATGACTAAGTGACCTGCTCCAGGCCTTCCAGGACTTGTAAGAACTACATATGTGAACCCTTGCTTCTTATTTTCAAAAACTATACTACCATGACAACACTGTAACCATAACACAAACCACCACAATTTAGACACTACACTGTACAGTAAGCATTTCTAATTCTCAGATACATAGATTACAGCAAAAATAGCCAGGGCCAAAAATAAGAGAGAAGTAACGTAGTTCCTGTTTAAATACAGATGTGTTTGACATGTCCTCTCATTGAACGCACGATGGAATACACGGAGTATTGACTGCATGAAAAAGAAAATCCTCAAGGGTTGTGGAAGAACAACTGGAGTTGATAAAAGAAAAGCCTGCCAAACTGAGGTCTGATTTTGGCAAAAATGGGATACAATTTTGCAAACGTTCAGAAAAACAAATTAATAAAACAAATAGAGGTACAGTTTGGATTCTGATACCACTTTGGAATGAAAAGGTTGTAATATAATCCCAGGCTGGATCATGCTGCCTCCAGCCATAATTCCCTTGGAAAAAGAATAACCATGCTGAAATGGTGAGAGAGTAGTGACGCCTCTACTGCATCTTCATATGTTTATTAGAATGGACATGAACGAACTTTGAGTGACTAACACAAGGCAAAATCCTGGCTCTTCAAGCAGACATCCTATTCAGTTAAACTGTGACCGTCAGTGAGGTCTTGGGTAGCATGCATCAGCAGTTTAAGAAAACAAACCAACAAAAAAAACCCTATCTACATCATCTTCACCTTGATCTCATTTCTCCAAAACTTCAGAAGAGAAATCTGTTCTATTAAGAAGTCAAGTGAGAAATCTTAGTGAGATTCAAAAAGCAAAGAACATTGTAATGTGAAGTAGAAAAAGCTTAAGCCATGCTTGTGATGGAAAAATCATTTACTTTGTGAACTGCCATTCTTTGTCTCATAATGATCTCTTTCTATACCTTCTATGAAATGAAAGTAATTTTGTTTTATAGAAGACAGATCAGAAAATAAACAAGAAATATGAATTATCAACATGTGCTTTGTTTGAGGTTATCTCAATATTTACAAAGAAATCTCTGCATGATCAGCAAACAAGCGAGGGGTATGAAAAAGGCAGTCTCTTCTGAATAAGCAGTTTACAGTTTTCTTCCTTCTTGAGTCACCTCCTCCCTACCTTCTCAACTGCAACCTTTGCCAGTGAATCCCAGTACAAAAGCAAAATGCTGGTGTGAGCTAACAGCAGGACTTCTTGAGCCCTCTTCTGATGAAGACTTGGTCTGGCAGAGACCAGATCAGCTTACTGCAGCAGCTCCCATGGTTTGGGCACTGTGTTGGCTTCTGGCATGAGTCAACAATGGTTTTCTTTGTATACAGAAGCCCACCCTGGAGAGCAAAATCGCTGCCTTAGGCCAAGAGCATCTCTGTGCCTATTTGCAACAACAGATTTTAGAGTTTCTCTTCAAGCAAATGAATGGGGAAGCGACTGGCTAATGTCAAGAATTTCTTTGTTGTTGTTGCAACTAACACACACTGGGCAAACTGAAGGAAAACCTTCTGGCATAACAGGGGAAACAGAATGTGCAGTTCTATAAACGTATTTCAGCTGACAGCCCAACTTCTTTTCCAATGACATGACTTTTACATCAGAAATGCTGCACATGTAAAACTGACTTGCTTACTTTAAGGTAGGAAATGAGGCATCAATTAGGAAATCCATTCTTTTAGGTGTCTATGTGTCTAGCCACATTTGCTCATGCTCAAGAATTCTCACATAAACAACAGTTCACTATTCCTTTATCCAATGCTAGCAACTGATGGCAATGGCTAAATGGAACATCAGTGTTTGCAGTTGAATCTCCCAGCTCCATCTTGAGACATGGTTCATTTGGAACTGATGTGACCCCAAAGTAGGAAATATTGCATGGTCGAGGAAACAGTGATTTGGGATCTCATTCATTTCCACTGTGCCACGCGATTACACTGGTTCAGGTCTAAGGCCCATGGAAGTCGTGTCCTCTCCTGATGGCAGATGACAGAATGCCTATGGAGGATACTTACAGGATCCAAGCACAGTTTGGTACTTCCCTGAGATAATCTCCAATTGTCCAATCGTTTTTGGATCAGAGATTTCCTGAGACAGATGTGGCTTTATATTGAATTTTTATTCTCTTGCTCAGGCACCCTGCCTCCAAAGGTAAGTGCTGCCGTTCTGCAAGAAAGGTGCTTAGGAAATCAGGGATGAGTCTCAGCTAACAGGGGCAAAAGCAGTATGTTTTGGAAGGGTGTAGTCCAAGAATTTACTCTTGCAGAGATATTAGATAACAATACATTCTCTTGGAAGTCAGTGGGGAACTTTCATCAAACTTAGAAAATCACAACCCCTTATTAAATAAACAAAGTAAGGGGAAAAGAGCAAAAGAGATGAACAGCATGCAGCAATAAGGATTGCAATTAAAGCCAAATTCCTTCTCTGTCACGTGGCAAACAGCCCGGGGGCAGCAGGCTGGCTGTGTAGGGGAGGTGGAGGTGTTACTGTTGGCCCGCAATGGGCCTGCACTGCCAGGAACACGAGAGCCCCGCAGCTGGCGGAGGTGCAGGCCTGGCTGGGAAGGACCTCTTTCCAGAGAGGACAGCAGGCCTGTGGAGAGCATTACTCAGCTGATCAGCAGGAAAGCTGCCAGTGGAAAGAGAAACTTTCCTTCTCACTGCAAGGAAAGCAAAAGATCTGTGGGCATTTCTGAGAGCTGCTGATGGAAACAGATGGACGTGTTTGCCAAGAAGTGGCAAGGCCTTGGCTGGGAGCACAATCCCATGTGGGGAGACACCATGGAGGGCTATGAGACAGCCAGGATCCTTGCTCTCACAAACCCAGCATCTGCTGACGCCTTCCAGTTGCCTTCTTTTCTGATTCTGACTTTACATCTTTCCTACTCCCCTTCTTTTTTAGAAAGAGGTGCCAGAAAATAACCACGAATAGAAGAGGACCAAGTTGCAACAACCATGAGTAGTACAAGGAGTCAAAGGAGGGCAATAAGAAATGATTCTGAAGTCACTGCTACTTAGATCCTGATGCCTTTGAGCCTTCTTTGCTATTTGCCTTGTCTTTCAGGGAGTTGTCAGTGTGATGTTCAGTTCTCTGTTATTAAGACAACAAAGAACAAGTCAACCTGTACTGCAAACCCCTTCAAATACTTTTGGAAGGAATTTGGAAACTGAGAAAGACATCAAATGATTCTTCTATGAGAATTTCAAATACAAGGTTTTCATTGAAGAAAACTGCAAATTCAGTCTATATTCTACCCAAACTTTTCCAGAGCTTTCATCATCTTGCTAACACACGTAAAAAACACACCGGTATCACCCATACAGTGGCAGCTTTCATTGACCAAGTACTTTATTGATCTGCCATTTGCAATAGCTGAATACAACTTCGCAGTAGGTGCTTGCTCCCAGGGACACAAGAAAAGGTCAGAAGCTTGCTAGAAAAGCACCTTCCCAGCTCATCCATTAGGTGGTGCTCCAAGAGAACCAACGGAGAGGGCTCTGCAGCTCCTCAGCAGCTCCAGAAGGAGCAGAAATACACTTCAACTTGTCAGACTCCAAGCTATGGTAGAAAAGTTGGAGCGTTCCTGGGAGACAATTTAATGTATGACTTTCCCTTCTTGAACGTGTAACATCTCTGCAAAACACACCACTTACATTCCTTCTACTTGGCACTTCTATTGTTCATTGTATATTGGATTAGATCTTTTATATTCTTTACTTACCCTGAACAAGACAAGCAAAAAATAAATAAAAAGAATTATCTAGTGTCCATGGTAACCGAACTAACAAAAATAGCTCATTCAGCAAACTGTCATTTTGCATTCAAAGGATTTGTAAAGCTTTCTTATGGTAGCAGTTTGTAAACATTTTTCAGTCTCTAATTCTGAATAAATGTAAGCAGATCAGGAATACAAAGTACTATTTATGCTATCAGCCAACTTTATACTCTTCAAGGTTCCAACAAATCACTCTGTGAAATTATATGCAATGTGTCTAGTATCTAAATAAGGCAATTCATCAATTCACACAGATAAAATTAAGAGGGGCATTATTTTCTCTCATCTTCACCCCTGCACTAATAAAAACAATGCAAAAGTAAGAACAGCAGCCAAACTCATAAATAACATGGAAATTCCTGCCACACCATTAAGCCTGTGCAGAATCAGTCACTGGAAATGGACAGAGACTGGGACAAGAACTCCACCCTCATCCATGACTGTGGAGCACATTGCAAGATCAAGGCTCAATCCCTGCTGACACTGCCAGTTGTTCCACAGTATACATAATAAATATCATTCATAAACAAGAAAATGCACATAACTGGGTAATCATTCTCAACCAGCAAACATCCATCAGGTCTTCAGACTCTTTCCAAGGATTAACTGCACATGGATATATTCAAAACTCAACCAACAGGGGCACAAGCCTGCTGCTCTAAGTGACCCTGTTCTGAGCAGTGGTTTTGGACTGTACTAAGCCCAGAGGGACCCCTCCTGGTTCAGCTGTTCTTTGACTACAGTTAACAAACCTGGTGCCTTGCTGGGCACAACTGCTCTCAGACTGAGCCTTCATCTCTTCCAAGGACAAGCAGGGAGGAGGGCAGCCCAGGTCAGCTGCAGAATGGTGAGGTCAAACACCTGAGTTAAGGGAGAGAGCAGGCTTGTCCTTCCATCCCAGTTACACCACCTGTGCCACTCTCTGTGAAACAGAGAGAAAAGCCTGGCTCAGACTGGGCTGCTGCTTTCTGGCCCAGCTTGAACCAAGAGCATCTTGCCTGCTCACACTGAGCTTAGCCACATAAAGGTCAGATGGCAGAGAGAGAGAACACCTTTTTGTGAAAAGATCAAAGGTAAACTCTTGTCCCAGATGAAGGCAGCAGGAGCCCTGAATAACTCAGACACGCAATTGAAAAACCCTTCTCAGTTAACAGCCCTGTCCCGTGAGATTTCAGGAAGCCATCTCATATGATGCTCTTACTTACCATCACCATTCTTTTTTTTTCTCTCCCTTAATCTTTCTGAAACTCTCTCTGTCCTGGTTGGTCAGGTTCCTCTTTCAATTTGAACAAGTTCACATGGCCAACAATCACTGTTACGGTGCCAAAACTGATCTGAGGCTAACAGGGGTCCTCCCCCAAGGATTCCAGCCCAGGAGAGCACAAAGCAGCACTCCCCAGCCCATCTCACGCTGTGCCAGTCTGCATCCCAGTGACCACAGCTGTGCGTGCTGCTCCAGAGGAGAGCTCAGAGGTGTTCTGCATGGCCACATTCAGATTTCCCAAGAAATAACTCCCATAAATCCTCAGGTAGCTGCATTTATTCAAATTCATGCTGTTCCTATGAAGTCTTAATGACTTTTTTTTCCAGCATTAACTGCCTTAATCACTCCCTTTGCAGCACATGTGTGCTATTCTCTGCTGTTGTCTAAGGACAGATCATCTGCACACAAAGTCACCATTGTGGATGGCCAGAGCATGGTGCTGGAGCCAGGAATTTATGAGCTCTTATCCCCAGACTGCCAGTGACCTTCCGTGTGGCCTCCAGAATAACGCTCAGCATCTTTGTTTTTTTAGCTGTAAAGTGGGAAAAATAATCTTTATTCATCCACCTCAAAGAGGTGATGAGAGGATTTTATGCAGTGCTCAGGGTTGAAAAGTTTCAAAACAAATTTTATAATAGCCAGTCAGGGCTTCCGAGTCCATTCTCAGCTCATCTCTTGCCACCTCCTCCTCACTTGGTGATCGTGGTTCTTTGGCTGTTACCCTGCATGCTGTAGAGCTCACTGCACTACAGAACTTTTACAGTCAACACAGGTCTTAATGGAAGAATTTGTGAAAACACTGAATAATATTCTTCTCAGGTGATGCTGTATTTTCCAAAATTTGGAACTGATCTTCCTCCTACCAAAGTCAAAAAGGAATAAACAAGCCAGTTCTTCTTTTTCCCTTTTGAAGAAAAACACACAGCATGTGCCCTGTTTTCTGATTTGCAGCACCCCATCCCATCACAAAACCTCAGGAAGTCAATGGAAAGAAAATGCAGACAAGTGCATAGTGGCTCCCAGATCTACCACAGATATGGGGCAGGATGTAAAACTTGTTCCAGTGCCTCTGCATGTCATTCTGCACCAATGGTCTCAACCTTCTATAGCTTCAGCCTATGTCCAGAAGTGATAACGTAGACAAAAACATACTTCAGTGAAACAGTCCTTCGAATTTGCCCATGGAGTAATTTTAACATGTTGTCACCAGGGAACACCTATTTCTCCATCTTATCAAAACAATTAATGCACTTATTACTGAAACTTCTGAACGTACAGCTCTGTTTGGCTGAAAATATAAAGAAGTATGCTTCAAAGTATGGAGTACCTCCTAGCAAGAGCCACAGAAAAGCCCGTTGCTATGCAACTCAAGTATTGTCCACATCATTCTTATCAAAAGATGACATTGTATAAAATAATATAATCATCACCTTCTTCCAAAAAAAATCCAACACAAAAAACATACACAAAAAACCCAACCACAATACAGTGAAAGGCTGCTGAGGGGTTGAGAATTGGCAATAGCTCAAAGTGCTGTCAGAAATCTGACACTGATGGTACATACTTCATCAGTTACAGAACCATAATGTAATTATTATGATTATTTAAATGGCACCCTTGATAATATATATAAATTGCCTTCAATAAAGCGAGTGAATCTGAAGGTATTTGCTACATGCTTGGAAAATAAATGCTTACTCAAGCAAGACCAGGATATTTTCATCTCGCGACGCCAAGCAGGCTGCTTTACGCATGCACCGCCTTAACTTGTCCACGTTCCATTCCTTTTACTATGTACATTGAATATATACTTCAGAAAAATGCTAATGCTGGTGTGTTTTAGCAGGCAAATCAAATACTGAGGGCTTTGTTGCCGTTACTCAAGAACATACTCAGAAAATAGGAACTGTCCAACTTTTCCCTCTGCGCAAGAGAAATTTTATTCATGGTTATTTGGGTTAACTTATTTGATATTGTGTTCTGCTGAATCCCACAGGATAACTAAAACATTGTTCACTATGGATTATGGGTTTAGAACCCATTAATGGATGATCCATAAGCAGATCATACAGTGCTACCTGCAGCTATTCAGTGATGTGGCCAAAGGTCCAACAGGAAGGGAAGGTGCCCACACTCTACCAACTCCACTCAATGAAACAGATTAATGTGAGATCAATAACTTTCAAGTTATGAATTCACAATGCTTTATTCTACTCAAGACAATAAAGATTCCCAAGTTGAAATGAGGCCTGCTGCACCTCTTCCATCAGAAAACACAGCAGAAGCTATCTGAGTTCACACTACAACCAGTGCAGATTGATTAAGCTCAAGATGCACAAGCATAGCAGTTATGAAATACTTATGAAACAAGGACAGCAAGGAAGTGACCAGTCCATGTGGTAATTCCACTGGCTTCTATCACTGCTGCAATATGAGATATTTTTGAGAACTGTTATTCGATCCACAATCTCACAATTGCTGTCATTACAACAATCATGAGGATATTTCATTTATTTCATAATTTAATGTAATTAGACACCCACAAACTTTTGATCTCAGAACAGAAAACACTACCTCTTTTACCTTTTATTTTAGGACACGCAGCTGAGTGAGCTTACCCAAAACGCTTACTGACATGGTTGTCTATCTCTGCAAGAAGAGCAGAGATGGATTGGCATGTTTAGTTGAGCAGAGGAAGCAGTGACCATCAGAGGAGCCTCACCACTGACACTCAGCTGGCTCTTGACTTTCAACAACTTGCATGAATATACATGGAGTCTTCCAGCCCTCAGGTTTATTACATGAGCATGCAAATACCACCAACCCCCATCACAGTAGCTGGACATGCAGTCCTTAAAAAGCTTATCAGTGTGTTTCAAACACACTCTTCCAGCTAACATGGAACCTGATGTTGATTTAGCACACGTAGGACATAGGTACTAAAGAGATTAAAACTTTTAAAAGCCATGTAGCATTTCCTCTTTAAGCATGTTTTGGCCACGGAGCAATCCCTCCTTTAGAAACAGCAAGAAAACACTTGGAATTCTTGATTAGAGACTCAATCTGCAGAGCTCTTACCTTGTAGCCTCTATCAACTTTAAGCACACATAGTCAAACCCATGTTAAGCACAAGCTGAAGTGAGTTCTTGGAACGGGCATCCTGCAGAACTGATCCAGCATGAGTTCACTGATACTTAGGTATTTCTCTATCACAAAACTTCACATTTTTCTTAGGAACCAAGATGTTCATAACATTCCATGGGTAATTTCTAACAAGTCTGATAAGACAGACTGCCAGAGCTAAGTATAAGTTAAAATGACACAGGGAAAGACCAGAAAAAATCATGGTTATTTTCCTACTGTGACGTTTGAATTGTAAAGAACACTTATCTCTATAGGTATTTCTTGGCATTCATGTGCTATGAATCAAATTCAGAGATCTCAGTCTCCTCCATTCAACATAACCCGTCCTTACCTTGCCATAGCTGAGCAGGATTATCCTCACCAAGACAACGTTGATGTGAGCACCCAGGGATTCATCATGATAAATTTCGTTAACCTGAAAAAGAGGTCAAAGCTTCAGCTGCAGTGCTGACAACAGGTAACTGAAAGCAAATGCTACAGCAACCCCTTTGCTATACTGCCATTAAGACAAAGATCACTTGTGATTATACATAAAATGGGCAAAATTCCACTGATGCTAGAAGGAAATTTTTTATTTTCTAGCCTCTGAACAAGCTACAGTTCATTTTAAATCATTTAAAATCACCATAACATCATCAGAGCCCTCATGTCATGGAATTTAAATGCCAACCTAAATAGACTTACACATATGAGCACCGTGGTGGACTCCATGACAAAGCTCCTGCCACTGAGGGAGAGCCCCCAGTCCCTGCCCTGTTGTACTGTGCATGCCTCCCCGATCCCGAGCCCACACACCAACACACAAACCAGAGGAGCTCTCTTCTGGGTGAGACCACTCATGGGAAAAGATCTCAGGAGCAGAGGGGCAGAACCTGGGGCTGCCTCTCTCCCGAGAGGGATGTGCTAGATCAGCTCAACTGCACCTTGTAACTCCTACATCTTGGACTCATCAAATGGCATTCTGACAAGAGGATATACCTCCCCCAAAAAGCCTGGTCAGCCACATGGGCTAACTGGATTGTATGTCACAACCAATCAGTGTTAAACTCCGCAAGCAGAACGAAAGCTAAAAAACACCAGGAGACAAAAAACTCCCTCTTTTTTTTTTTTTTTTTTTACAACAGAGCTGTGTAACCGAATGCACACGCTGCTACAAATCACCCTACAAACACCGAAAAGAGAATGGTAAATATTTACAGTGCAAAATGAAACATGGATGTATAAAGATGACTTAAGAAACACCGCCACAAGTGAGCTAGGCAAATATCAGCTGTTAAAGAGGCTGATCTGGATACTCCATGATGAACGGATGCATGAGACCAGACCCTTCGATGGCACTGGTGTGCTGTGCCACACAGCAGGGGGGCTGGCTTCACTAATCAGAAGAGGCAGATGAGATTCCCTGCAGGCAAGTGTCTTCTTGGTAAGGATTGCACCAAACTGGTCGGCTCCATTGATGGAAGCAAATCTCATTTCTTCCTAAAACACAGATTCCTTACTACAGCCTGATAAGTGACATTCAGAGTAACTTTCATTAGAAGCACAACAATAAAGAATGTACTGTTTCTTCAATCAGCTCTATTTCCAATGGCTCATCCTTTATCTCTGTAAAAACAATTAAACCTGAATACAACAATGTTGATTTCACCAAGTAATTCCTATTGACATTTTGAAGTGGGTTTTAATTCATTTTCTCAGTATTTTTAATGTAACAGCCTGATGTTATGGCTAGCAAGAGGGCAGGTTTCACCTCCTGAGCATCCCACAGCACTGGCTGTGAGCAGCAGCAGCACACCCTGCTCATCTGCTTTGTAAACAGCAGCCCTGGAAATTACACCAGGTATTTGTGGGTATAAATACTACTTCAGAAGACTAACTTTGTATCCCTGTAGCTAAAAGATTTTTACTTCGAGAACCATTACCGAACACAGATTGTAAAGACGTGAGATATGAGCACGCATTCCGCATTGCAAACATTCCTTCACCCAGGAAAAAGACCCTCACACACTGTCAAGGGAGGCAGGGATATTAATTTGCCTTGTTCTTTGTGTACAGGGAAGACAGTGCACGCATCAGTGATGTGAGGCTGAAATACGCTGTAAATTACCTATACGTGAAATGAGTACTGAACAAGAACTCCTCTATAGAAGACAGTAAGCACAGCATGTAAATAAGAATTTAATTAGTTCATAACGCATAATCCAAATTGCTGCACACCACTCTCTCATTAACTCCCAGAATTTAACCTAAGCCTCTTCTAACAATGGCTGAGTAACAGAACAACCGTATCACTGTTGCGTGCCAAAATGAAACTTGGCATGAAAACATTGATGGAACAGAATTGAAACACTGTTTGACTGTTCATGCAAATGACATCTAACAAACAAACTGTGAATGAACAGAAAAGCACAAGCACTGTAAAAAAAAAAAAGCTGCTCAGTTCTCTTGGGATAGTGGATTTTCTGCAGGACAGTGGGTCAATTCAAAACTCCAGGTCTTGGTTTCAATAAAAAGGACAAATCCAACCCCTCCTCATCCAGAGTTGAATGGAACCCTCTGCTCCTTTGGTGAAGCTGCACAGTGGCTTTCCCAGCAGTGTCTTGCTGTGCACAGATAATGCACTGAAACGGATGCTTCACCTTTTCCTCAGTCTGACCTAAATTGCACCTATTTGTTTCAGGAAGTTATTAAAGAAATGAGATCCAAGTGACTGAATGCTGTGCTCTCATGCACTGACAGGGCCCACAAACCCACGCTCAGCTTCACTAGGCTTCCACCTGCCAGCCCCACAGGAGGGCAGTGGGAAGCAAACACAGCCCATCACTGGGGCACAAAACCTAGCACCCCACGGGCCCTGAGCCCCTGTCCAACACGGCTGCTTCGGGTGCTGAAGTGCTTGTTCTGAGCACAGATCATCAGATAACAGACACAGAATAGGTTTGGATGCCTATATAATAAACACAGACAGATGTGAAAATGGTTGCACAGTACTTCTGTGGTGCTTTTACTTTATTCTCATGTATTTCTGCAGGGCATCCTGATTTATATCGAACAAAAATCAGACCAGATCTCTTGCCCTTAGATCAGTAAGGGTCGCAGGCTAAAACTGTGCTGCTGTATAGGAAAAAGAGAGTGCACAAAGCTCAGCTCAAAATGACAGCCCCTGGACCGAAGGCAAAAAAGATTTTTGCACTAAATCTCGTTAGATGTCCACAGTGATTCAGCGTTTACAGAGGGCGATGAAGAAGGCTGGGTAAATCTGAAGGAATTCAAAGCACAGTGAAACACTGTAAAGACACTTTCACAAAACTATTGTAGCTCACAAGCTATTTTGGGATAACTATCATGGTTTATTTTTGTGGGATATCTCAATCAAAGCGAAGTATGCATTTCTATTTCTGTTCCTGTTTAGAAACCAGGTTGGCACAGATTGGTGTTGCTTAAGAAAACAAGCACTTGATTTATTATTTTTCCTTCTGTACTTCTCTACTCATTTTATCAGTCTTCTGCCCTAAGCGAGTTTGAAGCCAGCACAGTTAGTAAGTAGAACACAATAAAACAGAAAAACCATGAAAAAAACAAAACCCAACAACTCAAGTAAAGCTAAGCTTTTGTGAGATGCATCAAGCTTCGTTAAAGAATCTCTGCAAGTTTTTATTATTCAGCAAAATGGCTGAATAATATTCAGCCCAATTCTGTAAGGGAATTTTAAAACTCCTTTAATGCAAACAGTACCAAGCAGCTGCAGCTCTGCTGGTCTTGATGCAGTGCAGGTTACCCGCAGCTGGTAGGATTTGTAGGGGAAATCCAGAGGCTCCCTGAGTCTCCAATTAAACTGACGTGCAGTACGAGAACAACAATCTGCATATTTTGGCAAGTCATCAGCAAACTCATTCATGCAGTTTGAAGGAGTTCTCTGCTCTGCAGAGTTTATCAGGGATCTCAGTCCCACTGAACCATGAACCGTCTCGGACGAGCTCATCCCCAGGCACGTCCCTGCAGCCCCACGCTGCATCGCTCGCTCGGGTGAGCACTGCAGCCTTGGGCTCACAAGCACACAGCCCCAGCAGAAATCGAATTGCTTCAGCCTCTCACTGCCATCGGCCTCTGAGGGATGTGACCCAGCTTCAGCAGCCAACAGAGCCGCATCCAACCATTTGCAGAGGGCACCATACGAGGTGCAGCTCGCTCATCTAGCTTTCCAGCCACCACAAACTGCTGACCCATCCAACCCAATTAGACGGCCATTGGATGGCCCTTACATCCTTGCATGGGCACTGTTGCAGAAATATCCCATGGCTACGTGCCACGGGGCAGAGCAGGACCATGCGTGTGGGACAGCACAGCTCCTGGCAAGCCATCGCTTGAGCCCAGCCCAAGCTGCAGCTCATTCATCAGATCCTAATTATCTGCAGTAAAGCCTTGGTGCCTGGTGGGCATCCAGCGATTGTCTGTCTCTGTAAGAGATGGCTGGTTTGAATTACAGGCGAGGAACCAGAAATGTCATAGTGGATACCGAGCACAAATGTTTGTAATCTGACCCCTCCCAAAAGCACTCTCCTCCTGCTTTATTTTTATGTGTTCTCACTTCAAACACCACTATCCCCTTTGGTTTTCATCACCTCCTTTATGCTTTTGAAGTTCCCAAAGTAACATTTCTAACATTCCCAAAGCTTCATCTTAATCCCACAGGAATAACACTATACCAACTTTTCTGGTGGATAAACTACGGTCACAGAAACTCATCAGGCAAAATCCAGGGCTCTCAGTCTCCCTTTTTAGGCATTTCCTCACTTCCTCAGAGAGGAACTCTTCTTTTTTTATTCTTCTGCAAGTCGTTGTTGGCCATCACAAGGAAAAAGGAATAATGAAAGCACACAACACATGCAACTTAAAGGTTAAACTGCGACCTCAAATTTGGAAAAATACAGTTCTGCTCAAAAACACAGGCAACAGGGAGTTTGAGGAGTGCCTGGCAATGTGCACTATGAAACAGAGATAAGCATCTGATGTTTGGTATCTGAATCTGTGTCCGAGTCCTGATTTACCTTCACTGGTGTGAGAGTTGGGAGATGGTACCAAGTCCAAGTTCACTACATCTGATCAAAATAACACTCCCCAGAGCAGATGTGTTGGCAAGACTCAAGGTAGCTTTGTGCTACGGGTCTCTATCTTGTCTTTGACTGTAAGATCGGCTTTAGAAAGGTCATAGACTTTGTTTTCTGACTGTACAACTAATTTATTTTTCTCAGTTCCTCCCTCAGGCTCTTGGAACTCCTCATTTTTTGCCCACAAACCACTTGGGAAGTTTCTCCAAACACCGTAAATTACATTTAAGCCAAAAGACGCAGAATTTGTTTGAGTTACTGTCTCAAGATTACTCTAATAGAATCAAATCTAGTACCATAAAATAATTAAGCAGATTAATGTATTATTTTACTACAAGGCATGAGGGTGTGGTGTCAATGCAATAAGAGCAGTGAACTATTTAAGTAGTATGGTTAAGGAAAGCACCCAACATTTGAAAGCTGATCCTAATTATCCATGCTCCGTCACACAAACCACACTGTCACATCTCCACAGTCCTTGGCTGCAGCCTTTATGGCTAAAGCTTATGTTGGTATTTGGACTACAGGAAAATATATCTTTAAACAGTAATTATTCTCTACCACAAGAATACTACCAACATCTGACTGTTGGATGTAGCACAGAACATCAAAACAGCAAGGTATAGTCCACTTAATCATGATGAGAAATGCTCACCTGATTGACACTGGAAATAACCCCGTACAGAAATGAATAAATTCTGAAGGGGTTCAGAAGGACTGCTTGGTACAGGGCCTCCCAGTGCCCACTCACATCTACAACTCCCACTGTACTGCAGCCATCAAGATAATGAGTAAAAATAATCTTCTGAGGTTTCATCAGAAACTTTCTTCCTTGCAAGTTGCAGCTACTGCTTTGTAATGAACAGTTTAAATGTGGAGTTAACTCTCTCACATTTAAATTTTCAATTGAGCTGCCAATCAGTCACTGACAACTGAAGTCCTTCAGATGAATGGATCTGGACCTACATTAGTCATTTAGGGAGTTTCTTAGAGTCAGTTCAGATTTGAAGTCTATACATTGAAGTAAACTGATTAGAAATAATGAGTATTGGTGCTTAATTAAACTGCATTCGTTTTTACAAATCCAGTACAGTCTATATTAATAAGACACCCTTCCTGTCTAGAAAATGCTTTCTAGTTTAAAAAGCATGATCCTGAATACAGATTGCACCATTATTTCAAAGCATTCAATCATCACTTTCTGTTTAACAGCTTGAATTAGACATGCTTTCAGGTTTCATCCAACTGCCAGTTAGAAACCAGCAGCACTTCTGCCCTTTTCTCTCATTAGGGACTGTTCTGCACCTGGAAATCTTCATCCCTCATCAGCCAAAGACACGAAAGCAGAAATCTCACATATAATAGTAGTATCATGGACACCCTATTAAAGAGGATGGATAACATATTCAGGAGTGCCTCAGGGCTGCAATTTCAAAGGGATGTGTAGTGCAGAAAGACACAGGTGAAAGACTCCCGGGACTTTCCAAAGCTCCAGCTGCAGAACTCCCATTGATTTCGGTTACTCAAATGAAAATTTGTTAAATTTATAGGTTCTGGAGTGGAATGTTCACTTGAAGTTTGGGAGAAACATAATCCCATGAGCTAACTTTTAAATTGACTCTCATGGATTTCAAAGGCATACAAATAACTAAATATTCACATAAATCTTTCTATAAGTGAGGCATTAATCCTATTTAGAGTCTGTATCTCCTTGAAATAATGGCAGGAACTGTGCTTTGAGGAGCTGCTTTTCAGCATCACAAGCATTTTGACCACATATCCATTATAAGGATGTTACATAGGCTAACCACTACATGTGGCACTGTCACATCTTTTGCAGTAAAGGAATAGAAAGCAAATTTAAAGATTTTCTTCCCCCCCAAATATTCCAAAATTCAAAGAATAAGCAGCATTTAGGCAAATTCTTCCAGAATATACGTAAGGATGAGAATTGCCAGCTTTGAAAAATGAAGTACTTGAAATAAGGCCCAAAAATATTGATGTGGTAATAGGGGAAGAAGCACAAAATAAAAAAGAAAAGGTTAAGGCATGGGGCCTTACAGGGGAAAAAAGAAAACAATGCAAAGAGGGGCGTGAAAGCTGAAGACTTAAAGACAGATGGAGCCAAAATGTTGAGTACTATCTGGAAGTGAGTTTGTGACGAGACTCTGCTGTTTCAAAAAGCAGAAATACTTTAAGTCAATACACTCCAACTCCACCTCCTAGGAAGTCCTGTCATCCATATTCTCATCCTGGATGTGACTCTTAACGTGGGGTTCTGGAGGCTGAAATCCTCACCCTGACCACTTGCTCAGTCCAGACACAAGAATGGTCACTGCCAGCTCTGCCTCTTTTCCGCAGCAGCAGAAGGTCTGATTAATACTGAGAACTATTTTAAAAGGGTTATGAAACAATCTGAGAATTTTAGCCCCGGGCTGGCTAGCACTAATACCCACTGCAGCTCAGCACCCTGCTCCTCCTCCCACAGCATCCTGCTGTGAGAAATCCTTTTGTTTCCCCAAGAACAAGATAATTCTCCAATGCTACTTGTGGCCAAGTGTTTTTTAATATTTCCCATACACATGTAGGAGCAGATAAAATCTCTGACTCCTTTGCCACTTTCTTGCAGAAATTGAATTACCTTCCATGCTCTTGAGCAAACAATAAGGCTGCAAGATAGTTCCCAAATCTCACCCCCTCTTGCAATGGCCCTGCATGCTAAAAATACAAAGGTAATCTGTGCAATGGGTGGGCTTATACTTGGAAATACAGAGGACTGTGCAAGCTACTATATTTCCCAGGAAGAAACACACCATGATGCATAAAAGAAAAAGGTGTGAGAGGCAGCTGAGGGTCTCCAAAGTGAAAACAACAGCATTTCTTTTCAAAGACAGAAGAAACGTCCCCACGGTGCAGAGTAGAGAGGAAGGGATGCCAAGAGAAACCCAAGTTTCTGTATGAGGAATGATGGGAGGGTAAAGACGGGTGACAGGAGGCCTGGCTCGTGGTGGTGACATGGCTGGCAGACAGACAGGGATGCGTGGCGTTAAAAAGCCTCTGGTGCATCTTCCAAATGTTCACTTCCAAATGTTGGGATAAATATTAGCACTGCTATTCAAGATAGCCAGGACACACGGTCTCTGTTTTTTCTCACTTTATGGTTTTTAGGTGTGGACTGTAACACATCACTTAAGCAGCACAAAACAGATTGCCTGAGTAAGTCATCGCACTGGGCTTGAAAAAAATATATTGTTTTGATTGGGTTGGTGGTAGGGTTCCACCCAAGATCCCTGGGAAAAGTTAATTAAGGACAACTGCTCACACCATCACGCACAGCGAAACCAGGCAGAGCGGGGAGAGCAGCCACGCCGCGAGCTGGGCGCTGCTTCTGGGAAAGCGATTACGCCTCCGGGAGTCTGGGCACGAGGGACACTTCACCTGGAATTTATTTTATTTCTGGAACCAGAGAAACTCAGCCCTCTCAATCACCCTTTTATCTCCAGTAAAGACTTCCATTATTATTTTTGTTTATTTACTTACTATGCACACTTTGATTCTATCTTTAATGCCTTCTTACTGTACGAAGCTAATTGATTTTATGCTTAACGCCTTGTTAGAGTACAAAGCTAATTGATTGCTCCCATAAAACCAGCAGGGTACAGACAATGTGATGGTTTCAGTGGGATCTTCCAGCAGACTTTTTTCGCAGCCATCCCTCCTCTTTCAGCTCCCCTTGGGCCTACATACCTCCCCATGCCCAGACTGTAAACATGCTTTCCATACCAGCTGGTATCTGCCTCTCCACAGCAGAGCAAGTCTTGCAGAGAAAGATGCAGAGGACTGGTCACCACCATCCCCATCCCTTGTCTAAAACACAGACTACAGAAACTGGCTGAGTTTTGGTGCAAGAAAGACCAGGACAATGCTGTGGCTGCCAAAGACATCCCAGCACCTCCTCGAGTGGCTCCTTGGAGCCTGGACACAAAGGGAAGGGACACATCCTCCATACCCAGAGGACATGTTTCTGCCTCAGACCTCCCAACAGAACAGCTGCTGCCCGTGCCAGGAGCTGTTACAGCCCCAGGATACGGTTACACAGACTGTACTTTCTAAACCACTTGCAGAGACAGCATGTTTAAGAGCTGTTATTTCTTACAATTTGTGTGTTGGATGGTTTGCTAAAATTAGGAGCAAGTGTATTCCAGAGTTGGAACATTTATGGCTCCTTTACCATTACTGTATATTTTAATTCTTAAAAATAGTTTTAAGTGACCTGATAAGTAGAGTCCTGCTTAATCTATTTCAGCCCATTTGCCACATTCCTGGTTTGGCCTCTTTGGCTTGTTAATTTAGAGATCTATAAAACCATCTGTTTCACTGTAGACTTTGTTTTAAGCCTCAGAGGAAACAAACCACACAAACAAATGAAATCCACTATGTCATTTCTGTTAAAATGTACATATTTACAGCCATCAGAGCATACACCAAGTAACTCTAATGTCAGTGCAGATTTTTAACTATTGACTTACTGCTCTGATATTTAGAAAGAAAAGACAATTCCTTCAAACATTCTCTAGTGTCTGCTTTCCTCACTACCACATTATATAGTCTGCTACAAAATGGTTTGAAAGATTCAATATTTAACAAAGGAAACCTAAAGGTGTCAGCTATGGACTAAATACTAAATCAATCTAAGAAAGTTCAGTGATTGACTGCACAGCATTTTACTGCAGTGCGAATGAGGAGTAGGCAGGTGGCCTGGGACTTTAAGTGATTCCTAAGGAATCAAAGAGTTTAACTGAGCAGTTTTAAAAATGTATAAGCCAATCGAAGTTTCTAATACAACCTTATTTGAAGACAGTTCTCCAAACTGTGTTATTCAGCAGGGAGCTTAGGTTAAGGGAATATACATCTAAAACATAACGACTTCCAAGGACCCGAGGCCCCGACCCTATGCCCCCATCCATCAAAGCACATAAGCAGAACTTTGTGTGTTTTAATGGTCCCACTGTCAGCTTCTTCCCTGGCTCCTTTTTCTTTTTCCTTTTCTACAAGCGGCCTAGATTTTGCTCCTAGAATTATTTCACCTCCTGCTATGAGAAAAATCTATGATGTATTAAACGGCAAAACCAACATCCACCCGCCCTCCTCTCACTGCCGTCTCACCGTGCTGCTAGCAGGGCTGTACTCACAATGTTCATCAGGGTCAGCAGGTACTTCTGAACGTGTTCTTTCCCATGAAACTGAACAACTGAGTCATCGACCCCCAGAAGGACTTCGATGTTGTAGTCATCATCCGTCGCGTGCCTCCGGCGGCGCTGCCTTGATCCGCGCACCCGATCTTCAATAAGGCTCAGTGCACCATCGAGTCCATCCAAATTAGTGAGGTTAGGTGCTGCAATCAGACAAACAAGTTAGCAACCGACAGCGGTTCAGGCTCAGGTCTCAGCTAAGCTGGGATAAATTTGAAGCAGCAGCTTTGGTTATGTTCTGTATGTTATGCAATAGCATAAATTTCCTTCAATGTCAACTAAAGGTGACCTAAGTGAGAGAGAAACCTGACCTTTGCAAAGTAAAAACAATACTTTCTATAAAGTAATCCTGTGGTACGATGGCAAGGCTAAAATGATAGATACCAAGGCCTTGACAAGGAGAACAGAGCTGTCTGCAGTAAAATAATTGTTGCTTGAAAGTACTTGGAATCATGGAATAATTTAAGTTAGAAAAGACCACTGAGATCATGCAGTCCAACCCATCCCTACCACAGTTTAGGTACCTCTCACTGCCACATCTAAGCAATGTACCGTTCCAGGATCTACTAAGGGTATCCTTGATTTCAGAACCACAGGTAAAGGCCAACACCATGCTTTGAATCTGGTCTTACTGCCCACAGTCATTTTTCCAGGCAAGGGCAGTTGCCAGCAAAACCTGTTTATACTCAGCATGTAGTAACAACTCAGCATCCTCCCTCAATGCATTAGCTCCTTTCCTCAATATATTCATATCATTTTACAGTAGTGACACAGATTCTCTTTATCATTACAAATCAGGAACTCACTTTTGATATGAGATTAATTCATTTTTAGCTACATTCAAGATTATTTAACAGCTTTTCATTTTTTGTTCCTAATTTGTCATGTCACTTTGCATTGTTGCATGTCAAAGACCACTCCATCAGGCACAATAGCAGCCAACATTATTATGAACCATTTCAAACAGTGCCTGTGATAGAAAAAGCTTGTATTTTAGCAGGATGGGATATACTTCATGTAGAATATACGCACTAAAAATTAACGTGAAACTATGGAATATTGACATTTCACCCCACAGAATAACAACGATTCATGTTAATATCATTACTATCATTTGTATTTCAAGAGTCTTAGGAGTTCCCCCCCAAGAATCTCTTGATTTCAGAAAATGTCAGAAGAAAGATTTGGACAGGCAGAGCGGGTCGATTAAAGCCTTCCAGCGCTCAGCTCAGAGCAGCTTTATAGGAAGCACAGGGAGGAGGCTGAAGTCATCACCTTCAAAGGTGAAATATGAAACAACTCTTGGAAATGTTACTAAAGAATGTGGATCCTCCATCTCCATTTACTGAAATTTTTACATCAAAACTGGCTGCTTGGGATGAGATGCGTGAGGCTACTGGGCTCACTGCAGGAACGTCTGGAGAGCTTCTTGCCATTTCTCCATGGAACTTCAAGGACATGAGACTCAGATAAACAAAGAACACCCCATGCAGTGCTCCTGTGTTGCCATGATCTTCTCCCTAAGCTCTGTCAGGGCTCAAAACCCACCAGCAGCCAGCACCAGCCCTATCTCCTGTTTTTCTCATTGGGAAATCCTCAGTGTTCATCCTTGTTGGTGCCCCGAAGTAATTACTGAGTTATCACAGCGGGCTCAGGAGATCTGCTATAGGATCATGCTGCAATCATATATTCATGATCTGTAAGGCAAACGTACAATTTGACAGTAACTGTTATAAGTTCTCCAGAAAAGTAAGACTGAGCTGGCAGGGGCTGCAGGTCACATCCTCTCCCCATCACTCACAAAAAAACACAGCAATAAGCAGCAAGGCTAGAGCTATCAGAGGTGATGCTGCAAACCAGCAGTGCGGTGTCTTCATCCCTACTGCGCCAGAGGCACAGTGTGATCCTGGCATCCTACACTCGCCATCCTGCAGGGTAGGCTGCCTGCTCCCTCCCTGCCCTGCTGCAGCCCTGGCAGCCCTTCTGGCTCCTGAGAAGAGCATTTGTATTTTCCACGTTACCTTTCCCCCTGTGCTTCGCACAGTAATGCTCCGAGAGTCATCTCAACTGCACTGTGTTTTACTAAGTCATCCCAAGACCCCTCCATCATAGGTTCGTTTTCAGCAATTTTTGCCAAATCAGTGCTTCAGCTGCTAATAATTGGTGCCAACTTTGTTCTCCATCTCCCAAGAGCAGACACTTGGCATTTGCAGGGCTAACAATAGCCTCTGTTGAAACGTTCTGTGCTCCCACCAGGAAAAATTCACATTTCTGAAAATTAAACGCTGAGAGACAGGGTTGTATTTTTCTCTTGTGCTAATCATCCAGACTAAACCGAAGGACAGCAACACTCTTAACAGTTCACCCACAAATCTCTCTCTCAAAAAAAAAAAACTCTTCTTTTTTAAGCCAACAAAAAAATCATTGATCATCCTTTGTTTTTTTTTTTTCCCTAATCCTGAAGATCTTCTTCCAGTTCAGTGTAAAAGCTGTTGATAGAAGGAAAACTGTGCTTCTGGCATAAACCCTGCAGCCTGGGCCATGCTCCTGCCTCTGGCAGAGCCCTCCCTGCAGTGCTGCAAGGGGTAGAAGGCAGCTGGGAGCTGGGCAGCAGAGCCTGCCCAGGGGAAGCATGTGCACAGCCCAGCATGGTTCTGCACGTGGATGTTTTTCAGGTGTCCTCCACTTTTGCTTGCAGTTAATGCAGGCAAGCAGTCCCAGCTTATCCCAGGCAGCAAAGTGCTAGCTGTTTGCTGAGTCAAGAACCAAACAATGTCCCCACCTGTGACAATTCATTAATATATAGAGAGCACATCAAAACCTAAAGGGGAAAGTTCTTTATACTGTGTTTGTGCAAACTGCTTACAGTATTACATACCATGCAAGATCCTGCTATAGTGTTTCCATTTCCTAAGCAACTTGCAGTACCCCAAGCCTTTCTCTAACCTGTTGCAGTTTTCAAACTGGTATTTTACCCCTTGGTGTTTGGGTTCTGAGTGGGCTCGTTGAGTCTGAGCATCCAGTTGCATGCAGCTTCGTGCTCTGAGGCAGGCAAAGTCCCCACTGACACAAACATCACTTTGGCCCTTGCAGGACTACCACCACTACCAGTCACAGCATCACAGCCTCAATGCTGGAAGCCCCCAAGACAGCATGCTTGTCCCGTACAAGAATTTTCCAGCAGTGACCATTCAGAATTTCCACAGACAACTTATTTGTAGGAACTTTTGCCTTGCTCATTAATCTTTGATATCACGTGCTTTACAGAAACCTAATTAGATGACATCTTCAGATTCTGCCTTACCCACTGTGGCAGTCAAACTCTAACAGATGCTGTGAGTTACTGAAGCATGAACATGCTGCTGCCATGAAACTGCCTCTCCCTGCGTTTCTTTCCTTTAGGACATGTACCAAAAGTACAGTTGCTGGCTTGCAATCTTGCTTTGTTTTTTCATGATGACTTTCAAGAAGGCTCAGGGAAATACAGTTGTACCTACAGTTCTTATGAGTCCTTTATGAAGCTGTTGCACTTTAAAAATAGCATCAGCTTTAGGGTTCCCCAGTTTCATAGCAGTGATACTGTTCAAATAAAACACTTGCTCATTTTTACCTTCTCTTTCTGGCAGGGGGAGGGGGACCTTCTGGAAAGCCCAGTACAGAGACCAGGGCAGGCAGATGGGCGACTGAACTGCATGACTTGTTCACAGCCATCATCTGTGGTTTGTCAGCAGAGCAGCCCACTGGAATTTCTCTTTAAATACAAGCGTACAGTGTGCAGGCAGGCCAGCCACCGTATTCAATGCAGCTTGTTTGCTCTGTGGACACTTCATCTGTCACTGCAGAGCAGGCAAACACCTGAGCCGAATGCTGAGCACCACATCCTCTGCTTGATGTTGACATGTTGATGTGCTGCTGAGCTCCATTCCCAGGACACACTTCTGAATGGCATCCCAGCTTCCCACTCCTTCATGCATGTTGCTGCAAATCATCTCTTTTTTATTTTTACTTTTTTTTACCCTTCCTCTTTAACCACAATGACTCAGACTGAAGTCCAGCTAGAGTCCACGCTGCTGTGGGGTAGGCAGGGCCACAGTGGCCACCCTGGGCTTCACGCCACGCACAGCCAGTGACAACGTGATGCCAAGCCTGGGACCTGCCCTCACCGTGTGGGTAGGAGGCCATCCATCACCTACAATGACAGAATCATTAAGGCAGGAAAAGACTTCTAAGATCATCTCGACCACCAATACTGACCATGCCCCCTCTGTGCCACATCTCCACAGTTCTTGGACACCTCCAGGGACGGTGGCCCCACCACCTCCCTGGGCAGCTGTGCCACTGCATCACCGCTTGGTACTGTGAGCACAAACAAAGCAGGCTCCGTGGCAGGGAAGCACAAGCAGGCAGGATGGGCTTGCTCTGGAGCTTCTGCTCTCAGCTTCCTACTGCTCAAATCCATCTGCACCTCTGGAAAAGTACCAAACCCCTCGACAGCTCAACAAAGAATTGCTCTTTAGGGAATAGCACGTTAAATCACAAGTCATCTCCCTGCAGCACTCCCTGCCACCCGCACGCTGCGGGCTTCTGTCGCGTCTGTCCCCCACGATCAGCTCACTCCCAGCTAGCCCCCCTAAGCCCCTGCATGTATACTAACAAAATCCTCATTTGTCTTCCATGCTAAATTGAAGCTTGAACCTCGAAGGTCAGAGGCAAAGAACAGTCAACAAATCTTACTTTTTATTCCTTGCATTTTTTTCTCCCATTTTTAAGTTCCTCAGCATGCGTTCTCACTATTCCTTGCCACTGTATGCATTTGTGATGTGTCTTGTTCATCTGTTAATCAATAGTTTCTCTGAATTATTTTTTTCACTTATTTCCTCTATTTATACAGCTCTGCTCATCTTCTTGTTTTACTTTGTTTTCCAAATGTCCTCTATTTGTCTTTCTTCACTCCCTTGCCATCCTGTTCAGCTACATTTGCCTTCCATAATTTATAAATCCCTTTTTCATACTACTGTCTGCATTTGGACCTTTCTGCTATATGTCATTCATACAAACCCAGGGTAAATCCAACAAGGTGAATTAAAATGGATGAGAGCTCCTGTGAGGTGAAAGCAAATTGAAAACGGTCTAAACAAGAAGTGAACAGCATGCTGAGCACAAGACACAAAGCTGGTCCTGTTTAGACGAGAAGTCCCAAGAGAATATTGCCTCAACACAACTTTAATTTGGAACTCAATTTCCAGAGGATTCGTGGGATTCCTTGAATCACAGGCTAACACTGTGGTTGCTTCCTGGTACATCCTCACCCAAGAGCAATTATCACAGCAGAACTCATCAGATGCATGTTCAGATTCCTTTTCTTCCACTTCTTTATGTAAATGAAGCCCACATGAGTAGTATGGAGACCAGGCATGCACCAGGCATCCTCACAGAGGTTATGAGTCCCAGTACTGCCTTTATCCACAAAGAACAGTAATTCACATGGAAAGTTTTAGGCTGCATGCCCTGCTAACCATATGATCTCATTAGGAGCTCCTTGCCTCTTTATCTACAGCAATGCCATTTCTGGTTGAACCACATTTTAGCACAGACACTGCTCCACCCGCCATCCATTGGCGTGAACTTCCCCACTGGGCTCAAACCAGGTCCCAGCTGCAAGGAGGGCAGAGGGTATGGCAGCTAAAGTCCACCTGCTCCCAGCATGGGAAATCAGTCCAAGTTCTACACATTTAAAATATGGTATATGTGGGCCTTTATCAAATGCTTCTGTACACCTCCTGGGTTAGGACGACCAACTCATATTTGCAAAATGAATGCATGTTAGCAGTGTTGTACAGCATATTGCACACAGGTGAACTGCAAACAGGCACATAGAGCCAAACTCTCTGTCCTCTTTCTTTCTTTTCACCTATACAACAGTGCAGCAACTCAAATCTGGGACATGCTCAAGAGTCTGCCTGAATCAGAGTTACAAAGAATAACGAAGTTAAAGCCTCCCGAAGTGGCATAATGCAGGAGAACTTTTAAAACTGGGAAAGGAAAAGTCTCTTGCGAAGGATAAACCAATTAGCACAGTGACAATGGCCAGGTGGACATGGTGGCAAATGGCCAGGCGAGAGCCGCTAAGAATAACCACAGCGAGTTGTTGCCAGGGAGACTTTTTTGGCATGTCACAACAAAGAGAAAAGGTATTACAATGCTAAAAAGAAAAGTTGAAAATAAATTGATCTCATCAGGGCCAGAGTTACACAATGAATAATACGAAGAGGAGAGATAATTGCTCTGCTAAAAGATTAAGTGAAAGCCGGGTAATGCAATATCGTGGCCTAAAATATTTTTTGCAAAGTGGTGCAACATCTTGTGTTATAATTTCAACTTTCATATTACAACATAATAGTCAAGAATGTGAAATGAAAAGAACTGCAAATCAACCAGGCAAACAAAACAGTGTGACCTTGTTGAAGTGGAGCGTTTTGAGAACTGAACATAAAGTTTTCCCAGCAGTAAAACTCATCCTTCAGAACATTTTCAGCTGTCAGCCCAACGACAGCAAATACAGGTTTCACAATGCAGCACCAAGCAATGAATAAGCAAAATGTTTGTAACTTGGTGCTTAAAATTAAGATCTAAAAGGGTAAAAAAGCTACTCTGTAGAAGATTAATTGATGGGTCAACCTTTAAGTTTCACTGACTTGACTGCATCTGGAAAATGCTTATCTTGTAAGAATTTTGGCAAGTCATTGCAAACTGGCCATGACTTGCAGAGTGCATGGTGACTGACCTCCCACATCCCACTGGTTTGCACAGTCCCATCCCTCCTGAGCATCCCAGTGCATGCAGATGCACAAAGCAGGCTTTGCTGTAAACAAATCCCACTGAGCTACAGAGAGAAGCTGAGAGCTCTCAATCTCATTTACAGCTAATGCATAATTAGCCAGAACACAAAATTCAGATACATGAGAAAGGTTTCCATGGGCTCCTCACATCCTCCCAGACAGTAATCCAGAATTTGTGGGCTACTGAAGTCCAACCTACCACCAAGACATGCAATGTATGATCCCTATTCCAAGCATGACTAAATTACAGCAAATTAGCACATTAAATGAGGTGCCTCACTGACCTCTGGCTTCGCAGGTGACACATCTAACAATCCCACTTGCATTTTTAACAGAAAGAAATGCCAAAGCACGGTGAAGGACTTGAATAACAACAGGTTACAGGAGGTGGCAGCTGTCTTTCCACAAGCCAACTGCTCAGCAAGAAGGGGAAATTAAGTTTGATTACAGTTTAACAAACGAACATGAAAAAAACAGGTTGAAAGTCAAATTCCTACCCAGGGTGGGGTGAGAAGAGGGAGGAAAAAATGCAGAAATACATATAATATAAAAAACAAACATTATTGGAAATAACACCTGAAGTCAATATACATCATCTCAGCACTTTTGGCCATAACCACTGACCAACAAACTTTGCCTTTTGGTAAGGTCTCCAAGTAGGACTCCCCCATTCTTTCAAAAGGGAGCTCCTGGGTGAGGCATGAAGTCTCACAAAGCTGTAAGTGATCCAACCAAATGTTTTCAATGTCAAGTATAACAAACAGTACAAATCTCATCAGTGCAAATAATGAATCACACAAAGAATGCAAACAGGCCCCTGTTCTTCTACATAATCATAATGATCTTTTAATTAGACAAAGCAAACGGTCTGCAGTGCTCTCCTTGTGGAAAAAAGCAGATGAACAAAGTTTTCCAAATTCAAGGGTGAAAAGCATACATAACTGGAACTACCTTTAAGTTCTATCAACTACTTCTATTTCTGAGAATATTATACAAAAAACCATGAGCCAGTCAGGAAAGAAAAATGATAATTTAATGAGAAGAAAACATCACTGGGGCAGTTTGAGCAATGGCACTGGGATGTATGGTGCCTTGGCTAACGACACTGGCAGGACTTGAATCAGAGTGAGGAGGAGTTATAATTTTACGCATGTTTTGAAAATACTCTTGCTGCTAAATCTGCTGGGGCTTTCCGTAATAACAATACCAGCTGCAATTGATTAAAGGCTGTAAGAAAGACAAAACTTACATGGAGGAAGCTGGCATTTCTTAAGCTTAAAAATGACAGTAAAAGCCCTGAGAGACAGAATCGGTCTCTGTCCTAGTGAAAGCACGAGAGCTTCATTCCCAAGACATTTCAAAATGAAGGACAAAGGCTTCTTTTGTCATTCGTACACAGAGCTCTGGATCTGTCAGGTCCTACCAAAGGCTAACTGCTAAACACTGCCTCTTCCTAGTGCAGTGTGTGGGTGTGAGATGGGGTCCAAAGGCAACAGCTGAGAAGAGAGACTTTCAAATGCAGCCCTTCCCTGGAGGATGTGTTGGGAATGGAGGCAGGTGTGGGGAAGGAAGGGAGGAAAGGAAAAAGCGAGGAAGGAAAGAAGATGGACATATGTATGGGGAGAAGGCAAATCAAGAGGCACAAGCTGGAATAACACCAGAGAAAAGTGAAAAGAAACTGTGGCCAGTTGTCCTGTTGCTGTTCCCCACTGGCACCAGGGTTGGATTAGGGCTCACGGCTCTCTCCCTGTGCTGAGCTCCAGCAGGAATGGAGGCAGAAGGCAGTACCCTGGTGTGCATAAGCAGGGCACAAACATAGCTTTTTGAGGTAAATTTAGCATCAATATCTATGGGCTTTGGAGGGATTAGAGCCAGGTCAACACTGTTGTTTAGTTTTCTGGCAGCTCCAAGTTATTTTTAATTTATTTGCAGGTAAATGGACTTGAATACCAAAACTTTTAAAAAGAAAAGGAAACAAATCAATTCAGTTGATCTGAAATGATATTTTTACTCATTTGATATAAAAATCAAGCAGCTCATTTCAAGCCTCGCTTCAGAGAATCATTAAAAAATATAAAATATTTCAAAGGAGAGGAAGAAAACAGCTTGTTTTAAACTCGCTATCATGAAATCTGTGAACAACCTTAGGGTTCTGCATTCTCTATCTTTATGAAGTTTGAGGAAAATTCAACAATTTTTATCACTAAAAAGAAAAAAATCACCCAACTCAATTGTAAGTGCCAGAACTACAGGGGGCTCCCATTTGCCCCTTTCTGCTATCTATTATGCCTCTCCCAAAGGATTGATCATCATTACAGGACTTCCATATCTTCACCAGGATATTTAACTTTTCTTGATAAGCAGTTGCACTCAGTGCAGTCCCATTTGTCCTTCAGATTGGCTTGCAGCCCATCAAAATGAGGACATTTGCCTGTCGAATAAGATGTAGCTGGTAGGATGTAATGCTCCTTGGCAGGCTCTGCAGAGCTTCTCCAGTAGGGACAAATAAGATCCACTGCACCTCAAAATGAAAGGCTATCAAGAATTACATAGCAAGGAATTTATCTCCCACTTTAAGACAGCGTAAATAAGGCTTAGAATGGTCAGAAATTGCATTTGTATCCACTTTGCAAAGTGTTACAAAATTGCTTCAGTATTAATGATGATTCTACTCTTACTGCAGAAAACAAAATCAGACTTTGGAAAGTGAATGGACAATGTCCTAGGAGAAGGGCTGGAAAGGCTTTTACACACACAATGATAGCCAAAAGGAAAGAACTCTGTATTTTCACAAGGCATCAGTGTGGTGGCAGGGCTGGTGGGCAATTCTTTTCAGCTAACAATTCTATTCAAACTGTTTTAATAGGAGAAATAGATTGGAAAACTACCAGAAACAACGGCAAATTGAGATATTCAATTCTCAGATATTCATTAAACTATCTTTAAGCGTATCTTTGTTAATTCATGTTGATGTTTAAAAGGTAAACAACTCAACAGCTCCTGGAGAACTGGTAGAAGCTGTTAAAAATGATAAGATACAGCTGCTCCAAAGTTTCAGATAGATTCAGCCTGCTGAACTACAACAGCACGTAACTGCTTAGCCCCTAACCTGTTACTTTTGCACAGTAAAGTGGAAATGTCAAAGCCAACAACAACAAACACACTTCAAAGCACCTTAGAAAGCAGTTGGAGGAGTACTCGAGAAGCTAGCAGAGAGCTCTGCTGACACAAGTAGTAAAAGCCCCAGTAATTAACACTTTCCATCTGAGACTGTTAAAAACTGAGTTGCTCAAGATCCTGTGCTTCTGCAGCAAGCTGTGGGGTTTATCCAAACACTCCAAATACTAATACTTAGCAGAACTCGGTCATCTGTTTCTGTCCAGTGAAAGGAGTTGTCAACCAAGCTGCACTTGGTTTACTTGATGCCAAAACAATCTGTGATCAGTTAAACAATGAACATCAAATCAACTTTACTCTTTCAGAAGGCCAAATGCTCAAAAAAAAGCACTGATCATACAAACACTGGAAATATAAATTATTAATGCATACAGTGCTAACAGAAATAGTAATGTGTTCCCCCTTAAGTCAGAACAGAATGTATTCTCAGTTCTTGTTGAGTAAAAAATATTTCTTCAGTTGTTCAAGAAAGGAATTTACATTTTCCTATTACCTCAATAGAGAAGACTATGCAGCTAAACCTACTCAGCTAAACAAACTGAAGCAGTAACAGAATGTACTTTAAAGAGATAAAGAGATATCTTAGAGGAAGCAACTGGAGGGAAAACTAACATCTTTTGGTACCTGAAAAAGGCATCAAGGCCTCTTCAATAGATTACTGTATCCTAAGCATACTTTTCTATGTATCTCTTCTGTAAAACCAGTGCCACAAATACTGTCTCCTTAGTCCACCTATAGTTTTTGTTCACACAGACCTGAGACCACAAACAGTGCTGAAAAGTAATACTTCTAAAAGCTGGACAAAACAGCATTTACTTGGCCAACGATAGTTCCACTGAATTACATGACAACAAAAAGACACTGAAGTACCACAGTCAATAAAGGCTGCTTGGCTTTGATGCCCCCAAAGCCCCCGCAAGTCCCAAACAATTATTGTGGACCTTCCAAACTCTGCATGATCTTCTGCAGTGAGGGAGCTGGACATGCAAGCATTGAAGCTGACACTAATCAATACCCGTCTCTTTCTCACTGGCTTCAGCTTTATTAGAAAAAAAACAATGATATCAGCAGCTGCCACTGTCCCACAGAGCTTCAAAAGAAAGCAAAGCTCTGCTGGCATCTCGCTGCCTGCTCCTCCCGCGTGTTTCCATCTCAGCTCTGGGCTGCCTTTAGTGCAAAGTTCTACTTCTGACCTTTGCTATATTTTTCATAACATGGTAGAATTTTAATTTATCACTTTTTCACTCTTCCCAATCTATTTCTAGCTAATCTTCTCTAAATTTTCTGGAGCTTTCAGAGAGATTTCTTGCATTCCGGTTTTGGTCCCAGCTGTCTTACTCTGAAATGCCACAGTGCAGCTGAGCAACTCCAATCTCTTCCTGAGTAACTAGCTCTCCAAAAAACAAGCTTTGATTGCTTTGGAACGACTTTCAAACCTAACTTTTTGAGAGATAATAAGTAGATAAATACAGTGGAGCAGAGACTCAGGCTTCATTTCAGTGCACGTATATTTCAGCAATGGGAGTGCCCCACCAGCTCAGGCTACAGCAGGAGGAGGCCATGCAAGCATGCAAGGCCCTGGATGCTAATCTTCAAATGGCAGAAGCTAACTCTAGCTTGCAAGGCTGCAAATGCTCAAAGTTAAGTCTGTGCCTTCATTCTCTTCAGTATAACGTGCATTAAAGGGGTTGATTCACAGGAAGAGCCAAAGGGCAGAGGGCAAAGGAGAGCTGGACCAAAAGAGGGAGATGTGGGTAATGTCTGTCCTACAGGGAAGACCTGAATTTCAGACAGAAGATTGCAGACAGTACTTGAGATACAGATAAATACTGCCTTTTATTCCCCAAAAACACAGACCTGAAATGAATTTAGGGTCTCATCGTTTCATACCTTCCTCCCTCTCTGCAACAACAAATTCATGCTAACACAGAAACAAGTGAAGAAAGAAAATCTCTGATGAAGGATTAGATTTTTTATGTTCATGGACGAATAATTTCAGATAAATACTCTAAAATTATGTTTAAAAACTTATGTGGAAACCCAAGGGAGACTAAAGAGAACATCAGCATTTGGATCATCTGAAGTAAGAAGAAAGTAAGTGAGGAACAAAATGTCTGAATCATGAACCTGCCATGATTTTTTCTAACCGCCGCAAATTTCAGGTCCATTTGAAGTCCCACAACAGAGAAACTAAGGCAACTGATTGAACTTCCTTGTGAAAAGGCTGGAAAAAAAAATCCTATAGAGTACAGCATGGGGTCTTGCAGAAATGTCCTGAATTCAGCCAGCAAGACCAATGCTTGTTGTTAGAAACCCTCTGTGTTAGACAAGGCAGAGAGAGGGTACAAATGCACATTCTCACCCTGCTGCACACATAGCTCTACACCCTTTATCTCCTGGTCCTAACGGCCTGGACCCAGCTCAGTTAACCCAGTTATCACCAGGAGCTCTCCCAGCCAAACCAAAGATGTGCCCAGGAGCCATGGTTAGCATTATGCCTCACTGACTCCAGCAGCTTAACTCAGCAGAGCCATGTTTGCACCTTCCCCTCGTGGCTCAGAATAAGGTCCAGAAAACCAACACTGTTCCCCAAATACAAGCATATTCAGCTGGTTCTGTGGGACAGATGAACAAATCAAGGCAAAGTGTGCATGGGATGTGGACGAAGGGTGGTATGGGCTTGAGAAGGAGAACTGCTGTTTGGCAGATGTACTTAGAATAAGGTGATGCATCCAGAGGGCTGTGGGAAGAGAGATTCAGTCTGCTGCCACGTGCTGGGTTGGGGAAGGAAATGCCAGTGAAGACTATGGAATGGCTTGTGTTGGAAAGGACCTTAAAGATCATCCAATTTCAACTGCCAAGATCTGCAAGGGAAGAGGAAAAGAGGAGTGCTGATGGCACAGAAGCATAGACGTCTGAAAAAAAATGTATTTGGGAGGTGGACCGATGAGAGAAAGGGAACCAAATGGCAAAGAAGAAAAACCCAGCTCAGGGAGGTTGGGCTGATTACTGCCAGAGGCTTCATGTTCTCCTGCACAAGCAGTGCATCTCCTGCCAGCTCTGGGTCATGCTGCAGGGAGGTGGCTGAACAGCTGTCTCTGCCAGGTGTGCAACTTTCATCTAGGAAACCTCCATAGTCAGTGAAATGTGAGTTAATTGTAAAGGGAGGAGCTGTGTTAAACCTGACAGGGCCAAACAGAATGGTTTCAGTGTGGCACTGTCTCTAGACCATGGCTATTTTGTGCAAAAGGCACCAGCACAGCCTTTTGTCTGCTTCTTCCTTCCTGAAAAACGTTGCTTGGTATAACACTCACACGGTGACACCAGCCCATGGCTTACTGAGCCTCCCCATGCTCAGTGCTCCCAGGGAGTGACAGACACTACAGGAGCATGGACCCTAGATGGGATCCTCTGCTTCCCTGCTCCCAGGCCTGGCTGCCCTTCCGCAATGGAAGCAGCTGGAAGCAACAAAACCACCTCCTCCTGGAGACAACTGTATTCCCTAACTTCTGTACATGACTGCTTCCTAATGTGAAGAGAGATGTATAATTATGGATGTAGCATAAGGAGCAGACAAGCTGAATTAAGCTTCCGATCGCATGTCTAATTTATGTACAACTGCAGCAATTACAGATGCAAATTAAATAACTGCGCAGAAAATGGGTTTTATTAGCCAGAACTAAAGCCCAGTAAAACTCACTACCTCATGCACATCTCCGCACTGAATGTGCCCCTTTAGAATGTCAATTAGAAATGTGAGAAACAACCAGGATTTTCTATTTCCTGATCTGAAATAAGGGAGGCTGTCAGAGCACGTCTTTCTTCCACCACAAAACAAATAGGAGCTCTAATTGAAAATTTCAGAGCAACACATTGTTTTACAGACAGTAGTTTGATGCAACTTTTAAACATATTATTTATACTTGGTCTTTCCTGCCTGACATGGTTGAGAAAAGTTTCATCTAATAACACCACATGCTTGATGTAACTCAGATTCAGGGGACCTTTGGAATTAAAAAGTTTAAACTCAGAGCTGAGGAACACCATGCTTAACTTTGTGGCCCTTCTGAGATTTGGGATGTTGGGGGCCTCTATTATTGTGCCTACTGGGTCCAGGGCACTCCTGTCTTGATGTTTTAACGCTGAAACCCCTAAAACCTTCTGCCACTCAGATTTAGCATGGAGTGCTGCCACGACTAAGGAGCCAGTGCTAGCCTGACAATTTGTTTAAAAGCAATAAAATACACTGTTCCTATTAAATCACACTTAATCCTGCTGCATAGTTCTTACACAATTCCCCATCATGTGTGATTAAGCCTTCTATATATAAATATATACGTATGTAACATGAGCACCTGGACAAGTTTATATATACTGCTGTACCTACGCTCCCTGCCTAGTTCATTTGTTCTTTGGCAGCAGGAAGGGATTTTCCCAGCTGCTCCCATTGAATCCATCTGCATTAACCACTCCAGGGCTGACCTGGAGTGACCACTGGCTCTGGGCAGGGGAATCCTTGCATGCCCCTGCTCAGCTACCCACACTCAGCAGGTCAGAGCACAGACATGAGACAGGGTGCCCAGCCACAGTATGGGCAATTCCCAGCCCACATCTCCACCCAGATGCAAGCAGGGCCTGAGGAAGGCCACCTGCATATGCCCCAGGTGGGGTGGAATTGCCCCATGCCCCTCCCCAGGGGGCTGTGCTCTGCTGTAAAATACTCAGGTTCATTTCCATTCGCACACTGACTCCCAGCAGATCTGCTCCTGCATGCTGTCCCTGCCCCGACCCCACGCTTCTCCTACCAGCCCTACAGTGTGGATGCTCCTTCTGGATTCAGAAACCTTCAGAACTTAAATATACCACATTCACTGACTTCCCCTTATCTCTTGTGGCAGTTATATCCTCAAACAACTCCAGCAAATTACTTCAGCATGACCTCCCTTGTCTGAATGTCTGCCAGGTAGTCTTAATTAAACTGTGCATTCCCATCCACACTCTCCACAACACCCTGAGGAGAAGTTTCCAAGATTTCCTCATTTTGTATATTCCCTTGGATCATCTTTCATTAAACAGCAATAATGATAAGCAAAATGGAAAAGACAAGAATAGTTCTGTAGCTGCACAAAAGTAGCACACAAAATAAAATAACCAGAAATCGGTTATCAGGACCGACCACCCCACAGTGGGATCCCGAGTTGTGAGCACTGCCTACAGCTGCTGAGTGGAAGTGGAAGGTCTTCATGCATCGTGCTGATGAACACCTGAATAAAATCCAAAGCTTTATTCAGAACAGGGTTATGATGGGATTATCTAAATTGCTAGAAGAGTATGCCCACAAGCACTGATTCAGCTCATGATTTAACTAATAGGAGCGTGTACATGGAATCACTTCCAGCTTTCATAACTAAGAAACTCATACTGAAGGCATTACTATTTGATAGCTCATTTTTTATGTTGCACTTTTAGATTCAGAAGTTCTAGACTCCATAAAAAGCTTTAAGAAGCACAACCTCCTGTGAGCTCACTCCACTTCTCACACTGGTTTCCTCTCCTCAGAAATGAGTGCTACATCTCTACAGTCTGAGCCAGGCAGGAGCTTCCCCAGCAGCCCCTATAGCCCAGCACAGCTTGCAGGCACATCACCAAGACTGGAGCAGAACAGCAGCAGGAGCCTGCTCCATAGCACACAACATCCAGGCAAGGGGAATGTGGCAATGGAAGGCACAGGTTTAATAATCCTGTCAAAAAATAATTTAAGGAGATTTAGGATTTGCTTTTATCCCTTGATTTAAAAAGATATTTTAAGTCCTGCCTTTGTTTCTCCTTGTATTTTGTAGCTGACCTATTTCTGTTCTTAATTAACATCAGAGTTTACTTTTACTCCAGGATCAGGATAGCTACAGAAAAATGACCTGAGTTGTATTTGGACTGATGCAACAAGATTTGTTATTTAAATGCTGACTACAAGGCTGCTGTATATCACAAAGTCAGGAATGGCGTGGGCTGGACGGGACTTGAAAGCCCCTCTGGTACAGCTCCTGCTCCAGATCAGGTTGCTCTGACTGCAGGGCATCCACAGCTTCTCTGGGCAACCTGTGCCAGTGCTTCACCACATCAGCATATAAGTGAGCAATAGAAAAATCAACTTGATTTTGTGATCCAAGCTCAACTTTGTACAGCTCAGCACAGAAAGAAGTACTATATTTGCAATAGCAAAATAACATCTGGCAGCAATTCCACAGCAATGCATATGGAAGGCCACAATGTCATCTCTGCAAAGTAATTTTCACAAGAGAAGTTTCTCACATCTACAACTGAACTGTACCATCAAAAAATCCCTTCCCTACAACCTAACCCAGGGAACACCAGGCAAACAATAGCCCAGCAGGTCACACACCACAGTTATCCCATCCCTGGAGCAGCTGTGGGGAGAAAAAAAATATGCTTTATATTAATGTTTTAATAATTCAGGAGACCACTCACATAACACTGTCTGCTCTTATCCCTGCAGCTGATGGTTAGCCAGTGAGCACACTAATGTGGGGCAGAGGGTTGGGGTGTTTTGGGTGGAAAGAGAAAAATTACGGGAAAATGGGAAGAAAGGCCTTCTACATGTGGCCAAAGTTTGCCTCCTTAAAACAGAAAAAAATAAAAAAATCAGAGGATGCTTTCTTATGAAACAATACATCTACTAAAAGGGGAGCTGCAGTCATTCTCAGTGGCCTAGAGAACAGGAAGCTCTATGAATTACACCACTAAATGCATGGGTACATCCATTTTGGATTTAGACCTATGTGCAGCTGGCGTGAAACCACCAACAGGACTCAGCATTGACATCTGTGGTTTGTGGGCAGCACTTGCAGCACATGGGCAGGATACAGACTCACTGTAGCCAGGGACCTACTGAGACCATCTAGCTAGAAGACATCATTTTCTTACGTTGCACACAGTGCATCTATATTAAAAATTAATGAAAGTACAGCTATCAATAAAGACAGGCAGAAATGAATACTATGTGCAAGAGGTTTCTGTGCACCTGAGGAAAAGAATCACTTTCAGAATTCAAAGCAGAATATCATACATGATTACTTTGGTAGTGCAAAATCCCAGAAAGTCAGCGCACCATCAGATGCCATCAATCCATGCAAATTATGCAAGCTTTGGAGCACACTTCCTACAGAAATCCACCAAAACAGAAATCCCTTAAGTGTTTAACTTGAATTTTGTTAAGGTTCATTTAATCTGCCTTCTTAAAGCACACTTACAAAAGCAAAAATGATCAATAATTCCACCATTAAATTGCATTACGTTGCAAAAAGTAAAGTGAGACAATATGTTAAGTAAGTGAATGAATAACCCTTGAAATCTCTGTACAGTAGGACAACAGCTTTAACAGAAGGGCTTTGCTGAAATAGAAGCCAGCAATTCAGACTACTCAGCCCATCTACAAGGCAACCTTAGAAAACAAAACCAATTTCACACTGGAAGCAAGTGGAGTAACTTTAAGAGATGCCAGCATGACAATTTATAGCTATTACAATTTTTTTGGACAACATATATTTCCATTTTCAACAGTCAGAGTAGGTGAAGCTCTAAGCACAAAGAGCTCACTGATTCAATACATCTCTACAGTATAATTCTGAAAAATCAATCATCGTACATTTCCTCCAACTCTTTATTTGGAGCATCCTCCTATAGAATTTATTATTATTACTTTCTGCTGAATAAAAAGGGTGATTCCACCATTATCAGGCCTACTAAATCATGATTTAATATTGCGTGCCTGACTTCCCTACACAGAGGGATAGCTTGGCTTCTTATGAAGAACATTATTATTAAGCATTTCTCAGCCGTGTTTATATTTGGTGGCTATTATTTTAAGAATTGTTTTCTTTGAACAGATTTCCCTTGCCCCACCTATGTCACATTGAACTCTTGGAATTACCTCTAAGGGAAAGGTCACTTTCAGCTTATAAAGTATCCATGGGCAAAAGCCAGAAGCTATGAACATGAATTTTTCATTATATTAATTGTCCTAGTTTGACTATAGAACACGACTCTTCAACAGATAGAGAATTTTAATTGTGTGTGAAATATTCAGTCTTCATAAGCCCCCTTCCTAACCTTTGTTATACTGCAGGGAGCTTCTGCCAACAAACACTGCCTCTTAGCTAATGTTCAACTTTCTTTGTAATTCACTTCCTTGACCTTTTATTTTGACATTTTCACCCCATATATTAATTTCTGCCTTCACTGACTACTGCAGCATTATAATCACTTGGATATAAACCTTTCATCACAACTTTCGACT
The DNA here is from genome assembly GCA_013399175.1 of Odontophorus gujanensis. NCBI lineage: Eukaryota > Metazoa > Chordata > Aves > Galliformes > Odontophoridae > Odontophorus > Odontophorus gujanensis. The sequence goes on from VXAB01012034.1 coordinate 117,761, forward strand.
TTGTTGGAAAACGCCGTGTATCAAATAACAGCAAATTTCCCATTAATCAGCTGTCCTTTCAGAGCAACAGGATGCACGACAAAGGGGAATGCCCCAGAGCCCCACACTGCCCCGTGTGGGTCAGCAGGACCTCGGGCCTGGAGAGCAACACAGGGTACTCAGGAGCAGGACGACCCTTCCCAGCCCAACCCCAGCACCAGGGGATGTGCCCCCAGCCTTGCCCTCATGCAGCTCTGGGGCAGCCATGAATTAGGCAGAAGCATAAGGATGCTGGAAGCAAAGCGTGGTGATGAATCCCTCAGGGATACACGGTCCTGGGGAGGAAGGCTCCCTTGTTCCAGTTTCGTGATGCTTGGGATGAGCCACATGCTCAAAACATAAGAATCACACAGGTTTCATTGTATTTTCTTTTTATCTACAGCATACCTGCACACAATTTATTACAAATGGGTGAGATACAGTGCCATACTGAAGCAGTCCCATTCAATACATGGTTTTCTCACCTGATTTCTATGTTCAATACAAGGAACAGAAACCACACAGGTCACCATTCAGGTGCCCACTGGCCATGATGCCTCCCACCCAAAGCTGTCCCAGCTGTCCACTTAAGGCCTGCCACAGTAAAGTGGCACAGAGCCTGAAGGGCTCTGCACCCCATATGGGTCACAATGCCCCAGAATGGGGGGGGGGCAAACGTCCCTTCAAGGAGAGGAGAGCTCTGCATGTAATGAGCACTGGGTTCAGCTGCACTCCACATCTCATCTCTTTGGGACAGAGATAAAAGCCAGTAAACTGACCATGCACTCACATGCACCAATGTGGATTTCAACCCCTGTCAGCTCTGCTGGTTGTTCTCCCATAGCACAATATCTTCTGAAGTAGCATCATTAAAAGGACAGGCAGGTGTTGGGATGACAACCCCCATTGTAATCAAGGGAGATTTAATTTTTCAAAGTGCCAGTCTAAGGGGATTTAACTAATTTCCTTCCAGTTCTGTTCCACAAAATACCATAAAAAGTATTTAAACATTTCCACAGCAGCCACCTCCAGAAATTCTCTTGGATGCGATTGCTGTAAATGCAATTCCTGCCTATCGGGGTTTTTCATCTTTTAGCAGCACTGGAGGAATCGAAGGAACTTCACAGCTGTCACAGATTTTTGATACCTGGACCAAAGAAATTTTCAAATAATGTGTGCAAGGAGCACAGATGTTCTCGCATTGTTCTTCCAGTCTCCCTTCTTCCAAGGCTCCTAGTTCTGTTATTTACCATGGAGACTGGTGAAAAGCTAATCAAAACACATGGGTGAATTGAAGTAACCTTGTCAATAATTCTGAGAAGTGGGTATGTGTGCAGCGGGGCAGAAGACACAGGAAAACACAGCAAAGCCATTTCAAACATCATAAAATGCGAGTTGCAGTCACACTGTGAAACCGTATGCCAGAGGAAAACACCCACAATTCTGTTACCCATCCTTTTATTTTACAAGCTAATAAAGATGTAACCTGATTGTTTGCAGGCCAGCACCACCGAGTATTCTTCATGCGGAGGATCCAAGCTATCATCTAGCATCATAAACATTAAACAGGCTGCAATTCTGGAGCAATGTTTGATGTGCAGGATAAAGCAGCACAAGAGAGAAAAAGAAAGGCCCAATACCTGATTGTGTGCAAGTACCATATTTCTGATGCATTTGCTGTAGTGAGAGGTATACAAGACAACATTACAGAGATGCTCATGGGCTCTCCTGGTCCTTAAGGCACTTTGTGTTTCTTTTCCTTCCTCTTGCCAAGGCACTGTCTTGAGATCTGTTTGATGCTCATCCTTAAACAGAACCTCCTCAGCTCTAAACTTTGCAAGCACGTGTCCAGCTCCTGATACAATAGAGACTCTTCCCATTAATTTAGCCACAGTTTCACTCCAATATTTGCAAAATAACCAGAACTAGGAACACAAGCATTACTAAACAGGCATCACCTGTGCCAAAGATAATCCTGTCACTGATAGGAGCGTGAGGGATTTTTCCCATATCTTGGCTCTCCCAGATCACCAAGATAATGTTTGTTAATGCACTTGGGTATATCGTGAGCTCAAGTGATATTTTATCGGTCTCAGTTCAAGAACTCCAACTGTAATCTTTTCTTCTAACTTGTTAGAAGAAGCAGAGAGCTCACAACCAATGCCCCACTATCTTCTAAATACCATTTCAAAGCTAAGTGCAGATTATTACAAAGCTCGATTCCAGCTCACTGCAGAGTAATGTTATTGTGAAACTTCTGGTAATGAGAAAAAAGTGAGCAACACAATGATTATTTATTAGAGCACACTGTAGGAAAGAACTTTGTGCCCATAAAAGCACAGTCAGGCCCCGTGGCTCTATCCAGACACCAGCACTGCTATTTAATCACTGGAGGATATTCACAACTCTGGAACTTGAGTTAGTAAATGAAACAAGGGAAGCTTCTCTCCTCTTTAACTGTTAGAAGGAATTTTCAGAAAAATTCTGAAAGCCAGGTAATACACGTGCTTCATTCCCATATAATAACAAACCTTCCAAGGCTTGGCAAAGGGTGAATGAACTAATGGTTTCTGCACTCAGTGCCTACCTGAACAGCCTGAGGGATGTTACACGAGGCAAAGCTTAGGCTGAGCCAAGCCTTGTGCTCAGAGCAAAGCTCTGGCCATTTTCCTATGAAGGATGCAGTATGCCACACCTAAAACTTCATCCCTAAGAATAGCATCCTGTCCTGAGAATGTAGAAGCAAATACATTTTTTAACTTGAAATTTTGTATTTTCCATGAACGTGGGCCCTCTGAGACCCTTGGGCACTGTGTATCACCCTGGACATCTGCTCTTCATGACCAAACAATGGAACTGTTCTCTTCAGCTTCCCATTTACACTGAACACTCATCACGTGCCATTTTCTGTTATTTTGTTTAATCCATATGAATTGACATCATCCATTACTCCTCAAAGACAAGTCTCTCCAAAGAAGAACAAAAGCAAGCACTTCTGATCACACTCCTACATGAAGTTGGACATACACTGTTTAGCAGAGCTAGGAGTATTTTCAGTACAGCTGCTACAGCTCCAGGGCAAACTTGCATCCTTTGGAAACTCTGTGTTCCTCTATGGAACGGAAATTCCTGACACATCCCTAGATGCAAAGTGGTCCATCGTGGCTCCTGCCTGCTCCTACTGCACTCTGTTCTGTGCTCCCAAGTATTACAGGGAAAAAGGATGCTTTAGATTTCCTTTACATTCCTGTATCTTCATTTGCTTGTATTTCTTTGAAATATTGAATTTACTTCTTTTTGTTATTGCTAATATAGGAATAACTGTGTTTCCCCTAAAATATATTATTGTCTTAGGTTACTCCCAGTTGTAATTTCAAATGCATATGGTTATTTTTGTCAGTGTGTCATTAGCATTCAAAAAAGTACTCCGGTTCATTTGCACCAGAGTTGGGAGTAACAGAAGTCAGTTAAAATGGTGTTAGGGAAGAACAAGGTTAAACTTATCTAACCTGAAACTCAGAAAGATGCTGTCTGCATGGTTAAGGAGATGGTATAATTCTGCTTTTAAATAGCATGAGCTGAGCCAATCTCAAACATTAACTAAAAGTTGGCTCAGTAATAGCGTGAGCATTTTGTTTTGTTTACAGTGTGAGCAGCCTACAGTTAAGTGCAGTAACAGAGATTGTATTTTGCACAGAGGGTAATGAGCCCTGAGAAAGGTATGCACACAGTCATCTCCATAAAGCAAAACTGTCTGCACTACAGTTTGTTAATCTCTTCTATGAGATCTTTCCATTAAAAAATGTTTCATAAAGCCACAGGTTCATCCTGCCAAACCCATGCAGCGAGGCTGACTCGTCAGCAAGCAGAGCTCTGGAAGACCTCAGTCTGTTTAACGACCACATTAACAGAACCTGCATTTACCCAAAGGCCAATAGCAAATCGTACTCTGCATGGTTTCCCAAGAAAGATACCTGAATGGGAAACCATACATATTAATATCTGTGACCACGCACAGACCTCTCTTTATTTTGCCTGGGGATAAATTCAGTCGGTGTTAATCCCATCCCTTCTGTGATCTAGACAGTCACATATTAGTTAGGAAGGGGACTCCAAAGCAACCGACCTCTATATTTGTCATAATATCCAACAAGATCCTGAAACTGCCTGTACAGTAGGAGATAACATAAATTTAAGAGACTGAATTAAGCTAAGGAGTGAACAAGACAGAAGAGAAGGCTAAAGTAATTTATTACAAATACACAAAAGAAATACCACAACTCCTAGATACAATAGGTTGTTTTTCTATGGGCCTGAAGGTCAGTGGATTTCAGTGACTGTGGAAAAAGGGAACACGTTAAGTCTGAAGCTGAAAATCCACCACAGAGAATGTCTAGACAGCAAGCCTTAAATCTCACTCCTAAATCAGCTGAGCTGCAGCTACACTGTCCCTGCCATGCCGTCATGCTGGGTGCCAGACGAGGCTCAGACGAGGAGTCCCCAAACATCGCCATGAAGATTAAATCTGAGCACCTAGGGCAGTGCCCTGGGGACAGGTTGTCTGACAGCCGGTCCCACTTCGGGCAGAGATGCTCCACACCAGCAGAAGCGTCTCTTTCATTTTTTAAAGGTGTCAGTAACATTCTGCCTGAGCTTTCAGGTGGATTTAACAAGTACATCTGCAGCAGCAGTGAAAGAAAAAGCAGCAGCCAACCTTTATGCTTTCAAACGACAGATCTCCAAACACTTACAAAAACAACTTATGCTGTTACACAACAGTACTGCAAAGGAGAGTGAGGCACAGGGCAGAAAGGGATCTCACCTGAGAGCATACTGCCCAGCTCTGTGCCACATCCCCACCTCTGCACATCCATAGGATCACCAAGGTTGGAAAAGACCCCTGAGATCCCCACGTCCAACCCCAGCCCACCCCCTCCGTGACCGTGTCCCTTAGTGCCACATCTCCACAGTTCTGGAACACCTCCAGGGACAATGAACCCTCCTCAGGCAGCCTGTGCCAGTGTGTCACCACTCATTTGGAGAAGAAATTGTTCTTAACATCCAACCTGAACCTTCCTTGGCCCTCCAAGCATTTCCACTAGCTATTCTCCACTTTAAATACCAGCAGCTCTTCCAGCTCTTATTAATTTCAAGTATGCTCTGAAAGCACTAACTCAACATCATCAAAAGTTGAGTGTATGTTTTCCTCCACAGAAAAGAAAGTAAAACTCACTTTAGCAATTTCTAATTGCACTGGCTGTACAGATTCAAAGACTTAGATACAAAGCCATGCCGTATTTTTATATACCAGAGAGTAAAATCTGTTCATGGTGCCACTTCATGTGATGTGTTCCTCAAACACAATCCATCAGGGCTCGTTCAGTGTGAGAAATGGGATGCAGGGAAGGAGTGATAAATGCCATTAATGCCCGGCCTAAGAACATGCAGAGAAGAGATGACAGTACAACTAATTCCGTGGAAACACCACCTTCTAGCTATGGCTCCCAATCATTAAACAAAGATATTGTGTTATGCTACATAAGGTTTAGATGAGCTTTTGTTTAATCCATGAAAAAATAAATTTAGCAGATAAAAAGACACACAGCAACTTGCTTTACCTCCCTTTCCTCCCTTGAAGCATATCCTTTTTTGTTCCTGGGTAGAGACAGAAAGAAGTCATCCCATTATGACTGAGCTTTACTCATTGCCAGCCCTTAGTTTGATTACAGTAAAGATCCCAGAGCTAATAAACAATTAAAGCACAGAGGAAAGCCACCTGGAAGATGTACAGCAGAAGGAATTAAAGAAGGGCAGGGCTGGGGTTTGGTTTTGGTTTTCTTTTTCAGGGTAAGCAAGAAAATACAAAAACATTCCGAGCAGTCCAAGGGCCGTGGGATTCATGATGTGCGATTTAGGAGCAATTGTGTATGTGAATATCAATAATTTTATACAGTTGTTCCAATGAGGAAAATAAGACATAAATGGTTACTAAAAAAAATAAAAAATAAATGGTAAGAGAGAGAAACTCAGGGGTGATAAAGAAATCGAAATGTCAGAGAATGTTATAGGCAGAGGGTAGGTATGGGAATAACAGATCCAGAGCAAATCTGCTGAAGATGTTAAGAGCTGAAAAAAGATCAAAGATATAAGAAACAGGAACGGAAATAACCTTTAATTCTGTGCCTATAAGAGGATGTGAAAAGAATGCTGCTGCAAAGGCCAGCCAAGGTAACATGGACAGGGGTCTCATCGTGCGTCGGGAGCTGTGCTTATGTCAATGGAAACCTGAGGGGTTGTCCTACTTTAAGGAGTGCTCTGCTAAAAACACAGCACAGAAAATCTGCAACAAAGCGGGAAGATCTTCTTCGACTTTAGCAGTTTTCTTACTCTTCAGACATATTCACCACTGTGAATGTGCATTTTCACTCTTCTTGTAGATATGGATCGTGGCACAGCCTGCCTCCACAAGTCTATTTATGGCACTTTTTAATTGGCTGACACAACAGAAGGACAAAAGTCCTGCTTAACACCCAGCACCCTGTTCCTCCTGCTCTCCAGGTGAGACGCTTGGAAGCAATTCCTCACCAGGCTCCAAATATTCACCAGGACTGTCCCAGCCTTGGCTGGCCACTGCTCCCATCCTCAGAAAATAAGCAATTAGTAGATTGCCTTTTAATTGGAAGTCTTCACACTGTTCCTTTGCTACAGAACAGGTACAAACCTGCCAAGGCACTCCACCAGCATCTTCGAAAACACCTGTTTCTATCCTGTTTCAGACTGAATATTAGGAACAATTCCTTCTCAGAAAGAGTGGTGATGCAGTGGCACAGGTTGCTCAGGGAGGGGGTGGGGTCACTGTCCCTGGAGGTGTTCAAAACATGAAGACATGGCACTGAGGACTTGATCAGTGGACATGGTTGGGGTGGGCTGGGGATCTTAGGGATCTTTTCCAACTTTAATGATTTTATGATTCTATACCTCATTCCACAGTCCCAAAGATTGGTTGAAGAATTTGTAGCTTGGTGCTGATCTAGAAATCCCAGAAAAGTTTATCTTTATTAAAGTCACAACCCCTGTTTTGCAAAACTTGAGATTCAGAAAACTTGGCTAAAACCTAGAGAATAGCTGAGCTTTGAGCAGTATCCGAAGTGAGCCACAGGAAAAAAATAAGGCTCATTCATCACTAATTAAGGGCTTAACTGACATTACCAATGCTTAGCATATGTTCTTCCCTATTAGCTTCCAAGAAAAACAACAGGCCCACGAGATTATTTTGAGCATGAGTTGAAATAAGGTGAACTATACCTTACGCCAATAAACTTTTCCAGAGGAACAAACATTTTGTTTACTCTGAAGTCAATTCTAAGACAAGACATTTACCCAGCTTCAGCACACGGTGCTACCAGCAGCCACATTTCCAGCAAAATGAACTCAGCTTTATTCTTCTTCACTTCAGAAATCTCAATCTGCTTATATAAAGCTGATCTACAATAAAAGATACTCCAGTAGCATCGATTCCATTAAACGAGCACACTTCCCCAGAGTTGCAAGTTCTTTCCATGAGATAATTTTAGAGTACTTCACTGGTTATGAATGGGGCTGAAATCCCCCATACTTGGTGATACAAATGGGGCTGAAATCCCACATACTTGTNGTTCCTCCTGCTCTCCAGGTGAGACACTTGGAAGCAATTCCTCACCAGGCTCCAAATATTCACCAGGACTGTCCCAGCCTTGGCTGGCCACTGCTCCCATCCTCAGAAAATAAGCAATTAGTAGATTGCCTTTTAATTGGAAGTCTTCACACTGTTCCTTTGCTACAGAACAGGTACAAACCCGCCAAGGCACTCCACCAGCATCTTTGAAAACACCTGTTTCTATCCTGTTTCAGACTGAATATTAGGAACAATTCCTTCTCAGAAAGAGTGGTGATGCAGTGGCACAGGTTGCTCAGGGAGAGGGTGGGGTCACTGTCCCTGGAGGTGTTCAAAACATGAAGACATGGCACTGAGGACTTGATCAGTGGACATGGTTGGGGTGGGCTGGGGATCTTAGGGATCTTTTCCAACTTTAATGATTTTATGATTCTATACCTCATTCCACAGTCCCAAAGATTGGTTGAAGAATTTGTAGCTTGGTGCTGATCTAGAAATCCCAGAAAAGTTTATCTTTATTAAAGTCACAACCCCTGTTTTGCAAAACTTGAGATTCAGAAAACTTGGCTAAAACCTAGAGAATAGCTGAGCTTTGAGCAGTATCCGAAGTGAGCCACAGGAAAAAAATAAGGCTCATTCATCACTAATTAAGGGCTTAACTGACATTACCAATGCTTAGCATATGTTCTTCCCTATTAGCTTCCAAGAAAAACAACAGGCCCACGAGATTATTTTGAGCATGAGTTGAAATAAGGTGAACTATACCTTACGCCAATAAACTTTTCCAGAGGAACAAACATTTTGTTTACTCTGAAGTCAATTCTAAGACAAGACATTTACCCAGCTTCAGCACACGGTGCTACCAGCAGCCACATTTCCAGCAAAATGAACTCAGCTTTATTCTTCTTCACTTCAGAAATCTCAATCTGCTTATATAAAGCTGATCTACAATAAAAGATACTCCAGTAGCATCGATTCCATTAAACGAGCACACTTCCCCAGAGTTGCAAGTTCTTTCCATGAGATAATTTTAGAGTACTTCACTGGTTATGAATGGGGCTGAAATCCCCCATACTTGGTGATACAAATGGGGCTGAAATCCCACATACTTGTACAATATTTTCTCTAATGCGCATAAAGGCATTTTATATTTCACTCATATTTCTGATGGTATCTACACCACCCCCCTATCAGTCCTCAAAAAGCCTAAAATGGTGCACTGCAGAGCACAGAATTTCCTGCACCAAGGAAAAAATTAATCCTAAAGTGGATTTCTTGCCATATTACAGTCTACGACTGCACAGTGCTCACTAACTTCCTTATCTGCAGGCACATATGGAGTTCCACAGAACTTGCTGGGATGCTTTTATATGTAAAGGTTTATACGGTCAGAGGCTTGGATGTAATTATTCACGAGTAAATAAAATTTCTGAGGCAAGGCATTATGGAAAACATCAAATGCAGTTCATCTCATTTTCACATAAGTTTTCATCATCATCATCATTCCATCAACATCATCGTTTCATCTACAATAAACAATGCTATTGTTTGTTAAACAAAAAAAATAATCACTCCTTTTTAAAACGGAACACCCAGTTAATAAAACTGTGTGCTTACGTATTAAGTTTTAAAAGTCTGTGTGGTTCCTACTAAAGCCAGCAGAAAACTCCATTGATTCCACTGGGAAAGAGTTCAGGCTTTAAATATGTGCCTAAAAAGTAAGTTTTTCTACAAATGTAGAATACTTATACCATCGAAAGGCCAAAAGGTGTCAGGTGCCAGCTGTCACAGGACATCATGTAGGAGGGGCAGCTTCTCCTGCCTGGTTGGGATCACCCAATATCAGTGCAAGGGAAGAGCACAGCCCAGATTTAGCACCTGCACCTGGAGTGACAGCAAGCAACAATCTTGCCATTATTTTCAAGGAACAAAAATGTTATCATCCCAAATCATCACAACTTATTTTTCAGTGTCCTGCCATGTAATGGTTTAACAGGCTTACTGCCTGAATACAGTTAGAACTCCTCACCAGCACCATGCTATCTTTTGCTAGAAGCCCACTATCTTAAGGATAAGCAAATAACTTGCACCAGGCAGATTTCCACAGACTGTGAAGAGGTTAGACGCATCCAAGACTATTTTTAGTGTGTATTTACTGCCCACTGTAGCCTGATTTATGCCTCCTTTTAAATTAGGGAGTTATGAATAGCATAAAGTTACAGTATTATAAAACTCATTTATGAAACATCTAAATGGAAAACCTAATGATCTTCCAGTGACCCAAGACAGATTTAAGTGTGATTAGTAACTGAAATGAAAACTCGCCCTCTCGTGATGAAGGATCGTTGGCTTAATCATTATGATACTATAATTTAGTCTTAAACCAATTATATTTATAGCCTTGCTGGTGTCTTACACCGTGACTGGGAAAATAGTTTTATCTATCAAAATGCAAACAAAGCATCAGCAGATGATATCTTCGCAGATAAATCACCACATCCTGGTGCCCAACTGAATCGCTGCAGGAAGCCTGGCTTCTGCCAGAAGCATTGCTCAGCAGTTTTCAAAAATTGAAGCCTTGATAAAGTATGAAAAACTGTAGGCTTAACAGCCACCTTCAAACATTTAGGCCACCTGCTTGCATTCAGTGGGAAAATAATCAGGATGTTTCTTCTCAGATCTTCAAGCCAGCCCAACTTGTCATACAATACCATTTACCCTCCACAGAGTGTCAAAGTCAACTTATTGGTGTAAAAGATGCTCAGTGTTGAAGCTGTTCCTGTGAAGGAAGGCTGTATGCTAAGAACAGCTGAAAGGGACTCAACCACAAGAGCATCCCAGGACATCTCAGCTTTGGGAAAGAGCAAGGTGCATTGTAAAGTTGCTTTGCTTGAATTCAGATCTACAGAGGTATTCAGTGTTATTTCAGAGGTAGAAGAAGGAGGAAAGAAGCTTAAGTGAAGCAGTGTGACATTTTGTAACAGCAGATGAAACTGAAAACACAGAATCAGTATATACACTGAAAAGGTTTGAAATACTGTAATGAAATCACATAACTCTTAAATGATGGTTGTCTAGCTTGGAGTGTGCAGTCCAAGTAAGATTCGGGAGTGCTGTCCTCTCAGCTCTCCCACAGAGCACAGGAGGAATACTGGCTGTCCTACTGGAAGCCATGCTTGCAGCTTGGCTCATGTCTTACGTACAAAAGATGTGGGATGGCAAAGTATAAGTGGTGTACGCAGCCAAAAAATCCTGGAGCTCCTCAGCACCTGAAAGTTTCCATTCCCATGGATCACATTCTAAAGAGATTCTAACGCAGGAGAAAAAAAAACTTATTCATACTCTATAGTGGGCAGGGTGGGGAAAGACTAGAAAAGAGTTCAGGTTTTGTCCTTGAATGGCAGCTACCACACTAAGAACTGAGCAGCCACAAATGGTCATAATGAGGGGAGCCAAAGTAGTCATTTATCTCTTCTGGCAATCCATTTGTGCATTCACCTCTCTCTGAAAAGGACCACTTTATTCTGTGCATGTGTCCAGGGAAGGGTCTTTCATCCATCCAATGCCAATAACCTAAAATTCTGCCACTGGAGACTTTACCTGTCTCTCAGAAACTATAATTGCTTTCTTGGTATCACTAATGAGCTGAAACTGTAACCTACATTCAAGCTGTCAAATCTTGAAGCATACTAACGCTTATGAAAAACAACATATCTCTTTTCCCTGCATGTAACATACACTATTTTCACTAATTAAACTGTAGATAAATAAGAGGCATTTCAACTGCCTTTTCAACTTCTTAGACACATGTTGCTTTATTTGACAAAAATATGTTTTATTTGAGATACTAGATTAACTTTAGGAAAAAGACCATGAAAACAGATGGGCTAATTTATACAACGGAATACAGATGAGACCTTTATTAAAAATAGCACTTCTGGCAATGAAGCAAAAAAATATATATATATCAAAACTTGTTCTCACACACCCATAGGAAGAGTAATAACATTGCCTTCCCCAACTTCCACATGTCCTCTTGCCACACATACAACAATCACTCAAACAACTTCACTGAATTCAAAGCAAAACAGTAAGCCAAACACTACCCACTTATTTGGAGCCCTACATGAATTTACATTATTGTCTCATTAAGTTCATGCACACAGGGAAAGATATAGGGATACAGCTATCATACTCTCCATTTTCCAAACTGGTGGTCTGGTGGCCTCAGAAATAACTTCTGCTTAGGAAGCTGCAGTGCAAGTAGAGAGAAAAGTAATGCCAATGAAATGAATTTCTTGCAAAATGAAAGAGAAGGTAAGGGCTTGGCTTAGCTGGCTCCTGCCATTTGTCAACTGGCTGTTTCACCAGGAGGCACGCAGGAGAACAGAGCTGTAAAATTAATTGGACAGCATGGCAGGTGAGCTATGCTTTGAGCAGGTCTTTAAAAGCAAGCTGGTGCCAGGTTAAGGAGTCTCTTCACTTTCATTCATCTCCAACTAATGGTTGCACATTGCATTACTAGATACACAAAAAGACACTCAGCAGTCAGCACTTTAATAGCTCTTTACAGGTAAATATGACAGGCATTTAGAAAGCTACCTTCTTGGTTCTGTAATTTTTAATAATTCAGGAGTATTAGCTGTGTGGAAAAAAAACAGCTTCTTATTTAACTCAGAAAATGAGATGGGATGGTTTGTCTCTATTCCTTTCTAAAGACAAGTAATTTCCGCTCAACTTCTCTCTTTTCAGAAATCAACAGTCTTCAGTCAGCAGCTCCAGCCCTCAGCCCTGCACAAACCTCACACATCCAACCTAAGGGGAAACCCTTTAAACATCTCTGTACCCACAGATTTGTCGCACAATCCACATTTTGGGATCATCCACTCTGTACCACCAGTAGGAATACCACGTCAGTTACACACAGTTTGTGAAACCTTGGGTTTTTACAGACTACTTTCCATCCTGGAATCCATCACACTCAAGGTGTGTCCTAGAAAAATACTATGTAGATATAGTAGAATTTCCCTGAGGCGCTGCTGCTGTTACTCTTACAACACACCGTACAGCTCACACACCTTCCCCTACAGACAGCTCAAACTAGGTCACTATCTGTGGCAGTGAGTCACTGTCTAACTATAGCATCTGATGCAGCGAGCTGTTTAGGAATCTGCTCACCTTACACCCTATAAATAGAGAAAAAAGCATCTCCAGACAATGATTCAGAAAAAGACACCAACCTAAACACCCTGCGTCCTTTTCCAGCAGAAATTCCCTGTGCCTGATGACTGCACGGGTGATGCAGCGTGGGTGGCTGTGTCATAGCTGAGCACTTTCAAGTTACTGTAATACCAAAACCTGGTGCTAACCCCCATTTAAAGTGACTACTTTGCTATGAAACAGAACTCAGAGGGTGGTACTTCACTCAGGCCAGAGCCACTGCCAGATGCTCACACCACTCTGTGCAGAACGTGCTCCTATGGCCACAGCAGCTGTCCCTGAACAGGACCAGTTCCCTGCAGACCCCTCACCCTCACTTACTGCCCTTGTGTTCTCCAGGAACAAAGGCAAAGCTCAATTTCTTAACTTAGAGTTCCAAAACCTGAAGGATGCCCAGTTATTATAAGCAACAAAACAGGATGCAGAAGGGAATAAATGGGAATGGATGATCTCTGTCCAGCCCACATTTGCTTTCACTGGATAGATGTTAGTACTTTGCAATTGTTTTTATTCACAAGTGTGACTGAGGGCCAATTTTGACAGTCCCTGATCAAGTAAACCTTCTAGCAATTTCAACAGAGGTTTTATCCAATTGAAAACTGCAGAATTTGGCTAGAAAGAATGAGAAAGGAAAAATCTGTATCATACAAGGCCACATTCCAATGCAATGCCTTATTCTCACATCTCTGGTTACCATGTGTTGTATTCTGAAAGCAAAATTCGTCCCTTTCAGTAAGCCAAGACATTCTAAAACATTTTCAAAAACCAGAACATTTAGTGAGACTCAAATATCCCTGTTTTTCAGGCAGGACCTGGATTTCTGCTCTTAGTGGTTCCACAATCTCAGCTACAGCAAATTCTTACAGCCACTGCTGTATAACCACTGCTTCAGCAATGGCACGCAGTCATCACCTGAGTGCAATGTTACCATGCCTTGCTCTGTCCAGCACAACACACGCTGTTCATTTCTTTGAGTCCATTCTCACCACCATACTCAAAGTAAAGGCCATACACAGAAAGTGCTGACTTATAGCACATTCTAGATTCCAGTAAAACTGTGGTAGTTTTATAGAAACAGATATAATTCGAAGTTTCAGAAGATAAATACATAAATACCTGCCATACCATAGCACTGCACCAGTTGTCACCAGTCAGATATCTAAAAACTTCCCAGAGTAAAGAAAAATCTCAATGACTAAATATATTTCTGCATAGTCTCTTGATGTTACCTTTACAAAAATGGATTTTTCTTATTCCAGGAAATGTAAAGAATCTTAGACTAGCATTTATTACACACATACCACTTATCTGTAGATGAGTTCGGTCTCTGCCAGTAGTCTGATGCTAAAGAACTCCAATGACTTCCCCTAAGCTTTGGATTAACTCCCATTGGAAGCACTTCAGGAATCAATCACCACCCAATTATCCATCAGAAAATACTTTGAAATGTATCAAGTCCAGTAGGTAACAGCAATAAGCACAAGCTGTCCTTCAGCTCTCATACAGAGTCTCACCTTTAAGTAGCATTTCTGAAGCAGGCAAGTGTTAAAGGTTGCCTTAGCTGTGAAGCCTGCTTACTGGGAAACAGCATAATTAATGTCTGCACTACCTTAACCCCACTCCCCCATGCACATGCATTATCATATGGATCTTAACGAGATGCTCACTTGTAACTTTTTTGCAATGAAATCCCTGATGGTGTAAACTGCAAGCTTGTGCAGAGATGAAACAGAAGAACCTAGTGAATAACTGTCTACGGAAGTTCCTTTAGTACATGTTGTAGAAGATGAAAAGTGTGTTCAGAAACATCATGAGAAGGAATGCTTGGGGATATGAAGGAGAACTGAACTCCCTTCTATCAGACACCACAAAGACATTGCTCTGCAGATACTACTAAATAGGTGCTCTCCATTTAGCAGCCACCTGGCTTGAAACAGCAGCCTTCCATCTCCAAAAGACTCAAACATTTCTATCTGCAACTCAGCACTACAGGAGACATGCTCTGAATGTTTAAATCAATGAAAAGAAACCAGAGGTGCCTCCAGCAGGCCAGGCAGAATAGAAGGAAGTTTTAAGCTCCAACCACTGGTCACTCAGTTCCCTCCTCTGTTAGAGGTGGAAAAAAACATTATCTTCTTGCAGAGGGCTATGAAAATAAACGCGTTAATGGCTGGAGATTTTCAGACAGAGCAGTGCTCAGTGTCAGGGAAACACTCCAGGGGAAATGCAGCCACAGGGGAAGATCAGGAACAAAGGCATGAAGGGATACCCCAGACAGCAAAAAGCAAACAAAACCCCAAGCAGATGCCCCATTGGAGGGTTTGTTTACAGTACTCATCAAGTATGAACTGAATATTACTGACACAGTCTTCCTGTTGAGCAGCCTGACCAAAGCTTCCTCTGTAACTTGGGCAGACATCTGGCACAAAGAACTGCAGCCCAAAGCAGTGAAGTTTGGGAACATTTTAGCAAAATAAAAACAGTTTAATCAGAGGAAGCATCATGTAAACTCAACAGTAGGTGATACTACCCACTCCACTTCCAATTCAGCCATCTCCAGAGCTGAACTGCCAGCTCCAAGCTGCCCACACGGAGATTCATTGAGAAGCCAGAAGGAAAGTGCCTCGTTGTTTTGTTCAGTGCAAAGTGTGAAGTTCATCACATGCCTTTTTTTTTTTTTTAAATGCTTTTCCTTTCCCCCTTACCTCAGACTGACAAGTGCAAATTAAAATTTCTCACTCAGACTCAAACAGAGAGCATGAAATTTCTCCAGGATTTCTCCAGGATTGGAGATGTTGTAGCCATCCAAGCCAGCACCCCTGAGACAGCCCTGGCCAGAATGGCTGTAGGAACTTCTTGGTGCATGTGGCTAATGGGGACAAAGGACAGATGCAGAAATACCAATGTTGTTAAACAGTTTTTTTTCTTATTGATAATTATCACTGCTTATACCCTTAGATGAATCAACTTGAGGCCAGAGGCACCAAACAAATGGACAGCTCGTTCTCAACGCCAGCGCAATAGAGCCAGCTTCTTGAGTAGTCCAAGAGGAACAGAAGGTACTCACATCAAAACATATCAAACTTAATAGATGATTAGTACCAAACACCAAGATTTTTACTGGGCCATTTTTGGAAACAAGACAGGATTTATCACTCAAGATTATTTTTCAATACTCCCTGTCGTTAGAAGCATATTGCTGTTTTCTCCCTTTCTAGAGACCCCACTAATCTACCCTGGGAGTGGCTGAGGGCAATGGAATTACTGTTGAGATGCAGACCTGGATCTTTTGGGCACCGTGATCCCACGCCAACCTCAAGAACACTTGGCATTGCTAACGACAAACCACAGAAAGAAACAAATGACAGAATTTTGGCAATGTGAAGTACTCATATGCAACTCCTTCATTACTGTCTGCCCTTACTGCCTTAGCCCCAGGAATGAGCATCACCTCCCAGTCTTCTGTTAGCTTCTCAGTTTTGCTGGGCAGTTTCCCAGTTCCTGGGCAGCCCTGTGCCTTACTGAGAGTCACCACCACTTCAGTACCAACAAAGAGCAGCACATAAGGGAAAAGGTTAGCAAAATTCAGGAGATGTTTTTCCCATGCTAAAAACAATGTACAACAGTCTACCAAATGGGAGCCCCTGGGAAAAGCCTGCAGCAGCCACAGTTCTGCTCAGGTTTGATCATCCTGAATTGCATATTATCTGTTAAGTGCTGTTGTGCTTCTACCCTTGATCACCAATTTTGGACTTTCAAATGATTTTATTGAGCAAAACATAGATTTCCAAAGCATTTGGGTAAACAATATTCATGCTTTGAACTTCACATAGATTCAGTTTTATCCCTATTGCCAAACTGCTGCAACGTTGCTGTGTTGGATGAGGGAGAACACGTGTGGATGTTAGTAAGTGTCACTCACTTCTGGATTTTTCATTACCTTAAGCACCAGACTTACATTTTTATTGAGTTAAATTCCCACCAGTTCCTGCTGACATTCATGATTTTACTGGCAAGCACTGTGGGGAACTGCTGAGCAATCCATTTAAAGAAATAGGTTGGATATATTAGCTAGGAATTTTCTGGCACCCATTTCTATGTTTTGGTTAGTACATAGCACAGCACAGACATTCAGTGATCTATTCTCCCCTTTGCAGAGCACAACATTCTCCCCGTTTTTGGAACATAGCTAGCACATGTTAAATAAAGGGGTGGGACAAGAGTCAGCTCACAGTTGTGCTGGTAGACATTTAGCATGATCTCAGTGAAGCTAATGGCTTTGGAGAGTTTTGGACCATCACTAGTATAGTTGAGAGAAATTACTGACCCAGGAACTCTTAAAAATCCTCTGTATGACACAGATCTTGAAATTCAATGCCTACATTACTTATGTTTTATTTGTGACTACATTTGACTGTATTTGAGACATTTAATTCAGAATTGGGATGCGATGTCACTCCAAAAAAATCAAACAGTCAACACTCCAGCAGAAACATCCTGTAAGTAAAAGAAAGAACTGCAAGCCTAAGAACAGCACTGCAGAAATACCTATGTAGCCTACATTTGAATATTACTTTGCTCCAACACTGAGTCTAATAAAAAATAAAAATCCTTGCTCAGACAGGATTTTTTAATCACTAAGAGTTATTTGGGAATATGAATGTATGAATAAGAAGCATTCCTCCTTCCAAACACCACCAAACCACAGAACATGAACTCTGCTCAAGGACACACATTTGTTCAGCTGATCACTATGTTGCTAAGCTGCCTACCCATTTGTTTTGTTTTTCCTTTTTTCAAGGGTGTGGAATCATCTTGTTTGTTCACTTCAAGCCACGCTTCTAGTGTCCTGCCCCAGATCACTTACCTACTGGCTGATGGTTATCAGTAAAGGCAATAGCATGGGTATGGGGATAAAAGAGCCTTCTCCTGAACAGACTTTGTCTTGCCATAGAGATTAGTTACACAACCACACAAGTGAGGTTGCATCATTTTAACTGCAGGAGGTTACATTAGTACGATTTTTGTATTTACATAAAGATGAAGACGAAGGAAAAAATAATCATCCACGGGAACAAAAAAGTACATCTTGATTGAAGGATGGCTAAGACAATCTGATAACAGCGTATGTGTCTAGAAAACATTGGCACATGGGAGGGAAGGATTTTTTTTTTATATAAGAAGAAAGTGGAGGAGGGCTACAAAGGATAGATTGTGAAAAATTATTAAACTTAGACCCAAGAAAACATTTTCCAGCAGTGAGATCATTTAGGCTACAACGTAGGCTCCGAGTGCAAACTGCTGAATTTCTTTCTCTGGAATTTTTATGTAAGTCTGAGCAACGTAAAATGGGAACTTGTGGTACACGGGGCACACTCAAGGACATGAGAGATTATTTCCATAGTAGATAAATGATACTAACAGTGCTAACCAATGACCTCAGAGATCTGAAGATTTGGCTTCTGAATTGTAAGAGACAATAAACATCTCACATTCTAACCGCATTTGTAAGGTTTTACTTACAGAAGAAATCATGGTTCGGATGGCATGCAGAGCAACACAGGGCAGAGAGTAAAGAGGAATCATTTGTAACCATCACAAAGCATGCCTCTACAGGGAATCCTGGAATTATTAAGTACATTTCCTGCCTATTTGGTAAAAGAAGTGAATTTGCAGAGCACAAAGAAACAGGCACTCAAGATGAGTAAAAGTTGAAAATACCAATCATCATGAAATAGATTGGGAATGCCAAGTGAAAACTGGACTTGTCTCTTGATTCAGCAAACCACTGTCTCAAAGCTAGGAACAAATACAGCCAAAACCAACTAATAGCAAGGAAAATGCCTTCAACCAAACTGAAGGCTTCTCAGTGCTCACAGACAGCAAGGCCAGTATGCCTGTCTCCCTGATCAGGAACTCAGAGCCTTCACAATAATGCGTTTGCATCCAGCATTTGACAGTGTATTTTCAATTGGTTTGGTTTTGTTTTTTCCCCTCACTTCAGTTAACTGTAGGTCATTTTATTCAAAAAGCCTCAAACTACATTTCACTCCTGTTTTGATAAGAATAGTTATAAAGTCAGAATAGGCTCTGATTTTGGCCAAAATGTATTGTACTTTTCCAGATTAAAAAAAAATAAAAGCAGAAGCAGCCAAGAAGATATACCTTTGTGGGTGGTCTCCTGCAAAACCAGGAAAAAATAAAAACACCCTCCTTTCCAGTTACATGTCTATATTCAGTAATGTTTGCATAACTTTTGCATTTGGAAAGGATCTTTCATATTTCAGGAGAAGATAGTTCTAGTGAGGAAAAAATTCCCTTACCCAATAACGAGTTCCTTTTGTATTCTTTGTTTTAAGTTTTGAACAGAAATAATTATCTTGTTCAACAACACAATCCAAAAACCACTGAAACTTTACTCTTATCAAACACAGTCCTAACAAAGCTCTTGAGAACAGTACATCCTTGAGATGACAGTTTTGGCAGTTCTTGTTCAGCCAGGCTCCCTCCTGCTTCCGTTCTTTATCTTCCAGTTTTGACCAGGAGGAATTTGATAACAGCCTGCTTGCTTTGCATTTCTAGACAGCCAGAGGTCTCAACAACCCACTGGTGTTTTGGACCACTCCTTCATAGAAGAGCACTGGTCATAAAGTAGATAGCACAATAAACAGAATAGGGTTAACCCTAATCCATAGCAGCTGCCATGTACTGGAACAAGTGAGTCTGGGTATGTGCATGGCATCTCCAATAAGTTTGAGATATCCTTCAGTGCCATCTCACATCTGCAGAGCATGCCATAGGCTCCTCTGAGTGCACTCTGTAAGTAGAAGTTGGTGGGGTTGCAGTGTGAAGGCAGGTGAGCAGTGCAACGCACAGAGTTCCACATACCCAGCACACTATGGCCTGCACTGCTTGGATGCTGCAGATTCCCTCCAGTCAAAGCCCACACAGAGATCTTCATTTGGAAAATTCCAGACAGAGTGGATAAATCTGGCTGTGGGAGTCAAGTCCCATTAAAATGCATTAAAAAAATCCAGACAATACTGAAAATCTTCATGAAACTTGATCATTTTGCCATAAAGATATGGACATCTTACAAGATATAGCTAAATCAGCAGAGAACAACACTTCAGATTGGAAGGCAGATTGAAAGAATCGAGTTTTTTGACACTGCTTAATTAAGCTATGCTGCTTTTCACACCAGGACTGCTAGCAGAAGGCAAAACATATTGTGTGCATGCAGTTCTCTCTACAAGCAGACACTAAATGGCACTCCTTCCTTGCTGCCTCTCTCTGCTTCCTGCATCCCACCCTGCCCATCAACCTCCCCAGCAAGAAGTCAGCATGCCCTGATCCCTAGAGCTGCTTCTCCTCAGCTCAGAGGTGAGTTGGGCTCCATCCCCACCCAGCCCATAGGACCCCAATGGAGCATGACAGCCCCAAGGACAGGGCACCACTCATCCCTGTACTAAGCAGGAAAATTTTCTCTTGGCAAAGGCTTTGTGGAGCACCTAGCAAGGGAAGTCATGCGTCTTGCCTCTGTTCTACCTAGGAAGAACAAATCTCAGTGTGGGTTTGCAAGGCATTCCCAGCCCAGCACTCCCAAAGGGAGTAAATTCACCCTGAGCACTTGGAAGGATTTCAGAAACACCCTGTTAATCACTTTGTGGTTTTAAAGAGTAAAACGTGAAATGAAATGAAGCTTCATTTATCATTAAGGCAACAGAGAGGGAAGAAGCAAGAGAGGACAGCAACCATGGGCACACAGGGGTCAGTCTGGGAGCTCTCATGCATTCAAGTGCCTTATTGGTTCCCCCCTCAAATCCTTGAAACCTATAAAATTACCTTCCTGAGATACTATCCATAGAGATAGAAAACACTGCTGTCTCCTTGGCACCTCCAGAACTTGAAGCTTGCTTTGAAAAACTTGAGTATTTTACACTCATCGTAAAGGAAGCAAAAAATGTTGCTACATACAGCAGTGATTTGTGGAAGAACAGGAAGAGAGACCGATGCCTTGGACACTGGCACACAGGTGACCGTGCTCCTTTTCAGCACTAAGAGAACTCTCAGGTTCTTCACCTGGGTTTAACATATTTTAGAATTGGTGGAGCAAGGTTTTTTGTTCTCGTGTTTCAACGCAAACCAGTCCATGGATGTGAAATACTCCAACCTGCTAACAAAACAGTAGTATTCTCACAGCAATTTTGCTGTAAGATGATTATAAATAGGAAGAAAAATAAAATGAGAGCAGCAAAGGCCTCACGAAACACAGCCACTTGGTACACAGTGGTCAAAAGTTTGAGGAGTCACGACTGGTTCTGTGGTAACTGTGGATGAGAGACCTCAGATTTCTGGCAAAGATGGAAGTCCCCAAGATATCCCTTGGAGATGTAATTCCAAGTCTTGGTTGTTAAGAAAAAAAGAAAATAGAAACTGAATAAGGTAGAGAAGAAGAAATGAAAGCACAAAATGGTAACAAAAGAGATGAGAAGAAATTTGGACTACTTTAAGTTACACTATTAAGTTACACTAAAAAAAGCTGAAGTAGGTTTTGTCAATTAAAGAAACATACAGCATATAATTATTGAAATCAGTTGAGCAGATTTTCAGAGAACTGAAGCAGAGGGATGAGAAGAAAACACTGCTACATGAACACAGCAGTGAGTTTTGGAAAGTACTGTGGGAAAGGAAGACACTGTGTATGTCCTACAAATTGGATTAAAAACAAAGTATGAACGAATAATGAGATCAAGGACAGTGAAGTTCATCTCTTGAAATAGGGCTGGACAAGGGAAACTTAGAAAATAACTTAATTAGTGAGCATCAGGAAGGAATGGAGGCATGATTATTACTGATTAAGCTTAAAGTCACATTCTAGCTCCAAATGCATCCGTACCAAAGGCTGGAGGAAGGCACACCTGCACAGGTGATGAAAAGAAAGGCAGCACTCATTAAAAGGAGTGAGGAATAGCCTGCACTGAAGACCCAAAGCCTATAACTAGGTCACTTATGATCAGGAAGCTTCTACCAAATTCACAACAAACTGGTCAATCTCCTTAAAACTAAATACGTGTTTCTTGAGATGAGGAAGAGCACTGACAAAGGAAGAAACATCTCATGGAGTCCACACTGCAAGGAGGCAGAACAAGACTGCAAAGCATATGACAGACACAAGCCCATGTGCTACATGAGGAAAGGACATCTGTTGTGACTGTAAGGTCTGCAGAAAAGTACATGAAGGCACGTGATGTGAACGGAAAAGAGAGGTAAAACTACTCAAAGGAGCAGTGTCTTCCAACAGGCCACAATCATTTTTCATAAGCCATGAACAATGTGTCTGCCTCCCAAAGGACATAAAAACAGTCTCAGAAAGAGGAAGTGCATGTGGTGGTTTTGCTGGGAATGCACACAGCCAGGTCCTCTGTTTGATGCTCAATTATCAATTCAACTTCAGGTTATGTATCAGTTCTGTTGTGCACAAATAAATCTCTTAAGTAAATCATTAAACTCCACTGGTACAGACTGAGGCAACCAACAGAAGCAGACAAACATCTTTCAATTCCCCAATATTTAGTCCCCACATTTTCCATGGCACTGCACTGGGTCAGCTCTCACTGGGAAATTCACCATTAAAAAAAAATAAAATCAGAGCAAATGGGCCCAAGTGCATGGTTCAGCTGAATGCTACACATTGAGTGACCAATAATTTATTATTACAAAGGCAGTTCCCAGAAAACACATTGATTTAAGATCTGGGAGAAGTAGCTATCAAATAACAAGCATTGTTTATAGCAAGTTTGAAAGAGACACTAATTTTTTGATGGGAATATGGTTCCACCTCACACTGCAAAGTGTCTGAGTTCTCCTTTAAAGGAAAATCAAAAAACATTCTTAAGGAAGAAGCGTGGCCTTTTATCTCAGGGATCCTTCCTCTCAGAGACTCCTGGAAGTGCCCGCCCATCACTTCAGAGATGATCAGGCTTTCCAGTTGTCTGACCTGAGACCCACGAGGACAGTAAATCCTACCAGCACAATCAATCTTATCCGCTGCAAGTCTTCAAGGTTCAGACATGCTGGTTTTCTTGAAAGAAACTCTGCCCCTTGCCAGTCCTTTCCAGCAGGATTTCAGCAGCATCAAATACCACCTATTCCTCCTCAGGCAGTCAGATAAGAGGATCCCAGATGGAGCAGTGTCAATTGGTTACTACGAACCAAATCAAAGGCTCTATGCATTCAGACAGTGTACCCTTCCACACGTCCCATCACCACCCTCTTGAAATCCATCAGCACCTCTAAGGAAAGTGGAATAGGAGTTGCTGTGACATTCTTCCAACCATCCTACCTGTACCACACAGACAGGTAACAATCCACAGCTTACAAAAAAAGTCAAAATTAACCTTAAGGGCTTATAAAATCCCCTGCTAGTTCTCAGCACAGACTTTATCCTGTGTTTTCTCATCTGCATTTTGTAGCTGTGCTGTCATTCTTAAGTTTTGCAGCAAAGACACAGATTTCAGCAGCGTTCCAAAAATATTCCACTTCAGCAGTTTGTGACCTCCAGGTCAATATCTGAAATGCTACAATGGGTTGTCATGGAAATGTCAATACAATCAGTTTCTCTGCACATGTGACTGCGATGTCCAAGAAAAATACCTGGATATTTAGAAATTATTCACCTTGCAGTGACTAGAAATCAGATTTCCCTCTTTTGTTGTACTTCACACTGGAGTGTTGCAGTGCTTCCTGGGTCATTCACTACCCTAGAGCCATTGGGCTGCCCTTTTCTAACTATCTCAGAGCTTAACAAGTCTCCAGAGGACTAAAGAAAAAACAAAGCAAAAAATACTTCAACTTGCAAGAAGAATATAAAATTAAAATAAGTGATTTTCAGCCTGCTTTTTATCAGCACCTCCTTAACAGAGGTTGGGTAATGGCTAGGTGACCTGGTAGGAAAAATGGCCAGTCTGTGAGCAAGGATTCAAACCCAGATGAAACCCATGGCCTTCAGTAATAAGGCATTTTAAGCTCACATCCTGAAAGAACTGACCCCTCAATCTTCATACAATTCATTTTATAATGTGTTAAAAAAAGACACCTGTTTAAAAAAAATCCACCTAACAAGCACCTTTCAAGCCCCAGACAGGAGAGATTTGGCACAGCCATCCTCAGACAGAGCCCAGCAGGAGGCAGACAGGAGTGAATATGTAACTGCAGGAGGACAGAGACCACTGTGAAGTGGGGACCAAACCACTGCCCAACTGCACCAGCCAACAAATGACTGCAACACATTCATTGCTGTAATAGCAGCGGTCACCTACAGAAAGAGAGCCCTAGAAAGAAACCCAAGAGGATGAATGAATTCTGAATCATAATATAGTAACATTCGATCAGACAACCAGGATTGCTGCCCACTCAGCAATGCAAAATACAGCTCCTAGGATGCAGTTCTCAGTGCCTATTAACTCCATCTATATTAATAGTGAGTCAAGGGCAATCACTCATGTCACCATTCAGCCACTGATGCTACCAGTTACATCAGATGCTTCCACATGAAGCGACCTGGATGTGCTGACCTATGAGAGAAGGATGTTTTCAAAATGTGACCGCTTGCCACGTGCAAAGACCTGTTCAAAACCCCATGGCAATTTAAAGGGCACAGTCATGGAGATTCTTCAAGAGATGAACAACAGCAGAGGGAAGAGAAATCAGGCAGAGGAAACACGATTGAGATGATGGAAAATAGCTCATATTTCTTTCAAAATTTAAAAAAGCCTACATCACCAAGTGAACCTTCTCTCCCTCTCCTGATTTTCCTGGGGGTAGTGGAGAAGTACAGGGATGTGTATTCCAGAGGAGCTGCTTCAGGGCATACCACATTTCTGAGTCACACTGACACAGACACCTGAAGCACCTTCAACAACTGGTATGTCCCTTCACTACAACAGAAAAAAACCTCTTGACAGGAAAACAGACAGACAATGTACACAGATACCTGGTACTGTAAATTTAAAAGTGGCAGTAAATAGAAGCTATGAGCTGTCTCTTTTCAGGTTACTTTTAGGACTGAACAAGTCTCACATGTGACTCATACTTCATATAAAAGAATCCTTCCTAAAATATTTAAGTCATCACCTCAATTTTTACAAAGCTATGATTGTTGAAGGAATGTTAAACTACTGCAGTCGCCAGAAAGTAGAGTTTATGTTAAATTTGACAACCTATAGTGGCCAAACCCTGCCCTACAGGGCAAAGCCCAGGGAAACGCATCTTGTTCCAAGGACAACTGCCTGAAGCCCAGAAGTGCTGGGGCAAGCAGCCCACACCCTGCCAGGCTCTGCAAGCAGGAGGCACTGCAGAGGATGAGCTCCAAGGGCAATTGCTTCCACCTCCTCCCACTGCTGGGTCCCCCTGCACTGCTGGCCTGCTCTCCTCACAGACCCATCCCACAGCACCACAGTGATTTGCTGGGAAGCATTCTGCCTGCAGAACTGCCAGCTCTGGGGCTGACATGAAACCCATCCCTATCCCCCTCACCATCCAGATTGTGATTAATAATTCTTCCCCTTGAAAGCACCGCACATTGCTGGGCAGGCAAGCCGTGCCAGATGGTCTGTGCACACACGGAGAGCTGGAACAAGTAAGTGACTGCACAAAAACTCACAGATAAAAGGAAAAGCAGAGATGCAAACCAGGCTTTTAATCAAAGAACCTGTAGGGAAAAAAAAAATAGAGTACAGTATTTAACCCAATAACAAGCACTGCAGTTCTAAGAGCAGAGAGTTTATACCCTTTGTATGGGATGGCAGGGGTGGGGTCCCTGGACACACACAGCCAATGGAGGGCAGGATCCCCACAGCCACTGAGGGAAGCAATGAAACCGTTCAGTTAACTGCCTGCCCATCACACAGCCTCCAGCTGCAGTGCATCCCTTTTAGGAAAGGCTCCCTGAAATGCAAGGGAGAGCTGACAACCCCTCAGACAACAAAGCCCCAAGGCAGTGAAATTCATATGCAAACTTTCACATGGGACTTCATGCTGCACTCCCATTTGGAAGCAAATACTTTGAAAAATAATTATAGATCATTCGTAATATGATCATTTAGAGGGATCAGCCTGAGCTCACAGTCTGCAGTAAGCTGCTTCTACTGCCTTTAACTTGTTCCATTGTTTCAAAATACCATTTCTGTGCTTTATAGAAAAATGCACTTTTTCAAGAAGAAGAAATGAGTTTACTACTGTGCTGGAGCACACATCTCAGAAGTTTTGCATCTGAAGCCTTACCAGCTTTTTCCTGGGCTGAGATCCTTTCACCTTTTGTAATTTCAGGAAAGCACTGGGGAAAGGAGACTTGCACAAACTGAAATGAAAGTTGTGCTCCTAGTGCTTATTTTTCAAGTGAAAGTTATTTTTACCTAAGAAGCCCAAGCAGCCCCAGGCATTGCTTATGGAATTCAAAACAGAAGATGCAAATAAATAAGCAAAAGTTAGAACGTGGCTGGAGAAAGTTGTTACCCAACACCAGTTATCAGCCTGGCTCTGCACAGCAGGCACCCAACCCACACTGACTATTGGATCACTGCAGGTGCATCCCTGGCCTCTGCAGCTTTGACACATTGAAATTCTCTGCCTTTAACTAGAAGCAGCTTTGGAGCAAGAAAGCACTTGTTTATAGGGACAAACTTAGGGCATTGTGGCCACCACGTAATTTAATCACCACAAAGAAAGCCAAAACAATAATTCCATTTCCTCTATTGGGTCTAGCAGTGCTATCATCACAGTGACCCCTCCAGCAGCACCCTTCAGTGGCCAGCCACCAAGCAGCTGAGTTCACACAGCTGAGAGCAGTCAGAACCAGCTGGAATACGTTCTTAATCCTTGGACCACTTCATGAGGCCTCACATGCAACTCTTCTGTTGCAAGAGATGACAGAAATTTCAACATTTGAAGGATATCCATCTCCCTCACAATTCTGGGCTTGCCCATTGCTTTCATTTGATGATGCCTGGGGCTTTTTGCCTCATCAAGCCACTTTATCATCATTATCATGGACAGCAGACAAGATTTATGCCACTTTCAGTCTACAGTAAATGTTTATCAGCATTTTCTACTCAAGCTGACTTCAGTGACGCACACCAGATGCTATTTTGCATATTGTTATTAAACAGAGTTTGAATAATTCCATCATACAAAACACCAAGCAGTACATGCTACCCATGCTTTTGGATTCTCAGCTTCAGAATCCATCTCCCAAGCAGAGATACAGCCTGCAGAAGGCATTCAGTTGTCAGGACAGAATATTAAGGTCTTTCTGTGAACAAGTTTCCCCCTTCGTGCCTGGCAGAGGCATCAGAACACACTGGATTATTGCCACACTCTGTCCTCCTCAGCAGGTTGGACAACATGAATGGAGCTGGTAAATAAACAATCCCCAGAAGGATGACACTTCATGGAAAAACCTCCCAATCCATGCAAAACTGCAGAAGTGTGTGGGTGTGCACATACATTTCCATAAGCAAAAGCTCCACACACACATCAGTACTCGCATTGGAAGGCGAGGTTTGACTTCTGAACCACTGCTCCCATGAACTCTGGTCCATTACCAGCAAAAGACAATATCAGCTTTCAGTAAAAACAAGGTTGATGTTATCCTCATCCAAAAGGACAGTGTTTCGTTCTCTCCTTCCTCCCATGAGGTTGTAAGGCTAAAGTCATTATGTCCTGAGAGATCAATGGGCATTAAGTAGAATAAAGCAAACACTAATGAAATCTGTTTATAGAGACAAAACACCTAACAACATCTATAAACAAATGAGTTTTGACTAAGAATAAATATAAATAAGTGATTAGTCAAGCTTAGTTTCACACACCCCTTGTGCTGAATTAATTAATAGAAAAGTGCAAAATAAGTACTTTCCCCACATTTTCAACAGGTTCTCACAAATTTGTTAGCAGTTTCTATAAGATTGTTTATTTTTGTGGACCAATATCAGCTTTATCATCATTTCCTTATACCCAGCACCACTGAGTACATTTGGTAATATTCAGCTCCAGCTGTAAGCTGTTTACAGCAGTCACTCAGAGCCTTCTCATGTTGTTTCAATTTAGCAGAGAAGCTAAAATGAATGTCAGTTGAGAATGAACTGAATATTATTTGTATAATTGGAAAACAATACAAGTGAATCACTGATATTTAAAGAAGTACAAACAAGCAAGGTGATCATATTTAATTCACGCATCATTGATCAGAAGTAGAAAGCACTGGCAACAAGTAACATCACCAAAGCATGTACTGTGCTCCACCAGAAAACGTTTGGCCTAAGGCCTAAGCTTTTGTATGTATACAAAAAGCTACTGCAGTCAGTTTTACTTCAGTACCTGCTTAAAGCTAAGCAGGCAGGAAAATGCTTCCTCAAAGTCTACAAGCATCTCCAACTGCCTAATGAGGATGGGGAGTGATGAATATAGAAACAGAGGTCCTTAATATAATATCATTATGTTCCTGTATTCCATGTTTAGAAGCCATTTATTAAAGGAACAACTGTGGTTTGGTTGAGTGCATTGAAGAGGGGCCAGGAAACCACAGTGGAGCCAGCACACATGGCAGCACTCTGCTCTGGCCCCTCTGCATCCCCCATTGCATGCAGCATCCCTGAGCAGCTCTGCACATGGCTGTGTTGCCCCACCAATTTCACCTATGCACAACAGAATTTCATTCCTGGTGAAAGTAAGCAGTGCTGCAGCAACCACAGCACTTGATAACAGCACAGTCAACCATTTGAGAAGTGATTTTTAGCATCTGGAAAAAGAAGTGTTGGTATTGTTTTGTTTTAATTAACAGCAAAAAATCATTTGAAGCCACAACACATTTCCAAAGCACTCAAACTCAAAAAAAGCCCACTGTAAAAGTACCCAACGGTTTTACGGTGACCCTGATTCACATACAACACCCCCATGCATCTTCCATTGCATGGGCACTTCCCTTCTGCCCCCCAGAGAAGAAAAACAACAAGATCAGTCTTCTCTGACAAGTGTTCAAGTAGTGTTCAGAAAATAAGATGTAGAAGTATTATGTTCAATGATCTCCATTACATGTTTATTCCCAGCCAAAAGAACAGCTGCACGGAATAGCTTGGGATGACATGATGGGTACAGTGCAAATCCACTATGGGGTAATCTGTGCATCTACAGTAGAAAGTTCTATCAACTGTAGAAAAAAACTCTACTCCTTATATTTCTTGCCAAGCATATATGAATGTATTGCTCATCAGCATTCAGGTAATCATCCCAGATGATTTATTGCACATTTATGAAAAATGAAGTCTTCAGATTTACCCAAGAGTTTCACATTAGTGCCTTATTTGCCTGTCCTGGCAAAAAACAGCTTCATCAGCCACATCTGGGGTTGGGAAGGGTGACATCCAGTGGCCTAATAACCCTCTGGGGACTTGCTTTTTCATAAGTGCATAACCTTGCTGCTTATTCAAGACCTGAATCACAACTAAATTCTTCATCTTTCTCTTCCCAGAAAAGCCCCATGAATCTGCAGTGTGCAATTCAGAGAAGACCCAAGGCAGGAGGAGACAGATGTATTTATCATGCACAGATGATGTAGGAAGAAGAAAAAAAATACTGTCATCAGTGCCTTACTGACTACAAAATAAGGAACAGTAATTAATCAGCAGGAGTACACTCTGAGAGGAAATATCGATTGAATTTGGAGAAACTTCAGTTTGCTGAAGGAACAGTTCCTCTGCAAAGGTAACCAGAAAAGTTTCTGTAAATGAGAATGGCACCCAGCCAGCCCACAGCCAATCTGAGTGCTGCTTCAGGCAACCCAGCAGAAATGTGCAACAGACTCACGCTGGTTTCTAAAGAGTAATTTAAATACATTAGTAAATCAATGGCATTGGCAGTTTGATGGACTATGATGGAGGAGCCTTCCTCTGAAACATCATCTTTAAAACCTGCATAGCTCTGGCAACTGAGCTGTTTCAACTTCACCGTGTTTTTATCATTTTTTCCCTCCCAACAGCTTCTAGTGTTTGGTTATTTCAGCTTACACTGACATGAGTTTCTTTCCTGCTGGACTGGCTCCCAAGCTCTCAGGACTCCCCGAAGTCCGATTATCATGAGGAAAAGGAAAGGCTTTATTTAGCTTTTCCAGGCCAAGGAGAGGCAGGAGGTGTTGTAATAGGGCTGAGGAGAAGCTGTGCTCTGACAACATACAGACACAGGCTCAGAAATGAGCTGGTTGCTTCTGTGAAGTAAAAGCAGTAACTTCTTATTTCTTCCCTTTTACCTGACTGGTGTACACTTACAGCTGGAGGGATGCTAGCTACCTTGAACTTAAAATAGGAAACAGTGCTTGACATTTAGAGAAAAGCAAGACATTCCCACCCCAGGAAGTGCTCCACAAGGTCATACAAAATGATCACATCTTTCAGCACCAAGTCCTGTCTCCCTGAAGATCCAGCCTCAGGCAAACCCAAGCACTGCTATGGAAGGAGCTGTGATCCACCAGGCTATGTGCAAGTCTGCCCAGCCTGTCAGCTCAGAGTACACTCTTGATGGGACTTCTGTCAGGTTGGGCTTGGCCACTCCAGGGGATTTCACTGGCATTTAAAGAAAGAACAGTCTCCCTGCTTCAAGAACATTTTGAGAGCTACCTTGTTGTCTTCTTCAGTAATAAACTGTCTTGGCTAAGGTCATCTTTCATCTACACAGTAAATAAAACTGTCAACTGAAGCAAGTTCCTGTTTCTCATCAGTCAAGCAATACAATAAAACTCAAAGAAGTGTATTTAACCAATGATTTTGAGAGAGAACGCAAACTGTAAACATGTTTTCATATAATCATCTCCTCTCAGTTGTCAACACAACAGACACAGTGATTTAGCTGGATGTAGGGTTTAGAAGGCTGATACTCAGATTGCCTTTAGAGACAAAAGAAAATACCAAGACCTCATCATAATAATTAATTGATTAATTCTCACTTAACACCTAAAGAACATCTCAAAGTAAAAATCACAGATTCAAGAAACCAAAACAATCCTCAAGTTTGCCTATTTAATTTCAGCTCCGCTATGCAGGAAATCTTTCTGCTGTCAAGCAATATTTCTTACCTATTTAAGAAGGAATTCAACTGGAAATATTTAGATATTTTCAGCACGCTGACTATTTTTATCTAGAGGAAGATAAACTATTATATGCATGCAAATAGTAAAAACATACTTGCTAGAAAAAGTTGGGTTTATTTCCACCATAACTGCCATACATCAACCAGGACACGATAACACGTCTTTCTAGAACAATTAGCCCAAATGATACAGCTGTAGTGAGCTCGCATGGATTTTTATAGTATAACTCCATAGTTACTTGCCTAAAATACAAGGCTGGAGTTTCTCCAACATGTTAACACAAGAACAAACCCCATGTTGTCTGAAATCAGACTCCAGCTCTGCCACACAAACAAGGGCACACCCCACATCGCAGCCATCTGACCCACTCAGCTCCACGTCCACAGGAGTTCCTTTACCTCATTTGTCACTGAGGTACTCACAGCTTGTCCCATTTCTGGGAGAAAGAGCAATAGAGATCGAAGCATTTACAAGAAGCTCATATCTTCCTAAATGCAAGCATTCAAAAATCACAACTTCCAACTCTCCCCCAGATCATGAGATTTTGAAAGATGCTATCTTCAAAATTATGGAATATTATGTACCATATTGTTCTTTATTTTAAAATATTTACATAGAACATCAAGTTTTTATCAACAGTTGAGGAGGTTCTGTCTCTTTTTAGTGGAAAAGAGATCATCCCTTATTTATATGATTCCTGGAGGCTTAACTTTAAAAATAGTCCAACCATCACGATTCATCACATGTAAATTTATGGGACTTGGCAACTATGTCAATGTCTCCAGGGATGATGGAAGAGGAGGAGCACTCTTGGCTAAATGGGTTAAACGTTTTTATATTTATTTATTATTTCTTTATCAAATAAAAGGAGCATGCTGAAAGTATGAAGTATTTCTTAAAGGAGCCCATCGAGTCATTCAGTGTTATGGGGACACGTGGCACACTGTGCTTATCAATACCCCATATTAAGTATCCTGACACTCCTTAAGCAGAACTACATGCATCCTGCAGAAAGAAACTAGAAAATAAAGATACTTTTTTTCCTGAAAAACACGTCCTTTCTAAAACTATTGCTCAAAGCAAACCAGTAGTGAAGAGCCAGGCTTAGTAAGTGTACAAGAGAAAAACCCAGTTTCAAAGTGGTTGTTCATTTTCTTGTTTTGTTAGAGGCAGAGAGAATCCCATGGGGGCAAAAATAAATAAATAAAGATGCAGTATTTTGTGGTTTCATTCTGTTTTCCCAAACTAATCTTTCATCAGTTTTACAAATCAAGAGAGGATATGTGAAAAGAAGGTTAGTACTTTTTGCATTTTTTTCCTTAATTTAAAGGTAAAAGATAAGAGAAATCACAACAGTTTCTACCTAACACAGACACCTGCTGATCCAGACATGGTCAGTGCTACAGCTCAGCCTTGCCCAAGGGAGTTCAGCCGTACCTCTGCTCTGTAATTCCACGGTGCTGGCTGACAGCTACTATTATTTTGTGCCTTTGCACCAGAGCATACAAACCTCAGTCTCTACGCAAGCACACAGTGCAGTGAGGCCCAGCTGCAGCAGGTCACCAGCACGGTGCACAGCCCTGCAGCACAGCTTTGCTGTCGGTCACACCTGGCAGTCCACGTGCAGCCCCACCAGCAGCTGTGTGTTTCACAG
>VXAB01012034.1:151142-164700 GCA_013399175.1 Odontophorus gujanensis
AAACTAATCTTTCATCAGTTTTACAAATCAAGAGAGGATATGTGAAAAGAAGGTTAGTACTTTTTGCATTTTTTTCCTTAATTTAAAGGTAAAAGATAAGAGAAATCACAACAGTTTCTACCTAACACAGACACCTGCTGATCCAGACATGGTCAGTGCTACAGCTCAGCCTTGCCCAAGGGAGTTCAGCCGTACCTCTGCTCTGTAATTCCACGGTGCTGGCTGACAGCTACTATTATTTTGTGCCTTTGCACCAGAGCATACAAACCTCAGTCTCTACGCAAGCACACAGTGCAGTGAGGCCCAGCTGCAGCAGGTCACCAGCACGGTGCACAGCCCTGCAGCACAGCTTTGCTGTCGGTCACACCTGGCAGTCCACGTGCAGCCCCACCAGCAGCTGTGTGTTTCACAGAGGCTTTCAGACACGGCTGTCAGAAGAGCCTTCCTCTCGCATGCCAATAACTGGAGCTGATCTACAATTTACGCTTCGCTGTGTACCAGACTCCTACTCTTGAGGAATATTTACCATCCAAAAACAAAAATACTGCCATAAGGTGTGAATAACATCGAGTCCTTTGTTTAAGAGGAAATACAGTGACTGGTTGATATTTTCCAACACTGCAATAATTTTATGAACACCTACTAACAGAGCAACTTCCACCATATGACTCTGGAACTGCAGCTCTCAGGTCTGCCACCCCCAGCTCTGCTCCAGAACGAACCTGAGGGCCATCAGAAGAACCCAGCACAGCCCTGCATTGGTCACAACATTCTTGGGTCATTTCAGGGACCAAACTGGAAAAAAAGTCAGATGGCTACAATTGTTCCTTGTAGGCTTCCTTTTTTGTCTCCAGCTCAGCTTGTATTCTGAGGAATTTACACTACTGGCCCTAATGCAGATGTCCCAGTTCACTGCAGGGCAGCTGGTCTTCAAGAGTCCCTTCCAACTCAATTCTACAGTTCTATGACTAATTTCTTTCCCTAATCTCTGTGACTGTTCCTTCATGCACTCTGGTGATTAATGCATGCAAGAGTGATGGCAGAGTCATCAAGATACAACATCTATCTTTTGAAACCATATTCAAGAGAGTGATCATCCAGCATATTTCTATGAAGGAAAAACTAACATGCTGTATTACACCTAAAACATTCTGCAAGAGGATAATGCTAGGGTGTAGTGGCAAATAACTCTGCTGTTTGGTACACATATTTGGAATCAAAACGTAGATAGCTTTTTTTGTTTCCAGTTAACAACCCAGTTAACCTCAGGATTAAAGCCAGCTATCTTAACATCCACTTACAAGGTTTGCATCCATTATTTATTCTGCAAAAGAGGAAATTTAACCAAATAGAAATTGAAAATACTATGTAGAAAGGGTGATTATGCTTAGATCCTATCACTGCACTTGTAACATGACGGAAAGCACAACAAAATGGCAGAGTAGCAAGCTTTTAAACTACAAAGAGTAAGGATCTGTTTAAACATAATAGCAGAAGGCACAGAAATAAAGGAAAAAAGCTGCTTACCTTTGGAAGACCTCAGGTACACAGGAATCTCCAGAGAGATCTCTTTGCTTTTACTACCAACACTTAAATGAGGTCTGGGAAGGGGTGGATCCTGGTTCCACCCCTTCTGGTCACTCAGGTACACTGCATGCACCTGAGCTCCCCTGTGCTGGCTCTGCCTTCCTACCAGGTGCTCCATCACTGCTTCAAACTGGGACTTAGCATTTCCACTACACTACTACTGCCTACTTCATACACATTATGTTAAATTCCACAATCAGAAGCACAAATAAATCCAGGAAGTTTGTGTTCATACCAGAAGATGCTGTTATTTCACCACTGGAACAAGTTTAGCCCAGTGAGACACTGACATCAAGAAGCCCGTGTACCATGTCAATGTTAGGGTCCCTGCTGCAGCCTTCCAATGCAGCCTTTGCAAAGACAGCACTGCTACCTCGCTGAGAAGATGGAGCACCCATGCAGTGCTGCTCTGTCCACCATCCACCTCCTCTGCTCTGCCACAGAGACAATGACTTCATGCTGTATCTAGAGCCAAGAAAGCTCCTTAAAGCACACAAAGCTCCATCATCCTGGAGATAGTTTTGGCTGCTACAGTGCTTGCTTATCCCAGATAAAGTTCTCAAATTCTTTCCTACCTTTTTACCTACAGAGGAAGAATACCACTTCGAGGATAGCAAAAACAGTCAGCAAGCCACATTGGCTACGTGCCTTTACACTTTATACGTCCTCTGGTATTCACACTTCTTCCTTACCTTTATACAGGGTATCTGAATCCTCAATAGGAAGTTGCTTCTTGGCCGCCCTGCGATAGACCACGTGTGTTCTGCCTCCTTCCTCCTCCTCCTCACGTGTCCCCTTCTCCAGAGGTTCAATGAAGAACTCGTCCTTGTCTGTGCGAATCATGCCAGCCTGGAGGAGCAGGGCAAAGATGGGACATTTTGTGTTACTGCACACACAGCTGACACTGTGAGTAAACAGTTACAATATGCTTAAGCACACATTAGAGTCCCCTAGAGAGCAATTAGGATTCAGAGAGGAAGCCAGGTGAATTCTTTATTAGAGTAAAATGAAGTACCATTTTCCCAACTTGACAGGAAAGGACAAAAGGTAAAACCCTGAACCAAAGGGATTTCTCCTTAAACCAAATGAGCAAAGCACAGGTCTGAGAACCTGTCTAGGAAATACCATCTCAATTAGAAACCAACTACAATGCAAGTTAATACAACCTTGGCTATCTGTCAGCCACAGACTGCTCCAGTGCCTCCTACCTGCTAAGCAGAGGATCAGGTCAGTTCTATAAGCTGGTTCTGATGGGCAGCTCCACAGCTAAAAACTGTAGAGTCAGCTGTTCAGAAGCAGAACAGAAGTACTACAGCTTATGTGCAGGCAAATAAGAGCAGTGATTATTTTCCCCTTGACACAAAGGGTTGCACTGACAAAAAAAAAAAAAAAAAAGGATCTCTTTCAAGAATTAGCCACAGCTCATTTTAAGAAAGCTGCCAGTGGTGCATAGCTAAGAGAGGAAAGATTTTCCAACCTGAGCAGCCACTCTGGTATGAAAAACTGAGATGTTTACACTGCTACTGAGCACCTCAGAGGAACATCACCTGAACGATCCTCACAGTGCTGAACACAGCAGGGAAACCACCACAGAGACTGAACATTTTGAAGAGGTATTTTCACTATTTTCATGCAGGTGGAACTTCTGGATGTGATGACACTTCTTGGGACCTGTGCTTCTGGGACCCCCTCCCTGCTGGGAGAAGCCTGACCTCAAGCTTCCAGCAGAAGCAGTTTGGCTGCCTCAAACTCAGTACCCTCATTTGAAACAAGCATCATCTAAACCACCATATCCCAGCAGTAAAGTTCTCATACAACCCATATTTTTCCTTCTACAAGCAGCAAACTGCATTTCTACCACTATCAATACAGTATTCTTCATGTCACTCCTTGCAAAAACGTCAGGTTCACTTGTTACATCTGAACTCATATTAGGCAAGATTTCCAGTCCCACATTTCATGTATGTAATGTATACAGATTAACATATATAATATATATAATTCAATAACAGATTGAAGGGGAAGGATTTAAGAAGCAAAATTATATTGAAGCAATTTAAACCAATGCCATCCTGCCTGTATAGAGAGGAAACTGAATTTGAAATCCTGTCCTGTTTCTTCTTATCTGATTTAGATTCTACATCAGGCACAAAAGAAATGGTGAGACAGGCTCAGCAGCTCAAGGAAGCTAAGACAAGCAAGCAAGTGCTGAACCCAGAGAGACAGCCACTGATATTCTGGAGTGTTTTAAGAAATACATGACAAATTCAGAACTGAGTTATCCTTTATCCTCCTTTATTCTCCTTTTGGAATTTATTTTACTTGTATATGCACACACATTTCTTCTGGTATTGGATATTATATCCAGTACTTTTAAAGCCTTTTTATGAGAAATACACAACTAAAGATCAGGAAGGAACAGGCATGTGCATGCTCAGCTGCACAGGATACAACACATGTGCCATACACACGCCCAGGAGAAACACACAGACAGCCTGACTGCCAATGAAAGAATAGGATTTTGCTTTTGGCAAGTAAGCTGCATTGTTGCAAACATGTTTACCTATATTTCTGGACTTATTAAACCTACTATTAACTTAGCAGCTAATGCTGGTTCTTAATTGTTCATGCACTGTTTAAAAAGCAGCCCGTACCTGTGGGATACGGGCATGCAGAGGGGCATGCCAAGGACAGCCTGGAGGAGTTCAAACCTTCCAAGAAAATTAGCAGGTAGACAACTTCTGTCAGATCAGTTCTGCTGCTGGTCTTAGAAGAACAACTTTAATAACTGAAATTTAGATTCCAGGTGTGTTTTGGGAAAAATAACTTTGATTCTGATCAGACTGAAGACTCCCCTCTGAGAGGGAGGACAGGCTACAAGACTTAACAAAGGAGAAAGTTGAAGGCTGGTTCCCAAGACATAAAACCAGTCATCAAGCACTGCCACTTCATGCGGATGACTGTGGCTGGTGCTGGCCATTTGTATGCAGGGGTTTATGTAGCACTGAATGCTGCCAAATAGCTGCCCATCCACCAGGTGCCCACACTTCATACTCTGCTTCTCGGATAGACACAACTTAAGGCTGTATAACACCATGGCAGTATTCTCTCTAATCCATTGGAGTGTAGAAAGGGAGAAAATTAACCTTCCTATATATATGTGTATATTCTTTTTTGTCCTCCCATTTTTATCTTGAATTTTCTGTCTTTTACTGGAAATTTTCCTTTAGACCTGAGAAACACATCCATCATTTTTGGTCAGGAGTACTCAGAAACTGT
This sequence comes from Odontophorus gujanensis, assembly GCA_013399175.1. Taxonomy (NCBI): domain Eukaryota; kingdom Metazoa; phylum Chordata; class Aves; order Galliformes; family Odontophoridae; genus Odontophorus; species Odontophorus gujanensis. The sequence goes on from VXAB01012034.1 coordinate 156,009, forward strand.
GTATCTGGATTGTAAAAGAATGACATATAGATTCTATATTCTACACAGTCTTTCAATTAGACAACTTATTCTCATGTCTTAAGTTGAATTAAATAAGAAGATATGTCTTGCTTTAAGAATTCAGGAAGGAAATTCATTGAGGCTGCAAGGCAGAGTTCCTACAGCAATCCAAAGTTTAAGCCCTCTGCCTAAGAACATGCCCACAAGTATGCAAGACCCACTGAGAAATATATGGCACTCCTTCATTTCTCCACCATGCACTTCCTCTCCAGTTCAAGCAAGACATTTAATCTCTTTACCTTCATTTCTCTACTTCTTAACCACCATAACAACAGTCTTCTAAGATAATTAAAAAGGCTGACTTGTGTTTTTTGCCAAGTGCTTTGAATTTGAAGAGCTCAGGATGAATTGCATCATGATTTTTTTTTCTGATACTCCTCGGAACATCGCAAAAAAAGTCACCAGGAAATTGAGATTGCTTGCAGGCACCAGGTGTACTGTTTGAGCAAATTTGTGCCTTCCTCTTGACACTGGTTTGACTAAGAAGACTTGAGAACAATCTTGGGTTATCCTCCATTTACTTCAGGCAGTGTGCAAGCAGAATTAAGCCTTATAGTTCTGAGTCTCTCCAGGTTCTTGGCAGAGGAGCTGTAGCTGCTCCCAGGAGTCAGCAGCTTACAAGGAACTGCTACCAGCAGTGCTCCATTGCATTTTGCCCATTGCCAATCCTGGCAGTGGTGTTCATGCAGGGCTCAGGGACACACACACGATGTCCCCTCACAGCCATAAACACGCTGTTAACACAGCCAGGAGCAGGACCCCCAAGCCCTCCTAGTTCTGGGAGCTGATACCTCTTCCTCTTCTGGAGCTTCTAAGTTCAAACTGAAGTGAATATGAGAATATTGCAAAATAATGATGGCAGCTGTGACTGTGTCCTGTGACTAAAAAAAAGTACAAGTTAATTGAAAATGCATTTGTCTTTGGAACGCACTGAACTGTAGCACAGCCTATAATATCCTACTGTTTCCCAAAGCAGGACATCCCCAGGCCTTCCATCCAAGGGTTCCCAGAACCCAGCAGCAAATTACTCAAGTCAAGCACTGCTTAGCACTCATTAATATGCATTAAAGCCAGAAGACACTTAATCAAAAGGAAACTGCAGTTCAAAGAATCAAAACCTCTGCTAAGGTTAGCAAGGCAGTTATTTAGAAGTGAAAGCCACTCAGGAAAAAAACTTGTAAGGATGGCAGAGACCAACTGCCCCATCTAATTAAGACAAAGATTATATTGATAATCCACAAATGAGTCCATAGCAAGTCACAGGGCTGGGATTAGGGCTCCACTAATCTCTTCCGGGAGCAATAGAGCTCCCGTGCCCCTGAATACCTACCAGCCTTTCAAGGAGCACAGGATCTACAGATACCAATAAGCACAAGGATGGCAGGGACCCTTCTCTATCTGTCTGGCTACACATAATGAGGCCTCATACCATCAGACCACACCTCCCCATGGGACCTGCAGCCCCATCGCCATGCTGGGTACATCCCAACCAGCCAGACCTCCCAACTGCTCACCCCACACAGCTCTGCCTCACCTCCTCAACACCCCAACCCCGCTCACATTTCTAAAGGCATACTTTAAAAGTCTAATTTGACAGAAAAACTGCCTGACATGTTTAGGATCTACAGAAAACCCCGAGTTTTAGAGCTTTACCTCCTGTGGCTAATTAAATGTGCACTCAGTGAGCAACTTAATTGTCTCCTCATTCCCATTCCCATCACAACTCCTGTTCTAGGCTGTAATGAAGCAACCCATCTAGCTGCTGCTTCAGGACTCCAGAGCTTCAGCCCATCCTGTAACCGCAAGTTTAATTAATGTTCGTTTTCTTCCTCATTAGTACTGCTTTACAAAGTTTCTCATTGCCATATAAAGGCAGATTTACTTCCCAAGCACACGATTCAGATAGGAAGCTAAAATTAAATGTGAGCAAACCTGAAATTAATAATAAATTCTAAAAAATCTAAGTGCCTGCTTATTTAATTAAGTCCATTAGCTACAAATCCAGAGTGCTTCGTAGGCTCTTAGAAAAAGCATTTCTATAAATAGAGAGTTCTGGGTTTTGGGGGTTTGTTTTTTGGAGTATTTGATTCTGAAGAAGGTTACTGCCACATAAGGCAGAATTTGGTTCTACCTGTGCAGAACCAAGTCCTAAATAGAGCCCTGAACTTCATGGAATCCTCCCTGACACCAAGGGGAGGATTGGACTATCTGACCGTTAAGCTGAGTGCCTGGGATAGCAGCCTGCACTCCCTATGATGTCAGTGAGTCCTCCAGAGGGGAATTTGCAGTATGGTATCCTCCCAGCAATTGATTCACAGAGAAGCAGGGACTGGAGATTTGCATTTCACTGTACAGTTGCCAGAAAACATTCTGTAGATGACTCAAAAGAGAAAATATTTATATTTGCAGGACAACAGATCAGACAGGGACTTATTCTACTTCTGTATCAATGTGCCTGTACTCTAAATATACTTCACTGCTTTACATTTGACTAAAACTGGAACTAATATGGCACTTTCAGCAGAGAATCTGAAAGCAAATTGAATATGTTGTTTTTATTTATGATCCTTCTCCAGGTCTCAGAGCCGCAGGAACGGGCTTTTTCCAAACAGTACCAGATGTGTCCTCCCATCACTAAAGGCAAGTACAGAAATGTTATTAGTTCAATTACATTAGAACAGAACCGATGCACAAAGATCTCAGATGACTGCAGCAAGATCACCAAGGAAGCCTGGGTATGACCAAGGGCACAGCACAGACCTTCCAGACTCATTTCAGCCCATGTGGGATTTCTCAACATTTTCAGTTCTGCAATTGGTTCACTCTCCATCATGAAGTGTGTTGATTCAGGAGCAGGAATGCTTGGTATTTATTTCCAATTAGCTTCATTCATATAAACAGTAATTAAACAAACAAACAAACAACTTAATGTCATATTTACATTGGATTCTCTGAGAATATGATTTGACTTACTGGAGCACTGCACAGCAAATCCACTTCTCTCTGAGGTTATGAATAGAGGTTCTGAAGGAGTTGCACCAGAGCCTTGGAAGATGGTGCCCTCCCTGTGCTGTGTGCTGCTGCTCTCCTGCACTGCACTGATTTGTTCAGTCCCGGGCAGGACACGGAAGGGCATAAAGAGGAATAGGTTTAAACTGAGCATGTTTTTCTTACTGAAGGACTATTTTTCAGCTTTTATTTCCAAGTCAACTTGTGATTAAGTTGCTTTATTTTCCACATTTCCTCTGAATAATTATGTATACAAATGGGAATTACATAGATAGCTTGATAGAGAAGCAGAGCTACACGAAAGCTGCATGTTTCTTAGTGCCCCTATTCATCCTCTGCAGAATGGAGTTAAGGTCACAGCTGTAATGGACTTTGGGATCTACTAATGAAAAGCAGCACACATAACAGCTATTTGTACTGAGTGCTTTCATGACTGTCTGCGTTCTCACAGTCCTCATAGCACAAGGGAGAAGCACAGGGGCATACAGATATAGAAATACAGAAATATGTGTCTATATGCTTCCACTGCTACTGAAAATAAAGTTTTGCCCAACTCAGTCCCCACACTACTCCAGGTGTGATTAATAGCAGCAGTGAGACAAATTTGCAGCCAATATAACCCGATGCTAACAGACACACATTAGTTTACAGTAGATGAGAATCCAGACTCAAACCTTGCACATAAATGGCATAACTCAATTTGAGTTTTTAAAAGGAGGGCTTGTGGTTTTTGAAGAGATGCAGCAGTGAGACAGACACTGCCCCACAGCCTCTGCCCCTGTGCTGCCAGCTGCTGCCCTCTGAATGCTGGCAACCAGGGAGGGTGGCTGCATTTCCAAAAGCTTAACCCAGGTAAACACGGCTTCTGCAAAGCGAGTGTCTGAAACAGACACAGCCTGCAAAAATGCAACAGAGCCTCGGGAGCGGAGGGATGCCCAGCAGGATCCTGCAGCTGTGCAGTGACACAGCATTGCTCCTTGGGCACGTTTGGTTCAACCTTTCTTATGCTTCCAGGACCAACAGCGGGAACCTCATCTCCAAAGAGCTAAGCTGCCAGACCTTTTAGAAATCTGGAGCTTTTTCTTTCTTATTTATTTATTTATTAACAGAGAGCAGTTTTTAGCTAAAATAATGTTCCGGCAAGAGCATTTTGGAAAGGTCTCTAGGTCTGAGGTCCCCAGGTACACGTAATTGCAAACGGGAAAGAGGTGAGTTATTAAATAGCTGTTAAGAATGAAAATGATAAATGCGGCAGATCTTGCTGACTCAGGGGATTGTAAACTTGATTGCTGTTGTTGCTAGCAGGGAATAGTAAGTGCAGTTCCCTGCAACAGAGTTTCTCAATTTTAATCTTTCAGAGGGGAAGAGCATGAATATTGAGTCCACGAATTTGCTAACAGCAAAATCCAAACGGATTAACTTTTCCACTTCAACACAAGGAATCATTTGAAATAAAGCATTTCTGAGGTCACTCTGACAAAACGCACAGTTGAGTTCTACCCTTGGCAATAAAAATGAATTGCCATTCGTCGAGAAAACAAAACCAATCTGACTGGAGAGCTCTTCAACTCAAATTCTCATGAAATGAGGTGGCTGCTACACAAGTTTCTTTTCAAAAATATATTTCCTTAAGGCACAAATCACCATGCACTGAAGCCAATGGGTGTCACATCCATAAATCTCAAGGCCAGGATTCATAAACGTGTTCATAAATATTCAGGCAGTTTAGTCTGACCTTCTGTGTGAGACAGGCCAAAGACTTTCACCAGAGCCTCACTGCAGCCTCCCAAAACCAGACACCATCCGGAATGCAGCAGGGCTGGATCAGGTCCATTAATGGGTGGGAAACAGAGTCTAAGTCTTTGCTATGGTAAACAAGATAAAAGACCAAACACTGAAGGGAAAGGATTTACTGTATTTAAATATATATTTATTATATATGTATATATATATAGTTTCAAATGTATATATACAATTCATTTGAGTAGCATTTAAAATAAGGTAACTTTAATGCTTTTAAATAATAGAAATCTTCACTGTTTCCTGTAGGAGATGTCACTGCAGCACCGTTTTGCATTCCAGAGGAGTACCCCAAGCTGCAGAAAGCCAACTCCAGGGCAGCACAAGCTGCTGAGTCAGGGTCACCCAATCTCCTCCACCTCTGCTCTGCTCACTCCAGAGAAAGCATGGCCAGGAATATCTACCCCTACATCATCGTCCTATAAAGATGTACATTTTGACAGACCCAGCTCTCCTTGGTCCCCGATTTTTGATGTCAACCAACACAATGAAAGCTTAATCCCTCACAAGTAGAAAACTACACTGAGGTGAGAACTTGCACGCCCTATTGGCTCTGCTCTGCCCCACAGTCCAAATCCCAAATTGGGCCATAGAAGTGGCCTGTGCACCTCCACATGGCTCAGGAATCAGGCAGCCTCAACCTGCTAAAGGTCATTTTTTCTTAAAGTGATGCCTACGAGGGTGAAGGAAAACAAAAACTCCGAAGAGTTTACAATATCAGGGACTTGTTTTCCTTCCCACATCCCTCAGACATGCTTATTTAACCTTCCTGCTCTTCTCCATATTGAAGAGATAAACCTGAGAACCAGTTATCCAAATGAGAGCTTGAAAACTAATGAGAGATGAGCTTTCAATTTTATCCTGTGCTCAGTTCTAGGCTTCCAGTACAAGATGTCAACAAAGTGCAAGATTTAGTACAGAAACTAAAATAATTAATCCCTGGAGGAACATGCTTATTAAGAAGGATTAAATCAAAAAACTAATGTGCGCTATTTGCCCATATGACAGAGGAAAGGAGGCATATGATAACTCTCCAGCATTTGAAAGCACAGAGAGAATAAGGATTGCTGATAGAGGAAAAACTTGGACGTATTAGGAAAGAAACAAAACAGAAACTCCAACAGAAATTTCAGGCTGAAATATTGTGGACAATCTCATGCAGTTTAAGAAGAAAAAACAAACACCTCAAAAGCTTGTCCGTAAGAATCTTCAAATTAATATTTCTCATTCCTTGCATTGAATTAGAACCTAGAGATTAAGGAACAATGTTTAGATATTGTATGGTGAGAAATACTATAAATGCAGAGGAAGAAATGAAGAGCATCAGCTGAGAGCAAACTGGGCTCAGGCAGCTGGGCAGCAGCTGGTAGCACATGTCCTCGGAAATGCAAAATCATGAACATGAGCTGGACCTCTTCTGAGAGCCCATGCTCTGAACCAAAGGAACCCAGCTCCTTCTAGGGCTTTGCTTCGTCCCCAGCCAGCAAGGCAGAGGGCAGCTTCGGGGCAGCTGGCTGTGGCTGGAAGGAAGCTGGAGGCTCTCCATCCCTCCCTTCATGGGCCAGCCACAAAAACAGATGCTAGACAGACCACCTAGAGACAGCCTGAAGCAAGCTCCTGGCTGCTACAAGTGAAATAACTGCAGGTGGAAGTCCTGTGGAGGGGCAGGGTTTATTTGCATGCTCATATAACAGAGCAATGAATCCATATGGAGAGCTGAAAGTAGAGGGCCTCTTAGGAAACAGTGGGAGGACATGGTGCTCCTGGTCATTGTGGGCACGTTCTGGATGTCAGCTTGCAAGCTGAAAACAGGAGTTTTGTCATGGCACTGCTCTAAGCATTCCCAGCCCCATGATAAGGCAGGTAAGATGCACAGTTGAGAACAAGAGCCATGGGTTCAGGGGGAATGGAAACAGTTTGGATTCACCAGGCACTGGGAGGACTCGGGAATACATGCAGTCTGCACAAGAGAGATCAGTTTCTGCCATGGCATCATATTAAGTACTGAAAAGGCAGTAAATAATGTTTTAAATAATAAAATAATAGTAAAATTGAAATGGTCAAAGTGGCAGATTAAATGTAAAAACACAATAAGGTAAAAAAGGATCTGAGGAATAACTTCCAAAAGCATAAAAACCTTATCCTAGAAACTTCCTCAAATAGATCAGGAGCCGAAAACTCATCAGGGAATCTAAATGCAGCAGATTATCAAGATGTAAAGGAGCACTCAGAGAAAGTGCCATAGCAGCAAATTAAATGAGGTTCTTCAAAACAAGCTCACCTTGGAGAACCTGAAGGAGGACCCTGTGTAGGAACTCTCTCCATCTAAGGTTGTGCTGAGAGATTCATCTCAAACTGAAAGATCTAAAGAGTTTATAAGACAGAATCTACATTAAAGAGGTTATAGGGCTCCATGTTGAAAAAAACAGATGAAACAGGCTAGCTGACACCTGTGTCATAGCTTGCTCAAACCTGCTTCAGAACCAGGGGACTGAGTGCAACTGAAATACAAAGGCAGCTTTTGAGAAGAAATTTAAGAGCTATCTTGGGTACAAAGACCATTAATCCTGACAGGGGTACTGCTTTGTGCAACACAACTGAATTGAAGAACGAGCAACTCCTCTGCCCGTTCCTTAAGCTATGGCTACAGTAACCATCACCTTTTCACCAAACTTCATTCTGCAGAACTTACAGTATTCACATGCACAGACAGAACTCTAAAGGATTGAACCACAGCTAGATACTAACTGCAGAGACATGAGAAATCAGCGGGTGTGGAAGCAGAAGGTAGGTTGCAATCCCTGAAAATAACAAGAGTACAGAAAATAAATGTAAATACCGAAGCATAAATCAGCCTGAATATCTTTCAGCACTACAAGAAATCAAACTGCATATCACATCTCACAGGACTAATGTATTCATGCCAGTAGAGCTAGGTTAGGGCCACCACACTTTCTGATGAGTATACAAATGCCCTGTGTTTATTTGGGCATTGTTATTGCAACTAAAAAATATTAGGGAAGCTCTCTAGAAAGTGCTTTCCATACTTTATATGTCATCTATAAAGTACTGTGGCTTTGTTGCCTGTAATTCTCATGAGGTTGCTTTATAATTAAACAGACATCATTAATTTAGACTACTAGGCAGAGAGAAAAAAAATTTGCAGCTTTTGAGCGAAGAATGCTAACAAACTTCTCAAACTTGATTGCATTCTGCCCTCTAAGTCCTGCCTAGAGCAACAACAGACACCCAGCAGAGGACAAAACAGAGCTGCCCTATGTTTCCTGAGGGCATCCCAATGCTGCTGAGGCCCATGGTGACATGGTCCATGAAGGACCTTCTGGTGACACATCACTAATGCACCCAACCCAACTACAGCACAGGAAGATGAGCACAATGGAGAAAAAACATGGCTATGTGATTACAGAGCCACAGAGGTTCACAGATGTCAACTAACAACACTTCTGAAAAACTGTGAAGGGAACGAATGGCATCTTGACTTCTCCCACTCAGGTGGCCACTGACTACATGATATAGGTTAGAGAAAGCACCATCAGGAGCCCAAGAGACAAAATCAGGAAGATCATGGAATGAATACATAGGAAACTGTCAAATGGAAGATAACATTGACCAAAAAAAAGCCTGAAAGGCTTTGGCAGGAGCATTTAACCAACCCACATATCTTCTAAAGCCTTAAATTAGCTCCTGCCAACTCACGTGAGGAATGGATGACTATTGCTGCAAGTTCAATGAAGATTTCCTCTCCCTCTCCAGAGAAAGTAAACCAGCACATCTGGAGGAAAAAAAAGTGGGGGGGGGGGGG
>VXAB01012034.1:164705-213036 GCA_013399175.1 Odontophorus gujanensis
GGGGGGGGATTGATGTTTGAAGATGGGATAAAGAAAGACAAGACAGATGGCATTGTTATTCTGTTACACAAGTCAGTGGCATAGCTGCATTGAAAACACTGGATTCAGGATGCCTGCAAATACAACCAAACTGGAATGTTCCCATAAAAGTTGAGTGGGAATGATCAGGACCTCTAAAAGAACTCTGATTTCAGCAGAGAGATTGAAGGCGTGAAATATTTATGTCCTAATATGAATGAGAAAGACATAGGAAAACAACGGTGTGGTATGGAGCATCTGAAAGTTGTCTCTTCATTTCATAATGAAGAGAGGAGTATCAATTGAATTAAAGCATGATTTTCCCTGCCTCCCTCTGCCTACAACAGATTGCAGAATAACTCCATATTTTTCCTTCTCCAGCTGACATCTCATAGCAAATTAAAGACCTTTAATACAAACAGAGAGGAGCCTCAGAAACCCCAGGGTGCCCCAGAGAGAGCAGAAGCAGGTCTGGACTTCTTGGTTTTGGACTCCTGCCAGGCCAAAAGACTTTGTCAAATTAAAATGCCCAGATGATCCTGAAGAGAAAATCTCTTTTAGTTTATTTTTTAACTAGTAATATTACTTTATATTTACAGGTTGAGTTTATATTGGTACGTTTTTTGTTTTTACAAGTCCGCATTCCAACTGACCCTGGTTTCACAGTGCTTACACCTACTGTGACAGTTTTACAACCTGTTGTAGCTGCCCCACGCAATACGGTCAGAGCCAAGCTGTTCTTTTGGTAACACCATCAGGTTTCATAGCTCTCCTTCAACAGGTCTGAAATTCTATTTAGGTTCTTCATCTCTATGGTAACTGCAAACCCTACAGAGCCTTGCAGCACCGTGCTGGAGGAAAGCAATCCCTGCTTCCTTACAGGATAATTGGGGCGCAGGAAAACTGGATGACTTGCCAGGGGACAAACGGGAGCTCTGAGGCAGAGATAGGAAGTTGTCTCCAAGCCTCCCAAAGGCCAAACCAGGAGATCTCAAAGCAGGAGTCATGAGATACCCTTCCTCTCCTACCGGCACAACCTCACGCTCCAAGCAGCTCTCCCTTCCGACCACACTGCCGTTCTCAGCTTACAAAGCAGGAGCCTGAAGGGATACATCCTTGCATACTCTATCTCCTTGCTGCAGTGATTGCAGCAATGAATAATCTTCCCTTCCATCCTGCTGCTGCCCCAGATCCCCCTGCACCCACCGCCAGCCCTGCCATCAGCCCATGCCCATGGCTGAACGGCCACGAGGAGCTCAAAGCAATTCCAGTTCCACGGGGGCTCATCCGGACTCCGGGGAAGCAGGAATTTCACGAAGCTATAAAAGTTGTTTTAAAAACTTTCCCAGATTTTATCATTTTTCACAGAGTCTGCAGTTCTCCTTCCTGGCGTTTGAAAAACGACGCCCAGCTGTGCACTGGCTCGCAGCTGGGGCTCTTGGCAGCAGGCGGGTGTGCTGAGCCTGGCTGCGGGCAGGCCTCGCCCCACGGCCCGGCTTGGGTGAGCGGGACTGGGCCACCACTGCCATGCGGCCACGCAGGGTCATGCCACACCTATTAAGCTATTAAGTGCTCTCCTGAGCAAGATCAGTGTGAAGAAGTGAACACGTGGAAGGAGCTGGGGATGACATGAGAGAAACAAGATCTACTGAGTGTTGCATTTGACTTGCTGCATTAAGGCAGTTTTCTTTCTCATACTTTTTCCTTTTTTTTTTTTCTTTTTGGTTTGTTTTGCTATTTTTGGTTTGTTCTGGTGTTATCCAAGCACCTGACAATTTTCAGGAACTTGTTTTCACATCCATCTTTTCCTCAGATTCTGAACATATTTTCTGCCTTTTCCAAAGAGCTCGTCGGGCTTCACGTAGCTGCAGAACAGATGGCACAATGCTTAGATTTTCTTTAGCAAATGGACAAATGCAATCGCTTTGTTCTCCTCCTTTTGCATCTGCTCTCAGGAGAGATGCAAAGCCAGGTAGCCACGGGCCAGGCACAGCAGTGCAGCCATGGACACCCACAGTGGTGTGGGACATTATGCTGTCCTCATTCCAGGAGCACAAACACCTCCCCATAGGCAGCACAGGAACCAAACACAAACACCCAGCTTCCCTGCAGATCTACAGGAAAAACAAGCCTTGGGAAAACACAAAAGCCCCAAGGGGAGATAGGGGGAATGAGGAGCACAAAGCCCACATGGAAGCTCACATGGAAGAGCCTGGGGACAAGTGCTGTAATTTTTAGCTGTATTTCAACCACTTAGAGCAGCCTTCAATCAGTCAGAATTATAATATGTTAAAGGAACCTGTTTCATCTTGGAAAGCCAGAGGCCACTTAGTCTTGTGACAACAGACTGATCAGAGCCAGCTTCTTGCACAGTGCAGCCAGAATTAACCCCTGGCCTGCCAGCTGCTCTCCCTTGCTGGCAGACAAACACAGTGTATATACCCTGAAAGTTTGGACCAGTTGATGAAACAATCATCCTTTTCTCTGAAAATCCAGGTGTGACTAGGCCACGTCATGCTTACACAGAGGACCCTCCTTACATGTGAAGCACAAACATACAGGAGCATCTCTTGGGGAGGTTCCTCAGTGAGGTACCCGGAGGAAATCTGGACCAGAGGGCCTCACAAGTGAGCACAAAATGATGAGTCAGTGTTTGCAGCTGATCACAGCTGCAGCAGATGCACGTCTGAAAGATGTTCAAGCTACAGGAACATTTCCGATCACTCTGCTTGGTCTTGCTAAAAAGGTTTAACAGTAGATGGTAACCCTTTAAGCCTTCACATGGAATGCTTGCTTTCCTCCCACTCCGAAGTATAAGCCTTCCCTCCTCCACAGTCACCAGCTCGTTTCAGAGGGACCACAGTAAAGTACTCCAACACACCTTGATTCATTAAAGAACTTTACAATAGCCCTAAAACACGTTTAGAAGTCTGTGAGTTACCATGAGGAAATGTCATTCTTTGACCCATGGGGATAACCTCAGAGGAGGAAGAGAAGTTGTAAAAGGAAGGTTAGCTAGGCCTGAGGTCCAGCTTAGGGAGGAAAGTAGCCTATGAAGAGAGGAATTATAAAAACACCTGTGTGCTCCCAGAGCTCAGGCTGCCATTGGTTTTGCAGTAAGGTTCATGATCCTCAGTGTACTACTTCTGGAACGCCTTTGCTTTAACAGCCAACGTGACTACAGACAAAATTTTAAACATATTAACATATCCTTGCTTATAAATGCATCATTATGCTCGTGGACACCAAATGCTTTTAGCAAGAAGCAACTTGTTCATCCACTCACTACCTGCTACAACTCCAAGTGTGTTTTGGCTCTAACACTGGTGTATAGGTAATGAAACTGAGCTCCCCATGACTGTTTCTCTCTGAGCTGTAGTTACCTTAGGGAAAGAGGAGGAGAAAAAGAGGGTGAATCAAACTTTTTCATTCAGATCTTTCTTAAAGGTTTTCTTACAGTTTTTCCTATGAAATTTTATAGTTCTTCAGTGGAAAGGAAAAAGTAATGTAGCTCCATCTCATAGAAATTGAAAAACAATTTTTAATTTGATTCTCTCCAAGACTCAACTTGCATCTCAAGAGTGAACAAAATGTTGCTTTTTTTTCCACAATTTAAAGCACTGTTTTAAAATAAGCACAATACATTAAAATTAATTGCGTTTGAAAGAACAGACATAACTTCAGCTTTCTTGCAAGCACCTACTGGAGCAAACACAGGGTTAATCAAACCACAACCAAGATTTTGGTGCCAAAATTACAGCTCATCTGGGAGGTGTATAAGTACTGTTTAAAGCTTGGAAAATAGGGGTTACACAGGTGGACAACAGAATTTTCCCTTCCTTTCAGCAGCTATTCAAACTTCTTTTTAATTTCCTTGGAAAGGAATCAATTAAGGAACAAACATTTCTTCAGCTTCTGCACCATCCTTTTTATTGTTCCTGTCTTACAGAGGAAACCAAATCACACCTTAAAAAACCTCCTGATGGTTCATTTCAGAAAGCAAAGTCACCAGGTATGGCCAGGGCTCAGTGCTGACTCAGCTCCTGTGCCCAAGCTAGTTATAAAAGCAAAACTTCAAGAAGTACAAACTTCAGGTGGCAGCATTCAGTCTTTTGGACCCTTTTCTTCCCTGAGACTCCAGCACCCGAGACACTCGGCACAAGTGAAGGGTGCGTGCAGAATGGGGGTTTTCCTACTTCTCTAAGCGTTTCATTTTCATAGGGGAAAACCTACTGAAATACCCATTTATTTTTCAGTTCCTTTTTGTGCTCTGCCAAGGGAAACAAGGCACTTGTAAATTTCTGCTCAGTACTTGTACAACTTTTGTAGATGGTTAAAATTAACAAGCAGGGAGTCTTAGTTCCACCTCATTAAAAAGAGCTGATTTTTTTTTTTAAATATTTGCATGCATAAGTACATAAACTCGCTTTTCAAGCATGTAAGAATGTATGCATTAAAGAAATATATTTTTGTCTTTGCATGCATTTCAGACACAGTGTGCCTCCCCTACACACCTCATTTAAGTATGTATAACATTAAATTAAACAGGTTAAGTTAATCTCCTCTTATTAACCAAGAATCTTCAGTACAGATTTGAATATGTTTACTCAGTCAAAACCTACATATTGCGATCTACAGTTAAGAGCAGTACTCAACACCTACATAAAGGGAGAAAAAGCAGGAAGAGGGTTCTGCAAAGCAAATGAGCAAATGCTAAATAGATCCCATTAAATTGCTCCGACTCCGTTGCAGAGCAAAAGAGAGAATAAATATTGAATAAATAGTATTACCATTTATTTTTGTTGAAGGAGCTCAGGACTAAACAGTTAGGTATTACATAAATATGCAGCCCACAAAGAGCTTCCAGTCAAGCTACAAACCTGAGTACATGGACTAAATACAAAGAAACACAAGTAGGGTAAACATCAGGTTATCAGAAAGAATTACAGTCTGCCAATAAGCAGCAACTGGAGCCTTTATGCTCACAAAAGTCTAGGCATACAAGTGCATGCAGCAGGATGGCTCTGCTGCTGTGACAGCCCAGCTCAGGCACCTGCCTTGCAATGGCTGCATGTCACGTAGGCACAAGTCAGGGCACAGAGCCCCAGGACGTGGCTCCATGTGGGAGGCACGTGGACACACACAAAATGATGGAAAAGCATCACAGGCCATAACAGATTGCCTGCTATCATTTCAAATGTGACAAACGATCCCTGTGGGCAGTGCTATTTCAAGAAGTCTACCTGGCATGGGAACGTGTTCTGCTAGTTTGCGTTTTCCTCAAGCTGCAATTTCACTGCTGATCCAGCAACCTAAAGTGTCACTGGGGTAACTGGCAAAGATGTCTTGAAGATCTTGATGGATTTAAATTTATAATAATAATTTCATCCCTGCATCAGACTGGGAAGAGGGGCAACATAGGATGCCTCATAAGGCCAGCATCGCTTTCCAGCTTAGCAGAGTCACCAGCCTCAGCACAAAGTAATGTCTACAACCAGAGCTCCTACAGCCAGCAAACCTCACATAAGCAGTATCATCAAATAAGCAGGAGTATACATGTCTAATGCCTTTCATTTTCTATTCACAATCTGGTACATTAATAAAGTCCATTATAACAGGTAAAAGAAAGATTGAAGCAATTTCTACACGTTAGTGGGCTTAGAAGCATGGTATGAGCTTCTAGTTTTGAACAAGTGCAAAGATGCATTGCTCTCATTAGCTGAAGAGTTTTGTGAGAATTACAAAAAAAAATATTTGGAGGCAGTTAATTCTTGCTGCTGTGACTTTGTTTAAAAAAAAATAAAAGACAAATCAAAATAGAAATCTACTGAGATAAAATCTGATGATCGACAGGTGTGGCATGGGTTTTTCCTGACTCATTATTGGGATGGAAAAAAAGTCAGATCTCCTCTTTGTTCATTCTAAAAGCTTATGCAAAAAGGAGTAAATAACAAGTTATTTCCCCATGGTGGAAACAGCCTTTGTATCTCAGTTACTCTGAAAATCAAAAGTTAAGTTTCAAATCAGGTGGAATACAGGAAAAAAAAAAAAAAAAGCTGCTGTTTATGTTTGTCTTCTAACACAAAGTACAGCTCTGGCAGAACAGCTGGCCAGAGCAGGAAATTCTGGCAAATATTGCAGTGTTCTCACAGACTGATGAATTAGAATACCCTCAAATCTTAAGTAATTCTTTCAACAAATGAAAAAAAAAGTAGATAAGTTATGATATTCTAATCACAAAATGGAAAAATAATCCCTGGAATTTCTGTGTCTAGCATCACAACTAAGCTTCTGACTTATCAACTGTCCGCAAGAAATTGCTTTTCTATGAGCTACAAAGCAAGGATTCCCAACAGAAATTATCTGGTGCATTATTTCAATCAACAACTAAATTCAGACAAAAATTCAGACAAGTTATACCTTATTCCCAGGCAGTTCGAGGTAAGGTGGGATAAGATGCTGGGCAACCTGATCTAGCTGTGCTGTCCCTGCTCATTGCAGGGGAGTTGCACCCAACAGCCTTCAGAGGCCCCTTCCAACTCTAAGGATTCTATGATTCTATGAATTCACAAAAAGAAGAAGGTGACATTCATAAAATAAGTACTTTTTATGAATTATTCACCCTATTCTAATATCTTCTTCAGAATTTCCAATCTGTTCACTAAGCACTACTGTGAAAAGTTCAAGACCATACTCATAAAAATAAACTTAATATAACTCAATCCTGAAAGAACACATACAGGGATCAGTCATTATAACCAACTGCTCTGCACCCAAGATCTCCATTTTACACAAATGCTGAGTGTGATTTTGAACTTTCCTGGATATCAACCTACTTCAGAACAACCATAAGTTGCCTGGAAAGACATCCTCTCTCTTCCAGCAGTGGCCAGCTGACATACATCTCAGGATGAGGCTTTGATCTTAAACCTTTCCCTTTGCAATGTGGAAGAGGGTGACTAAAGTAAAGTGAGTCACAGCCATGATGGAGCAAATCTTCCACCTCCTGATCCTGCCCTTGCTCCAGAACTCATTCTTTTCTCCATCAAGAGCAGGGAAGAGGTGAACAGGCTCCTGAAACAGCCCCTTGGGCCACACTGCCAGGATACAATTGCAGACCCTCCAGTGACTCATGAATGTAAACTCCACTATAGAGAAAAGAAGCCAAGTATTCACTGACCTTTGCTTGGGGAAAGCAATATAGTGATGAATGAAGAGAAACTGGAGCTGCTGCTATCTGTATTACTCACCATGGAGAGTTCACTTCTCTCCTATTAGTAAATAAGAAAATATGTAGTTTTATTGGCAGCCAAATAGCCAGGCTGTAGTCCTCAGAGAATAATCTGGCACTCACTTCTGCAAAGTTTCTCCATTTGGTTTGATATTAAATTAAATAAGATGTCTCACATCTCTCTTGTAACAGTCATCTGGTGTGTTCTCTCTCATGCATACTGGGAAGGCTGTTTTCTCTGTATCATTGTAACTAGCATATGTCAGGGAATTGCAAATCAGCCTATTGCAGAGCATCACTGCAGTCACAGCCCTGAGAACAAAATGCAGGATGTCACTGAGGACAATGCAGTGCATCAGCAGAGACATGTGCTGCCCCAGACATACCAGGAGTCCTGAAGGGCAGGCGAGGAATTGACCCCATACAAAAACATCTAATATTATGGTACTTTCCTGGAATCTTAGCAAGATTATCAAATAAACTAATAAATAAAGTATACAACAGCAGGAAAAGAAACATGATGCAGCACTCACATTGAGCATCTTTGTATCACCTGAGAATAAACAAGTGAGCCACGGTAGGATTCCCCAGGTTGTGCTGTCTGAAAGAGCCACTTCTGTACCCCCAGGCCACCAGGAAGGAGGGATGTGTATCTTTGGAGAGGAAGAACAAACAACAGTGCTACACTGGTGTTTTGCCCCATATGTGACACAGCAATGCCACGAGTTGGAGGGGTGGCCCTCAAAGGCTGCAAAGTGGTTCCCATCCACATCCTGAACAGTGTGCCAGAATACATAGATGATTCTTGTTATCAATTAAATAAACACACTTTCCATATCTGTGTTCTCTATGAATCTCAATGAAGTTGCTGTTTATCACTTCTTAAGGAAAATATAAGCTTTGCATAGATTTGTTTCCAAGCAAATTTAGGATTTGTTGTGAGAAAAGGTATTCTTTTCAGAGAGAGAATTGACCAAGAACTTCCAGCTAAAGCTAGTTGTCCTCCAGCTGTGTTCCCTCTGCCACATCACCACCACCAGTCCCACAAAGCCCCAACCACAGCCAAGGAACATGACTCATGTGCTGGGGTAGCCATTGGTGACACACAGTTCTGGACACTGACGTCTCAGGGCAGCATGGTGTGTCATGTACACAACACTTCCTCCCAGTTCTTACCTCATTTGCACCATGAACAAGGATGGACAGCAGAGGGAACCAGTGGAGCAACAGGGAACTGACCCCATAAGGTGCTGACCTGCTCCCTACTTCTCTGATAACATTTTCTATGGTATCTCAGTAGACCTGAAACTGAAAACTGCTTAGGATAAATGCTCTAAGACAAGAAGGGAAGATAGGATGGGAAAGTCTATAAGCAACAAGAGGAGGAAAGAAAAGATGAAAAAGGTGGAATGGGAGAGCAGAACCTGGAGGAAGAAGCAAAAAGATCCTGCAGAAAAGACCAGAGTGGCACAGAGGAGAGCAGGGATTCATCTGGCATAGCACAAATGGTTTGACATTCAGCTGCCACCAATGGGATTGGGAAACTTATACCACAGGAAATATAAAGTGAGTAAACTTACGAGTAAAGCCAAAAATTGCATTCTGAGTTTCTTCTTTACCACAAATATTCTAAAGGAGTAGAGACAGAGTCAGAATACCACCTGTACTCTAAAGGAGAGGGGAGAAGACCCACACCCATTGCACTGTGCTCTGAGATATTCACCACTGCCTGTTCAGCGATACAACACGCTCGTCTAGAATGGCCTGCAGCAAGCCAAGGCTCATACACAGTGCAACAGCTGCACATTGTTTTAAGGATGAGCAGAAACAGACAACATGCATTTTGTGTTATTTTAATATCTGCATATATAAATATCTCTAGTAGGTAAAGGAAATCAAAATCCAAAGCACCAGTAGACTGCCAGAAAAAAAAAGAAAAAAAGAAGCATTGCTGCTGGCTCCAAACAGAATGGTTTGTTTACGGTCTTCCAAGAACTATAAAAGATAGTGGTGGAAAGCAAAAGGAGAAGAGAAAAATATACATAAAACCAAGAAAATTAGCATATAAATTGAAATAACATACGAGACCTGATCTGTATATCACATACTCCTATTCACGGTACATCTGCCCCGTAGCTTACAACTTCAGGGCAATACACTCCATTGCCACAGTTCACCCTTAGAAATGGCACAGCTCATCTTATCAGTGAACTTCTGTACCAGAGTCACCAATACCTCTGGGGTCACCAACCAGTCATAGCCCCAGACCTGCCTGCCTCAGTGCAAGCTTTCAGCTCTTCTGCTGCCTCCTGGAGCCAGGGGCAATCCCACTGCCACCAGTGCTTCTGCACCACTCTACTGCAGCGCTTGGGCACTGCTCCAACTGGTTGAAAAATAGGCCTCCTACCACACAAAAGGACAGTGCAAACCAGTGCTAGATGAGTGAGAAGAGCAGGCAGAGGTAAAAGTATTAACTAGTGCCACAAAGTTGATCCACATGAATTAAAGCTCATTAAGTCCCGGGGAATGTGCTTGTCTGGAACAGGCATTTGTCATAATTTAATCCCACCCGAAGATGAACGTTCAGCAGCTCTGCCCACTTCACTGCCTGAAGAGGCCATTCCAATAGAGGATTGATCTGCTTTTGCTGAGCCTCAGTAATATCACAATTTTAGTGAATTTTGATCTTTTTTTTCTTCTTCTTTTTGGTTCTGCAAATAAGCAGCCCTCAAGCACTGTTAAATAAATCTTAAGGTCACAATGCCAAGTAAATTAATCAGCATATCTCAGGGCAAAAAGCATCTGTTCAGGGTTTCAAGTTGGAATTACTTTATGTCTGCTATTAACTTTCATGTACCTATGACTGGGACCTTTGGCTTTGGCCATTTTCAGGACAGAAAGACTGACTAATGGGAGAACAGATGTTAGCGGATATGATCAAGCACTTATCCCCAACACACAGTAACAGCACCACCTCATTTCCATACAGTGCAGCCCAGCTCCCCCTGCAACCCACAGTGGTGTGCTGCAATAAAGGCTCATGCTCCACAGCTGTGTTTCTTCAAGGAAGAGGAGAAGGATCAAGAATGTGAGTATGCAGAATTCCTGTTGGTAGAGAGGCAACAAAAACAAGATTGTACAGTCTGTGTATTCAGACTGATAACCTAAGTTTTTGGAACCACTTTTCCTCTCTTTGCACCACCAAAATTAAATGAACCTGAACACAGTTATAAATTGACCTTTATGAAAACAGGATGTGTTTTCTTTAAATGCACACAGCTCTGCCATCTTGCAATACATGGAATCTGCAGCCTCTGCAATTTAAGGGACATTAATTCAGATGAATGCAGCAGCGTACCACTACCATATATTACCCTCTGTTTTTACAGATGTACGTAGTTTTCAAGTCCAAAGATAAAACAATGCAAACCTAGCTGGGAGAATTAGGCATACAGGCAAAGTCCATGTAAGGTAGGACTATATAAAGTCCTATATAAAGTAGGACTGGCATGGTGACAGGACTTTTCCCATGCCCTAGGGAAAACTAACATTATAAGAGGGTAGAATGTGTGGCTTAAGAACATCTGAATGGCTGCACACTGTTTCCTGTTTACATAAATTAATAGATTTGTCTTTTCCAAGGTTTGGATTCAGTAAGTGATGCGCAAATACCATGTGAGTCACAAATCTTTTGCAAATGACCAAAGAACACAGGATTTTCCATCCCAGATCAGAACTCGAGCCTGGCATTGTCATGTAATGTTGATTTCTGAGAAGGGGAACAGAAACTCTAAGCCACTGCAGTCTTCATCTGGAATTATCTGCCTTGACAGCTTTTTTTTTGCAGGAGTAAGCTTGGGAAAATGCAAATGGAAACACACAGTTCTTATGGACCACCCTAGGCAACATCCCAAATCTTCTGTCTGAGGGCAATGACCTTGCCTTATAGCACTGATTACTCCTGTAGAATTGTGGATGGTCTTATCCACTCTGTTCACAGCGTAGGGGTTGAATAACAGTGGTAAATTGTCCATGCTTGTTACAGTTGTGAGATGGTAGGAAGGATGGGAAGCAGACTCTTCAGCATGTTGAGAACTGCATCTAAGATCCTTATTCCTCGAGGAGAATATTCATATCCATGTCTGCTGAAACGTCAAGCCTCGTGCATACCAAGAAAAACAGTGTGATTAGAAAGGCCTCATGCCTTCATTTTGCAGAGGCCAAGCACTATTTACTATAAACAGGG
Source organism: Odontophorus gujanensis (assembly GCA_013399175.1). Taxonomy (NCBI): domain Eukaryota; kingdom Metazoa; phylum Chordata; class Aves; order Galliformes; family Odontophoridae; genus Odontophorus; species Odontophorus gujanensis. The sequence continues at coordinate 176,201 of VXAB01012034.1, forward strand.
ACTCTCTGATGATTGCCCCTTTGCCAGAGTGGAAAAGGCAGGCTCCCAGCAAGGACGGGCATCGCACTCACTAAGCACTAATTGGAGGAATCCTCTGCTGGCTGCATTAGTTGGCCTCGCAACCTCTTCGCACGCAGTCCAAACACTCCTTGCAGGAAAGCTGGCAAAAGCCCCAGAGAATTACAAAATGATGAATTTTGCTTGGACAAGAGAGATTGCCAGAGTTAATTATGAACCATTATTTAGACATATTGGTGAGGAAGACATAACAATCCTCAATCCTCAGACTTATTATCAGGCCTGCCAAATTCAAGTCTCTGGGTACAACACTGCACGTAGACCAAGAAATTTCTTCAGAAATTGGCATTGATTAAATTTTATGAATAAGCAAAACATCCCATTAGCAAGGGGTCTATGAACACCCATTACTCAGAGCAGAAATAAAAGCATGGGATGGAGCAGCTCGCGTGGTCACTTTTTGCCCTGTCCCAATGACATGGATCGTGAGAAACAGACTTTCAGCCACAAGAAAACTGAAGAATGTTGATAGCTTGGGAATAAGCATGCATTTTGCACTGTTAACTAGTGAGACCTGGGAAATGATTCTGCACATTGCCAAGAAATTAAATCAAATTGAATTTCCCATCTTGGGTTTTTTTTGTGTCTTCCCGACTTCTTGCAAATCAGTCAATGTGCCAAGAAAATATCTTAAAAATATAACAATGAACACAAAAGCGGTTCTGCTAAAGCAAATGGCAAGTTAGAAAAACATTTTCTACAATGTCTGAAAAGTTTTAGCGCCAACTTAAAGAAGATGGGAGAAGCAGCATAATGAGAAGCTACAAAAGGTTAATACATGGAGAGTGATGGGATACTTTGACAATGTAATACAGGAAAGCTACTGGGAATGGCATTAACAACAAAGACCTGAGACACTCCTAACAGCAATAATGGAGTGTAAATGCAACTGTGGAGAAGCACACTGTGTTTTTTATACTATGTGATGAGTAAAATCAAGCCTGTGCTCACTGGGTCAAAGACAGACCCAGAGTTTGCAGGGATGTGAGTGCTAGAGAGAGACACAGCAGCAGTGTACATTAACCTGCTGATTGCTTGTGAAGCTCCAGCAGTGCTCAGCCACGAGAACATAACAAATACTTCCAGTACACTGAGACACTGAGGGGGAAAAAAAAAACCCTCAGTATCTGTTTCCTGTAACTGCTTCTTAAGAAACTCCATGAGTGTAAGTCTAGAAAGCAGCAATGTTTTTCAGAATACACTTCCCACCTCAAAGCACTATCCAGAGCTCTCCAGCAGAGCAGGTGATGACTGGCTACTTATCAGTCCTTCCAGTCATTTTTTCTCACATGAACTGCCCTCAAAGAAGACAGGTACGTGGTAGTCTCAGGCAGTCCAAGAACACCATTTCATTTAGTTCCCACACTGCTGCAACAAGTCATACCTTCCAAAGGCTCAGAAAAAGGGCTGTGGGGATGCTACCTAACACAACTCACTAGCCATTCCTCTCCAATTGCCAAGTTACGAAATAATTTTGCATTTCAGCCTTTCTTTGTATTATTTGCAATTATCAGTCGTATTTCCTCCATCCAAACAGACTGCAAAGATTCCATCCACTTGTGTAGTCCCAACTCAAGGTTAAGCCCTGGTTAGAATACAAGATTTGCAAGTCCTAATTCAAGGTAACACAGCACTACAGTTGATGAAAAGCAACAGACTACAAAATTAGTGGTTTATCCTACACAACCAGAGTCTCTTCTACCCTAGTGAAGTCTTTTTTCTAGCACTATAAAGATCAAGCAATTTGTACATAGAGGAAAGAGCTCATTCTACAACTTTATCACTGTTGTTATGATACCAGCAGGCCTTTCTTTTAAAGCCTACCCTGGCAAGAGCATGGCTCCCTAGGATTCTCGCCCTGCATTTAAAACAAAACAGCTCTAGCTGTTGTGGTTGCAAAGAAATGTTTGAACTTCAGTGCAATCTTAGAAGTTCAGAGAAGGGAGCAGATATAAACTCAAACACGATGAGAAACAACAAATCTGAGGATTTTTAACCAAATATCATTTTCTGAGCAATTGGATTTGTTGCAAAAACCTCCCTCTGTACTCTGCCTGCTTCCCAAAGTTGTGCCTATGGCTCACGTGGGGTATGAGTGAGCAAGTTTAAAATAGATTCCTTGGATATTCATTTCATTGAGAAGCTCAGCATTTTGGGGAGCTGCAACCTATCCATCAAGCTCTTGCTTCCTCAGCAATGCTGACACCAGAATTAAAGCAAGTGCATGGAGTCTGGACAAGCTGTAATCAGAGCTTTGACTTGAGGGTAATACACCTGAATTGAGTTCAGGAAGACATCAGATTGGATTTGTCTTTCAGCTTCCTTCCACTGTCTTCTGTGGATCCAAAGTGGAAGCATCTTTTGATTGTTGTGACTCTGCACATCAAACCAAGTTACAAAAATAAATTCACATGTATTCAGAAATTTGTGCTGTGGTTTGTATCAAAATCCATATATTCAAGCTTCTTCATATGAAGATTTCATAATTAAAGGCTTTGCATTAGACTGGAGTCTAGAAGTGGTAAGAGCTGGTCTAGGAATTTGGTATTCATTTACGTTTGTTTCAGAACTTTCTTGAAAAGCTTCTCTGAATTATACCTTTATACAGATTTTATACAACACTGAAAACATACACTTCATTTCATGAAAAACGTGGAGAACGTTTTCTGTCTTGAAAACTTAATTACAGACTAAGTTAGAGTCAGATTTGCACAATCAGCTTCTCCACTTGAGAATATGGAATGGCAACATTCACTCATTTGCACAGAAGTCATCCAGATACATGCTGAGCTGAAGCACGTGTTTACCGGACGATCTCCACTGGTTTCAACATGAAAAGCTTCCACCATTCTCTGTTATAAAACCAATCCATGACTGCAGTAAGCAAAATCAGCTGCATGTGTACCAGCTCTTGCACCCGACACTGGGAATGACCTTAGCCACCTCTCTTGATTTGTGCTTGGCTTATGACCCTGCAGGCTCGCAGCACGTTGCTTACTTTGACACACACTGACACACTTCCCTCCGTGCTGCAGTCAGGCCTCGGCAGTTTCCAGCCCCATCCAAACACATTAACAAACACCACTGGGAAATTCCCTCCGATGTTTCAAGGTAGCTGCCTGAGGAAAATACTCCAGCCATGAGATGGCTTTTTAGATCACATTACATCGCTCCCACACTGTTTATTTTATTCACCTCCCTCCTCTAGATACACTGCGGCTTGGCAGAAGAAGGCTGTCCAGCTCCTGTTGCTCTCTGGGCTTTCACCTTCCACACATGCCACCAAAAACAAAGGTACCTTTTTTTCCTCATTTGAAACCCCACAGCAGTGCCCCTCACTGACCAGACTGGACTCTGGACCGGTGTGCTGGAGCCACAACAGGCTACACCAGCTCTTCTGGAGGAAGCTTCCATCCCATCTGCAGGCCAGACCAGCAGGAAAAGCCACAAAATGAAGCAGTATTTAAAGATGAAACAAAATGACAACAAAAAACAATTCTTTGTAAAGCCTGTCCGCTGTGTGATGGAGACTGCTTTATTTTTATATTACAGGGTTTTCTTTAGGCACGTGTACGTGCAAGACAGGATGTCAAAACAAAGGCTGAGTTGGCAGCTGGCTGTAACTTATGCAGGGCAAAGGAAAAAAGAAAGGAACAGCAAAGTGTCACTAAAAGAAGTGAGATGAGAAGTGAATGCCACAAGTCATAGTTGACAATAAATGGAATTTCCACAAACTGTACAGATTTGGTTACCCACGAAGCAAGCTCACAGCCGGACACAGAATCCCAGAATGGTTTGGGTTGGAAGGGCCCATCATCCATTTCCAACCCTCAGCCAGGGACAGGGTTGCCACCCATCAGATCAGGCTGCACAGGGCCCCATCCAACATGGCCATGGCATGCCCCAACTCATACTATCACCAAGTCTTGAAAAGATTAAAAGGGCAGATGTACAGTAAGTATTCACTGCAGTAGATTTTGTTTGGGTGCCTCCCTGCAGGAAAGGGCAGCTCACCACAGCTGTCCTCTGCAACCCCTCCCATAGGAGCGGGTCTGGAGGTGTTTTGTGGGACAGAAAGGGGGAAAATGGTGTCTGGAAAGATAGGTCTGTTCTCCAGTTTGGCCGCTTAACAGCCTGCTCTGAGGGGGAATGTAATGTTCATAGATTTGCTGGGTAGGAACAGATGAAGACGTGCTTACAGTTTTCTGAAGATGTACTGGTGCAACTTTCTGAACCCGTGAGGAGGAAGAGGAGCTCCGTCACCCACCCTCCCCAAGCATCAGCACTCCTGTTAGTTAGCACTGTGGTGTAAGTGCCAGCATATTGTCAGCTAAACGCTTCAAGGAGTTGCATGAGCTGCAGCCTAAGGAACCTGGATATCTGTCCAGAGCAGACAGATATGAGTTACGATCCCTGACAGTTTCTACTCATTTACATGAAGAGTCTGTAAGAAAATAATAATATGCCTTCAGAATCAGCCAAAAAGACGAGACATGCAGTATCCCATTCATCTGGAGGAGCTGACAACTCCTGACACGTAAAGCTGGACCTCCTAATCCAGCCAATTTGTAAAACTACAGGAATTCATTCCAATGCTACGCAGCAGGCACGCTCCAGCAGAAAATCAATTCCAGTGAGCAAAGGACTGCAGAAAGCACAGAATATTTATTTAAGTGTTTGGTGAAGGCTGAGGTGGTTATTAATTTTTGTTTGACACTATTGTCAGTATATTTCTGATGTGTGCATCTAAAATTTCCAGGGATACAGAGGGGTAAATGACACAGAACTAAGCTTCCTGCCCGGAGGTTTACTGGTACCAGTGCCTCCGCAAACCTCTTCCGAACAGTTCAGAGATCCCAATGGATGATGGTCTGCACAAAGACTTGTCCAATGCATTCACAAAACCACCCAATTCTTCCAGACACAAAGTCTAACTCTTAATTACCATGCAGCTCCTTTCTATCTACGCTAAATGGCTTTTATAATGGCAACATTTATTAGTATTAAAAAAAAAACAAAAACAGGCTCCTTTGCGTGGTAGAACTATGCATGTAGCCATTCAATTTTCCTATCATTAATTTAGGTTTCAGTGCTTAATGCACAGCTATTCCTCAGCACTCCAAGTTTTACAAGATCTTTTGCTTCCTACAGAATGGATCAGAGCCCCACATCCCCAAGCCCCAGATCCTGAAGACTGGATTCTCTGGATTCAAGTGACCTTGAGCTCACTATATAAAGCAAAAAATTTACATTCACAATGAGATAATTCTTCCCCCTCATTAAGTATTGAAACAACATAATATCTATAATAAATACTGATTGTTCAAATTGCAGCAGTACTTACAGCAGTATTTTGAGGAACAGAGAGCCAGAGTACATGCTCCTCTTGTCCCCTATATACAGCACAGAAAGAACCTATTTCCCAGACCTTAAATCAATCTGCAACCCTTTACTGAAGTACTTGGAATCTGTTATCCTTTTAATTGTGAGAAACTACACATTACTCTCCTGGTTTTATCTGAAGTCTCTCAAGATGATGCTTCAGTGTCCATCTTTAAACATATGTGATTATCTTTATACAGTGGGTTTTTCTTAAACAAATAATAGGTTAAGAAGAAAACTTTTAGTTCTCACAGTAAGTAGACAAAAATATGAAAATAGAAAATGTACATTCAGGGCCAAAAAGTAAATGTGAATAACAAAAAATGACTCTCAAAAATGACTTTTTTTTTTTTCCATGTGACCCTGTAATTGGGAGGTGATACTGAGTCAGAAAGCTTTAAATTGGCTTTTACTCCAACACAGCTTCCAGGATTTAAGCAAAGCCAAAGCGAGCAGAGAGCCTCAGTGCTCAGCCCAAGTGTCTGGATCAGAGTTACAGAGATGCCAGAAGGCCCAAGGAGTGTTCACACTCTGACATGCAGAACTCACCTACAATAGGTTTCCCCCATATTCTCTGCAAAGTATCTGAACAGTAATGTTATCTATCAAATGTGTTCTTAATGGAACGCTATGGCAGATTTTTCCACTTCTTCAAATGGATTAGTGATTTCACACTGTGCCAGAAAAGCAGAGAAATCTTAATCTTTCCATTTGTTTTGCAACCAAATAATGACTGCTTAGAAGTATTTTTTTCCTTTATTCATTGCTTGAAATACTGGGATATTTGATGGCCTTGAAATCAGATCCTGCCTAGGATCCCTGTTATCCTATGCAAACCACATACTTTAAAAGAATATTTAACAAAAGGTGAAGTAATACCAGGACAGCACAATGTGCACATCTCACAACATCCATTTGGTTCAGTTGTGATCAGATATTTTTCACCCTTGCTTGGTGACAGTGTTACAACACAGGACTCCATCAGATATATACCTGCAGGAGCACAGCAAAGTGCAGTAAGAGGGGGCTGACATCAGACATCCTGTTTAGAGCACTAAGTAGATCATTTTATGGAGCCTGAGTGATGAAGCATCATTTCTCCCACATCCTTCCCTATAAAGGAAGGTAAGTGTTACGAGCAGTGCATTTGTCTAGTAGTGGAACACACATTTTGTTACAGCAGCTTACCTTCAATTCAAGCTTTCAACCTTTAGAGGTAAACAGTCAGTGTGGGGATTGGAGAGTAAATCTCAGTGAAACACGTGGCAGATTTATGACAAACTATTTGAAAAAATAAAAAATAAAAAACCATTATGACAGAGAATGATTTAGGTCAGTGGGTCAATTCACTGTGTTAGCCCTAGGATTTACAGTGCCACTTGCTGTATTATAATATACGCTTTATCATTTATATATAATCTTGTATCCTAATTCTGATACAGGTACTAAACAAACTCTTCTATATTCAGTAAAGACCTTTATACTGATACAACCACATTTATTTTTTACCCTCTGTGCTTCTCAGGTAGGCTGCCCCTAACTCTCTTCTTATATCTGAAATAAATCATCACACAGTTCATTCTGTGTGCTGCTTTTGCTGATCTACCCTATGCTGGAACTCTCAAATTCCCAACATACAGCAAAGATTTCCAAAGGACTCTGTGTCCCAGAGGGACATATAAAATAAAAAACTGGCAAGTGAAATCAGATCATGGAGAAGAGTTCAAATGAAGAGGTTTCCATGGAACAGTGCACTCCCTTGTAGCTGACAGAAAGCATATGTTGGTGTACACTCAGAGCAGGATACGCACAGACATCACAGACATCATCTCTGGTTCACGTGCCACCTACAAACTGTCTCCTTCTGGTGGCATGGCCAATGGCATTGTCCTCACTCCTCAAACCAACGCAACAACATTACAAACGTAGCTAAGAATTATCTTTAAAGCCTGAGCAGGCTGCATAAGCCCAGAGCCCTGACCATAGGCGCTACTGCACTTCTCAGCTCTGTACCTGATTCAAAGTCACATCCTGACATTAGTCTGCTTACTGGATTCAAATACCACATACTATCAGTTACACTAGTGATCTTGTGTACTTGTCTTAGCAGGGTTAAATTAGCCCTACGAAAAACATTTTTTCCGTTTTCTTAAGGGCCAGTGAACTCGTCTCTTTTTTCCCCCATCATTTTTAGTACTGATGAATGAAACCACAATGGTTTCCAACCTCTCTATGAAATTAGGTGCATAGCCCTTCTACAAAGAAAAAGCCAAACACCTTTCAGAGCTTTTAATTCTTCATTTACCTTCTATCTCCTGGCCACACAAAATGCTCTCATTCCTCAGTACCAGTTCCATCTTACCTAAGTGGATTTCAAGAGCCATGGTTTTCATCACATCTTCAACTCTGATACTTTGAGAGCAAGTGGAGCATGTCACGGTGACACCTGAAAAGGCATCTTGCTGCTAATATGGAAACGTTGGGGACCACACTGCCTTCTGCCTGCTGGCCCTACTTCCCATCAGCTCCACAAAACTCCCACAGAGCAAGGTCTTCAGAAAGAGAAGAAATTTTGTTCCATGTTTTTTCCATTAACATCCATGGGATTTCAGAGTGCTTCACACTTCCTAAAACCAGGTCCAACGTCAACATTCAGACATTTGGAGACAAAGGAAATTCCTCTGGCCAGTTCCATGTTCAAGTGCTGTGTTGAGAGGTGATTAATCCACTCAAAGTCCCAAATCAGGGCAGCAACCCTTCACAAGTTCTACCAGTAATTTTGACAGCCTGCTGTTTCAAGAGCACATACATACTGGTAAACAAGCTGCAAGAAGAAAGCTGTTCTGAAAAATGACTTACTAAATGCTTTGCAAAGATTTATCGTAACTTTCAACTGGTTTCCAAAAAACTCTTGTAAATGAGCAAATGAACTACAAAAAATTACTCTTAGCTCCCCCTTCTTTCGCACTAAATTTTTGTAATTATCTCCCAGACTGAGAGTCAGCTGTCTAATTAGGAAGTAAATCTCTTAGCTTGAAAGGACACCAGTCAGTAATTATTACTGCATGTTCACTTCCATTCTCTGCTTTCCATGATGTTTGTCAACACCTCCTTTGCCTTTGGATATTGATTCCTTCCTATTTTCCTAATGCTGCTTTACCTGTAAGGAGAATGGAAGCCACTTTCAATCTTCTTTCTTTTAGTCTCTTGTAATGCAAAATATCTGCAAAATCAACAGTGCTGCAAGTAGTGGGCTTCAGTCAGTTACTGCAGTTACTGAATGAGCAGGAAGCTGATAATGACTTGTGGCTTCACGTCTATGAGACAGAACTCAATCCTCAGATTCAGCAGCCTTTCTAAGCAGACACGAGATCATAAAATGTGCCCTCAGGCTCTTTATGTTCATGTACCAATTTCTTTGACTACAGAAGTTACTGCCTATTTTTTGCATGGCAGGGAGATGTACTTTCTAATGTCTTTGCCCTAAAATTCTGAAGAATGTTTCCAGATTAAAATTCTTTGTAACAAATATATGCATCACAAAGAGATTTTCAGCCCAATTTTTCTATTTGCTTGAGAATTTACACAAGGAGAAATTATTGACAAAATTAAATCCCATTCCATTTGTAACCTCAACGGTCAGAATGGACATTTAATGACAGAAACCAATAGTTTCCTGTTTCTCTACAGCAGAGATTTCCACAGTCAGTGAATAAGCTACCTGTCCTTTTAAGTGGTGTAACTGCAGCACAGCTCTGGCTCTGTCCTGGCCTTGCCATGGACCCATCTACACAAGTACCACAGATTGCTGACTTTTAAGATGGATATGGAAAGAGGGACAACCTGGAAGGAAAGGCACCACAAAAAGTGACCAGCACTGACAGCAGGAGGCATAGAGCAGCCCAGGAGACCCCTTCCATTTCCTGTTCTTAGAAGTAATGTATCCAGATAACCTTCTCTGAAGGCCTTAAAATAACAATATCCTGATCTGACTAAGGTTCTTACTGTTTCAACTTTATGCAGGTTCATCTTGTTCAGAGCAAACCAACAAACTGCACAGCAGCGGAGGCAAACAAAAGCTGTAACTACAAAGTTTAAGTATTAAAAATAAAACCAAAAGCCATTTCCACCTGCAGCCTATTGTTACTGCAGGTACCACACCAAAACATTCAGAAGCCATCCTGACCATCAGCAGTTTTCCAGTAAAGTCCCATCTCAGTAAACTACACAGATCATTTAAAATTTAGAAAAAGTGATAAACACTGTCCTTAGCTTCTTTCCTTTAAGGGTCAACTTCAGTTTGGGTTAATCCAGTCCCAGAAGTTCATGCAGTTTACAAGCAAACTTCCCATGCAAGCTGGGCTGCGTGCGTCATGCGGAAGGACATCACCAGATGTGAGAGTACATTCTGTGCAGTGTGAGTGATCTGCATGGGCAGGATGTCAGCCCTGAGATATGCACTGTTTGGCCCTAATCGCAGTAATTTCAGAATTTAGAAGCTAGGAAAAATACTTCAAGGAGAAAAGCTCAGCAGGTAATGCTTGAGGTGCTGATTCCTCTATCTGTAAGGATCACAAATTGAGGTAAGTTATTACAAGTGGGCTACAAGCATGGTTCTCTTACTTACTTACTAACTAATTTATATTTATGCTATTGGAGAAGGATCAAAGGAGGAGGAACCAGAATGAGAAACTGCCTGAAAATCTCAGTGCAATGGGAGAGGGGAGGAAAAAAAAAAAGAAAAAGCCATGCAAAGCCAAGAAATAAATGGGTAACTAGAGAGAGGAATCCCTCCCTCTTTTGTCATCCTCTTCTGAGTTCTTCTGAGTTGCAGACAGACTTTCTCTCCAGCTGTAAACTGACAGAGCAGTGAAAACAAAATGGTGTGTTTGTAGGCATGCTGGAAGCAACAGAATGTGCCTGAGCAGCTGTAGGCACTAATGAGTTAGCTGGGACAGTAAGCCTAAGCTTACAACCACAACTGCCTGCCCCAGCCATAAATCAGCCTCTCAACATAACAGATTCTCAGTTCCCATACTGCTCTGTTGCTCTCAGGTCTCCCATTTTGTTCACATCTATCTGCAGGGCACGCAGATACACTCAAGGTGCAAATGGTTCTCATCTGCTTGTGGCATTGACAACGGGAGGCACCACCACCACAGAAAGGCCAACCTTGCTTCTGGAAGCCAGAAGGTAAAACACAGCAAAAGGAGAGAGGAGAAGTTCCAGCACAGCTCTCCAGTGATGCTCTGCTGCTGGAGCTCCATGCATGGCACCAAGCCAGGGCTGTCCTGCTCCCCATGCTCATGGCATGGATGCTTCACAAGGCTCCAGGCAAGGCAGGGACATGGGTCTGCCAGCCCATCATTGTGGTCACTCTAATAGCATTTATTTAAAGCCTCTCTGAAGTCTACTTTCCAGCTACAGCAGAGCAAGAGAAGGGTAATTAAGAATAAAAGGATGTTTTTATCAGTTTCATCGTGATCAAAAGAGGAGGTAAAGGAGAGTGTGAGTCCTATGGGACCCATGTTCCCCACCACTGCACAGTCAGCTATTGTCGTGAAACAAGGATCTGTATTTTGTTCTGCAAGTTTTGCTTGACAGGATATTTTAAGATGCAACATCTCATTTTCATGAGAGCCCTCAGGAGACAGAGTGAAAACACCCATCATGACCAAAGTAAAGAGCATTTAAATATCAAAGTAAGAAGGAAAAAAAAAGGTAGAGAGAAAGCTTCGTCCAGCTACAGAGATTAATGAATGATGACCCAGGTTCATTTGCCATCAGCTAGCTGAACTTTCTTAGTGTAAGCAGGGCCTGAGATAAATTGGAACATTTATTCCAGATGACAGGACTAAAGTAAACAAATAGATGCTTTTTAATTTCCCCTTTTACTTAGGGGGCCATAAAAATTCAACGGCAAAGACCCTGCAAAGGGATAGACATAGAAGAAAATATAACATTATTTCTGAGCAAAGGTTTGCATTAAGAAAGGACCGGGAGGGCTCATCCTTAGAGAAAAGCACAGACTCTCACCCTGCCCAGTGGATTGCCCTTACACCTCTCTGCTCCCCCCCACTCCTGCTGGCGTGCTGCTGTCCTGGGCGTGCCTCACCCTTAGCTATGCAAAACCTTCTCAGATCTTAGAGAAAACCAGAACACCACCCAACCCTAATTAAAGCAAAACAGAAACCCTGAGTTGTATAAGCAGGCTCTTCAAATCCCTCTTTAAGCACTTAAAAATGACCTGGTTTTAAAGCTGCCTGAGTAGCCAACTCGCTTTCATTTAATTGAAATGGCAGTGCTGGCTTAGACATTGGATTTACTGCAGTTACTGGTGTCAGCCTGAGAGCACTGCAGACCTGATGTCAGGTTTGAGGCAGCACTTGGAATTAAAGACAATTAAAAAAGAGATTAATAATATGTTGGACACTTTATCCCTGAGTAAAACAGTGCCACCCAATCTCACTTGGCAAAGCAGGAGTAGTTCTGTATGCCGTGCACGAGTGCATCTAAGGAGGATCCCCAGAACATCTCAAAGCTCCAACCCATCATCACTTAGGAACAAGAAAATTAAAATCAACATGGACACAGAGTGCCAAGTCACACTGCCTATAGGAACTGCTTCCCTTGGTAGGGGCAAAGTCAGCTTTAAACACATGGTTCCCCTGAGTTATCTAAATTTTTCATAAATCTCCATCTTACCTTATACTGTTGTCATTTAAACCTTGGAAATCAAAGCTTTTAAAAAACACCTCTAACTCAGAAAAGCCTTCAGGGTCTATTGCTTACTGTACTCTCCTTGCAGCTAACACTTCCAAAGCTTTATTTTTTTAATTACAAAAGGAAAATGGCTTTGGGAAGGCACAGGAGTGGTTCAGCGAATTATTACCCAAAGCAAAGCACAAAATCCAATGCCAAGGAGTGGGCACACTCAGAATGTTGGTCCTGAGGTCAGAAGTACCAGCTGTAATGAACGATGGCTGTACTTCAGAGCGCCAGGCGGCAGCTGTGGCCCTGAGCTTTTCATCACAGGCTCCGAAAGTGGAGAAATGAGTGTGTGCACATTTGGGAGAACAGCATCCAGTCATTTACTGTGGGGATGACAGTTCCACAGCTTTTAAGGCAAAATATAATTGGGCACACCTGGCCGCGGTTTTAAAAGGCATCACCCAAAATGTCCTAAAAAAGAGGCATCATACATACGAAAGCTCTTTGTATATACAAAACCTCTATAGAAACACCTACAGCATGCAGTGCCGTGTATCTGGAGCCAGTCCAAAGCCTGTGGGCATCCTCACTTGACCTCACAAGGTCTGAAGAGCCACGGTAGAAAGAAGGGCAGGCATGCTGTCCTCAGCAAACATTCAGATACATAGATTTAAGTTCAATTTTTCGTACTGGAGGAGGGGCAGGAGCTCCATCACTCTGGAAGAATGTGAGTCAAAGGTAAATAAAAGAGCAATAATAATGTGTGTGATTGCTCCTGCTAAATTCCACTCATCACAAAGATAATAAGAAAGAAAAACTTCAGGAGGTCAACAGCGTAACTTTCTTTTCAGACATTATTTTTTGATCATTTCTCCTGATCAGACATACAAAGTCCTTCTGATAAATGCAAAGTGATTTTTTCAAATTAAAAGGTTTTGTTCTAGATCCAACCCAGCATACGTTTTGTGTTAAAAAATGCTGCCAAATTTTGTAACTTCATTTGAGAAAGAAAAAAAATAAATAAATCTTTCCTTAGTCTACAAATTGCTGCATTCCCAGCACATCCTACACAGCCTGGCCAGGCTAACACAATCTAGTGAGGCTTTAAAGATACTGTTTGCCCTTGTTCTGGAAACCCAATAGCACAAGAATGAATGTTGCCTAAGTTTGCCCTTAGAAATATTTACAAATTATGCTACAAAACGTGGACATGAGTTACTCAGTGGAATTAAACTCAGCAGTACAGGACAGGTCACTTTTTGTCCCATGAGATCACCTCCTTGGACACTGTTCTCCAATGTCAGAGCCTATTGTCCAACGGATTACTCGTTATTTAGACATTTAATTACAATTTAATTACAAGTTTGTCTCTTTTGCATTTTAAACCTATAATATTTCAAGGAGTTCTGCTCCAGTCTCTCATCATGGTGTACACACTGTTGCATAATGCAACCTTATTAAAGATTACAATCTGCTGTAGAATGCTTTCTTCTGCCTGGAACTACAGGCAGAACCCAAGGAAGGCTGGCATCATTTCAGCAGTAAGTCAGACTATCTCCAGCAAAGCAAACTAAATAATTTTCTGTCCGAATTACTTTGGAGAAACTTGAACCTAGTCTTATGCCATCTCTCCATGTAGTATTTCGCCATAGCTGGAGACTAACACCCCCTGACCTGCTTAGTTGGAAGCTGAATCATAATTGATACCAAAACAGATATCAGAGGACGTTAGCCACTTCACCACATTTCTCCTCCCATCTCCTCCCCTGGAAAAATCTTCAGCTGACTCATTAAGAAATTACTTCTAGAAATGAAATATGGAAGAGAAGCTCTATCCTAATTAAAAGAAGTGCATGACAAGAAAGAGAATCATTTTGTCTGGTGGGTGCACTGTCGGATCTGCTAAGCCAGCCAGACAAAGGCTGTGCTCATACACAAACGTTTCCTGCCCTGATGTTGGGTTTTCTCAGTACCACACATTGCTGTGAGTGTAAATAAACCTGCCCCATGAGCAAGCCTTGCCAACCTGCGTACCAAGGGACATCTGCTTAAAGGACATTCAAAGTCATCTCTTAATCTCATCTCTGAAGATTATAACCTCCTTCTATCCAAGATTTTTTTTAAAAAAGCCGTTTTGCTCCATTGCAGAAGAATGTATTATACCTAGAAATAGGCCAAGATGAGAGTGTTGCTTCCAAGGCCCTAACGATTCAGGTGGGGCACCCATCCAAATCTGCTCTGGATGCAAGTCAGCTCCAAAGCTGCAGAGAAACTGTTTTCCTGTTCCAGTTCAAATATGGACAAAATCTCAAAATCTCTCTTGAGACAATGAACATACGCCTCAGATGAAATATGATTAAAAATACTGTTCTTCCTTCATCTCCTGGTTTAATTCCGAGTCGATGGTCCCACTCTTCCCTCTTGCAACATAACACCCAGCTATGCAGTCAGTCCACGTGACATCGAACAAAAACTATCTCCTTTTGCCAGCTGCTTTTCTCCACTTTCTCCTCTTCCAACCCAGATTTAACACTTTAACAAAATATTCTGTCCTTTCCATTTCCAAAGTCAGTTCCCACAGACTAACGATGTGGGTTTATGAATCAACACACAGGATGCTGAAGTTCAGTTCCTCCCTTTCTGCACCTTTTCTGTGACCACACTCCATATTCTCAGCTGCAGTAACTGTATTAGAATGGTCACTCCCAAACTCATTATTCAGCACCTTGATCCATCCTGCAGGAGAGCATTTTTTTTCCTGCAAAATCCTGCTGCTAAGGAAGGCTGCTCTGCACTAACCACATGTTTAAAACCAGCAGCCTTTACTCTTTCTACCTCATATATATATGTATATTCACCAAAAGGAAAAAACAATTCAGGAAAAAAAGAGAAAGCCCTCTCCCTGGCACAGCTCTTTGAGGGATGGCTCACACTGGCTACATCTTAAAGCCAAACACTTACGTGTGATACCATACACCTGTTCAGCTTCTGGGCACAGCCCTGACTTCTTCACTCACCCAGGTATACAGTGGCCACTCTGAAAGTAGTGCCTCCTCTGTTATTTTGTTGGCCGAGGACATCAAAGGTGGATGTTGATGGGACAGCAGCAGAGGCTGAACCTTCCCACCAATATCCTGTTCCATTTTGTTGCTGTATGACAGAGGGCAGCAGTGGGGCAGCCTGACAGAAGGGATCTGACGTGGAAGTGCATATGGAGCAAAGGTGCAGAAGTGAATTCCTCCCTGCAGAAATAACTGCACTTACTGACATTCATTGATGTCTGGCAAATGTTTATGGAGACCAAACACTGTGGCATGCAGACTCTTGTTCATTGCTGGCAAAAAATGCATAGTTAATGGTGTTAGCAATGTTGAAAAAAATGTATATTGTAGCTGAGAATTTGCTCTATCAAAAAGTGTTACTGTGCTCTTTGTATCTCTTGTACTTTCCGGGGAAATAAATAGGAGGCATTAATTTCGGAGCAACCTATTCATTTGCAGCACTCCAGCACTGCTCAGCATCTTGTTATTTGGGTGGTAGCTGCCTACTCCTTTAATGTTATAGGGAAAACGAGTTAGCCCAATTCCTGAGAAGCTTAAGAGTTCAGCATAACATATAAGAAACACTTTTTTTCCTACAACAATCTGCTCTTTGGCACAGCCTCAGAATACTTTACTGCCACGTCTTACTTTGAAATGGGCGGATGCCAAGAATGAGATAAGTGCAGACATCCATGACTGGGAAACACAAGTAGAAGGCCTTCTCCAGAGCCAACTGCAGCCCTTAGCAGACAAGAGCTTCAAAGGCAAAAAAATCCCTCAAACTAAACAAACAAAAAAGAAACAACAGTGAATTTCTCTCCCTGTATTCAACAAGCAGAAGCACAGCATTTACTTCTGTAGAGGAAAAGGTTCTCCTTTAAAAAAAAAAAAATTGAAGAGCTCGGAAATATCCACCAAATTGAAATAAAGCTTTTGTATCTTCAAAGCTTGAGAAGTCTGGCTCTGTGACTCTCACATATGAATGCCCACAATGTTACATGAAAGACGACACGATTGGCTTTTGACTGTTATCAATTCAGTGAATGCAAGCCTAGATTACAGCAGAGGCTTGCCATGAGATATAACTGGTTTTAAAGGCCAGATTTGTCTCCCACCAACTCCAACTGGTTTGGTCTTCCTTAAAAGCCTGATAGCACTTTTTACCATATAGTTTTATCACCAGTTTTTCCACTACTACATGTTGTAAGCAAGATGAAGGAAAGATGCCTATGTGACTATGGTCTTCATTTGAAATCCCACAGTCTTATTTTCCCATTTCAAATAAGGAAGTTTTAATTTAAATCAATTCGACAAAACATATTGTGAATATCTTGTAAAACATTCAGGAAAAAATGAAAAAAGAATCCAACAAAAGGGAAAATAAGCCACCAAGTGTGAAAGTAAATAAAGACAGAGCAAGAAGCTGGCTGTTCAAGTCACCCCAAAAAGAAAGAACTGCATTGAGAATAGCTGAGATCTCCAGCATCTCTAACCTCAGGGAAGATCACAAGGGAGCATGTTCCAACCTGGTAAGGCTTAATGAAACTGAAAATTACCTTTAAACAGCACTAGAAGAGTAATTTGGCTGCTTTTCAGTTGCCTGCTCTGTTCACGTGGTGATGTTTTGGCCACTTCCAACCCTTTGTTCCACACCTCCCTGTTTGCTACAGCACTGATGCTCATCAATGCTATTGCAAAGGATATACGTATATTTCTTTTTCACCAGGTGGCACAAACCTTTCAAAGTTCCCCGTGTAACTCTACAAAGACTTGCTTTTTGGACTGGAGAGAGCAAATGCACACAGCGTGGCCTGTAGTATCACTGAAAGGTTGGTGTGGGGCTCGAGCACTTTGTCGGGCTGGGTACAGGCGAGCCTGGCGGAGGCACTGTGGTTTGTGTCATACAAGGGATCAAACATCAGGGTCACAAACATTATTGGTGATAGTGCAAATAAAGGGCAAGGGACCACAGCAACATCTTTGTGAACGCGTGCAAAAATAATCATTGCTGACAATGTAAGCTTCAACTAACTTCAGCTGGCCCCCAGCAGCACGGGAAGAGGCCGACGAGCAGCATCCCCTGCCAGCTGCTGGAGCCCACACACTGCCCGAAAGCGGAAGGAGCGCTGAGGGGAGAGAGAACGGGAGAAGTGATGGAATGGGTTTTGTTGGAAGTTTCCACGTACATGAGAATTTACCTTTGGCCTAAGACCAGGAATGAAAAACCGTCAGTCCAAAAAGAATGCTTTGGCCAAGGCAACGTACAGCTTAAAAGGGGGCTTTCATGACAGCTCGAGTGTTGTGGTCAGTCTGGCATCTGCTATCACATGTTTTACATTTTCTTTTCTTAATGATATTAAGCTCCCTGTAAGTACTGAAAGTAAGAGAGATTTACTTATTTTACCAATTTCTCCCATATGCTCTAGAGAAGCATTAGCACCACTTGCCAACTTATTCCATTTTTTAAGTAATTTAGAGACTTAAAATGTACAATAGTATAACCTATCCAACCCAAATTTCACTTAATCAGTATTTGTCTTCTGTTTCTGTGAGCTCCATAAGAAGGATCAACCGTCTTTTACAAAAGGTGGCATTTGGGATATCCTGAGTATACAATATAACGTTACAAGTATGGTGCAATATAATGGTATACACAGACTGCTCCAGGAAACCTCATTTTTCAAGTAGTTTCCATAAATCTTAATCCAGAAATGAGGACCATTTTTTTAATTTTTGACTTCTTTTCCAGAGAAAAGAGCAATGCATTCTTGAGAAGGTAACTATGCAATCCAAAGGATTGAAAGAAGGAAATACCGCAATTTAGGGATACTCTGCGTGGCTGAGTTGCAGATTTTACACTCTCTTAATGTGTGAATATTCTGTAGCATGCTCAAAAAAGCAATTAAGTAGTAGTGAGCCAAGGAAGCCACAAATATCAACACAAGAACCTGATTCTTGATTTAAAAAAAACATTATTATTACGTTCACTTTCATTTCTTATTTTTCCATCATATCAGCCCAAGCAATTGAACAATTCTCATTTTCAGAGTTGGTACAAATTCTCCTTCGTGTAAGTGTGATTGGGTTGTACCGCTGTAAGCAAAAGAGGCAGAAAAGCAATAAAAGAGGGCAATGTATACATTTACACACCTCGGTTTCGAGAGAACCAGCTGTTTTTTGCAAGGAAGAAAAGCCATTCCTCATGTCTACAATTTGATTTCAGAACAAGGATAAAGCTTTGTGTTATCTATATTAAATGTTTGGTTGGTTCAGAAGCAAAACACAAATTAATTATCTGAAAAGCAATGTCTGCAAAGTGACTAGAAGGCTTTTATTTTTCCTAAAGGAGTCTTGTTATATGAACTATCTCATTTCCTGATTAGCAAAGTAAAAGCATGAAATTATTCTCACCCTGGCTACCTCCCAGCTGGATCAAAGCATGGCTCAGAACGTATGGCACCAGTTTCCTTGTTGAGAAAGTCCAGGAGAAACTCAAGCACCTATATCTCATCTCTTCTGATAAAGATATCAGCCCAAGAATGTGAAGGCAGGGCTGGCTGTGCAATGTATAGCTATACACCTGCCTGGAGAGCTTTGTACCTGGTTTTGATGCACCATTACTCCTTCAGCACAAATAGTCCTGTTCTGCTTCTGGAGAGCAGTCCAAGCCCAGCCCCAGATGACGAGACACCACTGTTTGTAACTCTTCTCTCTTCCCAGGTGCTATGGGGAAAGGTCTGTCCCACTCCCAGAAGTACCAGACCTCTGATGGGAGCTGGGGGGGCCCAGCTCACACAGGAGCTCAGAGTACTGATGAGGCCGTGCATTCACGTGGGTGCAGGGATGCTCCACGAGAAGCAGGGCATGGGTCGGGTGCCCAAGAGCAGCTCCTAGTGAATACATGTCACTGCAATATCTGGCTTCAGTGAATGCAGAGGGAAGAACCCACGCTCACATTTTCTCTGTGCATGCTGCCATTCCTGGAAGGCATCTCCTGCTCCAAGCCATAAAGTCACAGATCAAAACAAAACAAGCGGTTAACCTGTTTTTATTTTAATGTGGAGATACAGCATCTGAGTGAGGGCTTAAGGCCATGACAAGTACTTCTGGGTAAGTGAGCCCTCTCCTATCTCATGAAAGATAAATTCAAACACACACTGACAGCCAAAATAGGAGAGCGAGTACTCTTTTCCCACATCTCTTCTGTTTGGAACAAATCGAGCTCTCCTCCAAAGGTGTCTGAATAAATACTACAGTAAGGGTGAATTGATTGGTATATTCCAAAGAGCGATGTTAAGTTGGACTTTTAAAAATGATCAATAGGCATTGCTCTATTAGTCACATATTTGGCAGCTTGCCTATAACTCCAAATATATCTTAGGAGCTCAATTCAGCAGCCAAACTATGTCACAGGAGAAGGAAGACAGTAAAAGCACATCTCACATCTCACAGAGTCACGAGTGCTCCCTCCTACCTACAAGAGAGTTTTACAGTTAATCCTGGCCAACCAAATGAACCCCACTTTACTGCCCACTGTAATACCTCCCCTTCAAGTCCCTCCTAGATAACTAGGTTTTTTCCATTCCCCTTCCTAATTTTGTTTTTTATTTCATAAATGCTTTTTAAACTGATTGTCAGTTAGATTAGACCATACTTAATCTGAAATGGCTTCACCGCTCCCAGGTTTAAAGGTAAGAACCAACACAACAGTGCTGGGCAGAAGAGGGAGATCTGAAATTGGTTTTGCTGCTAGATTTGTTCTGAGGTCAGGGAAACAGGACTTCCCACATCCTTTGTAAATAAGCAGCATGTATGTTGCTTGCTCCAAAAGAAACACCTCCTATTTATTTCCACGGAAACTACAGCAGATACAAAGAGCACGAGAACACTTTGATAGAGCAAGTTTCAATGACAAAACACTCAGCACAACATCCTTCTCTGATGTAGTGGGCCAACATAATAAAATGGGAAGCATTCCTTTCGGAGCAGCCCTCATGTGGCATTTAGAATCTGACTCCATCACATTACCATAACTTCAGCTCTCTGCAAGAATGCAGGTTTGGGCAAATCTCACTCGTGGCCAAAGAGGCAGCAGTGCACGTAAATGCTTCAGAGTTTAAAGTGTCACCTGTTGGTTCTGGCATGTCCAAGAGGTTGCTGTGGAAACACATGCTGTTTTGCACAAACATGAGGCAAAGTTTTCCATTCACAAGCAAAGAAACTTGGACCAATAGTTGATAAATCAGGTTTGGGGTGAGGGAAAATTTGTTATTTGTTCTTAGACAGACACATTTTAATTTAGAAATGATGAAGCTAATAGTGATGAAATCATTTACATTCCATTTTAGATTGCTTCCCTCTCTTCAGAAGAAGTGTTATTATATGGAAAGACCTTACTGTGCAGTCCATACGCAGCACATCCACCTCTGTACTCCCACACACTGGTGTCTCCATCTGATTATACTTTTATAATTAATGAAATTACTTTAATGGACAGCCATGTTCTCTGAAAACTTAGTCCAGTAATTCTTCTGTAACTTTACTTAGCCTGTGTGCAGGTTACTGCCCAACACAATCCTGCAACAAGAAAGAAGGGGACAGACTCTTCAGCAGAAGACAGGACAAGGAGAAGTGGGGAAGTGGTTTCAAACTAAAAGAGGAGAGATTTAGATTGTATATAAGGGGAAAGGTTTTACAATAAGGGTAGTGAGGCACTGGCACAGTTTGCCCAGAGAGGTGGTGCCCCATCCCTGCAGACATCTGAGGTCAGACTGGAGGGGCTCAGAGCACTGATGGAGCAGTGGGTGTCCCTTCTTGTGGCAGGGGAGTCAGACCAGATGGCCTTTAATGGTTGCTTCCAACTCAAACAATTCTATGATGCTATGAACTCCTATGGGAAAAAAATTGGTCAAAAATGTGCAAAATTTCATCCTTGAAGAGTCAAGTGGGACTCAGTTGCTGCTAGGAACCGCTCAGCCCCCTTCTACAATCCATCTCTTCTGTAAGAGGATGGGTGCCCCTGAGGCGTCACTGAGCAGTGACAATCTCTGCCTCTTCGCACTCCTTCCCCCTCACAAAGCACAGAGTGAAGTTCCCCAGCAGCAGCTTTGCCCTGCGGGCTCCATCACACGCAATTCCCACACACTCCTATTTCCTCAAAAGAATTCTTTCCAATTAATCTTTCTCACATAAAACGTATAGCTGGAAGGATTTTTCTGGAAACTTTCTATTAAGTAACCACTGGGTTTGAAAGACAAGATTTATTTTAGAAAAGGGAGGTGGGGCTCTACTTCAAGCATTTCATTTTTGGAAGCACAGAAGAAAGCTGGAATTGTTCGGCACGAGTCCACTTCTTTCATCCTTTCCTATTGGACTTGACTTCACCAGGGAATGTACCTCTTCCAGGTCTTTGGCTATCCCAAAAGTGGCAAATTTACAGACCTACAATTCAACTTAATTGCCTCTGCTCTGCACCTGGAAACATAAGGCATCCATGATTTGTGCCAACGGGAGGCCAGGATGTGCTTACAGAAATTACATTATGATATCTTGGTGTCGTGATCAATGTTTCTGCTGAATAACTTTAATAAAAATCTTAAGAAAAACAGTCAATATTTTTTCATAAATTCTGATCATGAACACCACTGGGCAGCACAGCAAGGAAATCTCTTTTTGCTAACGAGGGATGGCTGAGGATGCTCAGTATGCACTAGCAAGCCTGAAGACAAACATCAGAAATGGAAATAACCTTCTGAGCCATAGCAAATCTCAAGCTGGAGGGACCTGTAAGGATCATCAGAGTGCTGCTCATTGTAAATGCTTGAGCAAGCCAGCAGTGCTAGAAAGACAGAAAACCTCTATCTTTTAGAAAACTTCTCATTTAGGGCTGTTTTCGAAGATGTGGATGCAGCTAGCTGACATGCAGACACAGACAGGCAGAAACTTCAGCTTACGTGGTTACAAGTGCAATCCAACACATCCAACTGGCTGAAGTATATTTTTTCCGACCATCTTCCTGCCATAACATGAGACCCCATAAGTGCTTTCTGTGGAGCACTGACCTCAGTGTCTCAGCAGCACTGCAGGCCACAGAATCCACTCAGGCAAAATGGATCACAGCAAAAGGAGCAAGAGATGGACAGAGCTGTTTGTTGTCAGATCATTTTCGCATCCATCCAGCATTCATTGTTTACTGCTGTGATTTCAGTTGGTCTGTACAAGATCGATTCTGTGTCTTGCTCCAAAACTGCTTTTTTTTTCACTTTTTTTAATTGATCCATACCACTTTTTGCACAGACCCTCCTCCCACCTTCTACTTTTAGCACCAGATCTGGAAAACTCGTTTCAGAAACTTTTCTTTGGAATTTAGAGCTCAGTGCATTCCTTAAAAGCCTGACAAGGATATTCAAGCAAAGGAAGTGTGCACTACTGGTATCTATCTCTGGCATTGCTTAAAGACTAACTTTTTTTCTATTACACCTCAATTCCCATGTTTTTCTCCTTACTGCCTTCACTGAATAAATGTATCTACTGAAACCTGTAAACAAGCAGGAGAAATGTGTGGATTTTTATCAGTTTGTTTTCCTTAAAAATCCACGGTTGTATCTGTTTCCAAATGACTGAGGCAGAGAAACATGGAAAAGCTCAGCCGTGAAGATATGGAGACTTTGGCTGCAGTTCATTCAGCTTCACAGGGTTCATCACAACAGTCTTTGGCTCTCCTCTCTTCTGTTTTCCTCTCTGCTAATGGACACTTTACTATTCAATTAGTGCCGCATGATCCAAATCCCATCAAAGTCAATAAAACTCTTTTCATTTATGTTAATGGGCTTTGGACCAATTCCCGAATTAGAACCAGAATCAAATAAAACACCCTTAAGGAAAAGATGCACTGAGCTTTCACTTTAAAGCACAGTCTCAAAACCTTATTTCCAAAGGTTTTCATTCGCTACAAAGAAAATTTCATTATTGTCCAACTCATAAAAACAGCTGGACAGACCTCATTTCCCAGTCTGATTAAAGTGTGAAAACAAATCTCAATGCAGGCTCTGCTTCCCCATGAAAAACCTTCCCATGATGAGGGCAGCAAACCTGACCCTGAGGTTACATCCTCCTGAAGCTGCTCCTGCGTTGCACAGGTCTGGGAGGCCTCCACCCTGCTGGAAGAGGAATTTGGTAATACGAACGCCTTTAGAAGGTCCTGCCCCCAGACACTTGCTATTCCTCTGGCCCCGAAGCTCAGCACAGCTCAGTTGTGCCAGCAAGGCTATCTGCTGGGCTGGGCTGAAGGAAACTGCACCCATGGGACTAACTTGGGAAGGCTATTTAGCCAAGCAACATCCAAACCCGACCAAGAGGGATTATGACAGACAACTCTGTGCAGTGGAGCAGTCACCATTACATACAACAGAGGTGATTTTCCATCGCCACTTCAATCAAATTAGCTAGAGAGAGCACTAGCTACTGCTGTAACTGAGCAGGGAGGAGGCTTCCTGCTATGAGGCCACAGCCTGGTTGCTGCAGGAATTAATGAACCACACGACAGGCAAAACTATGTTATGTAAACAGGGACATTAAGCCTTCTTCTGATACTTTTGGTCCGCTTTGGCAATGCCAGCTGAGCTGTACAATGCCACTGTATCACTTCCCACATAGCAGCCTGTTTTAATTGACTGGCACATTAAACATTAAAGTGGTTTGCAAAGTTTGACCACAGAAATCACATCCAGAATTCGTATCCATCCAGTGGTGACTCCACTGCAGGGTCACAGAATATTTCTTTAGATATCCCAAAGCCCAAGTAAAAGAAACAAATTCCTGTTGTCGATTTGGGTGGGGTGTTATTTTACACCAGACCAGGCTGGTAGCAAAACAGACTGGAGACAGCTTCCCCGAGAGCAGCTTTTGCAGGATGTGAACAGAGAGGAGGACGAGAGGTGCTGCAGTCCCCCCTGGCTGTGCCCATGGAATCAATCAGTGCAGCCCTGGAGGGGACAGTCCTGCAGGCACAGCAGTGACACCAGCACGTGGCTCCAGAGCTCCATTCCCATCTCCCTGCACTCACATGCACTCGATGGTGAGATGCACCAAGTTCCATTTGCTCTCAAGTGCAGTAATTGTTCCAGCCTTGCCCTGCAGATGCAATTGGGATAAATGGGAACATGGCTTGTTGCTTCATTCCCCCTTCTGGATGGACTTGTTGGAGGTGCATATTTGCTGTGCAAGGATTCTGTTCTAAATAGCCCAAAACCAGCAGTTTTTTCTGCCTGTTCCTGAAGCATGGGCTCCTTATAAGTTATTCGCATCACCTCAGCACTCCAGTGCCAGGCTCAGCATCTCCTCTGCTAACGCTGACCTGCTGCCTCTGCCTGTGCTCCCTTTGGCCTCTGCTGTTCCCCAGTGCTCCTCCTCACCACAGCACATGCAGGGACACGGCCTTCTTGCTGTTCTCAGGGCCACACTCCTCCACAGGAACCACAGAGTATTTTTTCTCCACTGAAGAAAATATTTCCAGCCACGAAAGTGCAAGTAGCATAGTGCACCAGCTCTGCACGGTCGGCGGGGAGTGAAGCTTTCAGACAATCTGTGCAGCTCTGGAATCCCAACCCTTTTGCCATGGTGGAGCACACTCACCACCCCTTGGCTGTAGTTTCAAAGATGTCCATTTGCTGTGCATTCCTCTGCAGAGGAGCGATGCTGAGAAGGTCCCTGGCTCCGTGAAGGGGATGAGAATCCGTCTCAAGGAGAAAGCTGCTTCCACACCCAAGAGAAATACAAAAATTAGGGCTAGTTGAGCCACTGCAGAGTGCTGCCCGCTGGCACTGCCTTCTGCTTTAATGTTTCAAGAAGTGCCAAAAATTATAAATAGTATATTGGATTACCCTTACAGAGTGAGTCTATTCCCAGAATGAACCGTATTGTTCTGCAGAGCTGTCCTCTGGAGCCGTGGCCAAATGCAGCAAGAATAGGAACAGAAAAATAAATCTCTTTATGGGGGACTAAGCCAGGTTCCTGGTCATATTCGAGCTATAATCAGTACCTGAGTGGTCTGAACCAAAGGGAGCTGCCTGTCCACTTCTGTCTCTCTGCCTTGACCCCGCTACCACCACTTTATGAAACCGGGAAGCACGGGCAGAGCCTCCTCACACAGATGCTAAGGAAGCTGCTAAAAAGAGGACAGGTCTCTAATATTAGTGACACATGATCTGAATATAGACAAATTTAAAACAAAAAGAGAAAAAACAAAAACAAAAATAGCAGTCTCCCATAGTGGGATAGCTAGTGCATACCATAGCACTTGCAAGCAGTGATTCGCTACTTCTAAATTATATCCTTGGGTTAAAGATGACACTGAGTCTGTTCTGCAAACACACTATAAAAGGCTTACCTCAGCAGACGCCTCTTTCCAAAGGAACACAACATTGCCAGAAGCAGCCAAACCCTTCAAAGACCCAGCTGGATTAATCACAGATGAATTTCACATTATTGACACCACGGTTATTCAGCAGCTCCGCCAGTGGTGCCATGATTTTTACAGGCTTGCATGATAACACAAAAATGTCACCAAAATTACATCAGCGTGGTAATGCAGAGCCAGGAAGCCATTAGGCCTTCAGTGAGCCCAAACATCTGTGTGAGAACCCCCAGCATGTGCAGCTGAGACTTTAACCCATCTGCCCTTTGTGACCAAGGACTCTGAGAGCCCTCAGGATCACCGCTCTCTTCTCCCAGTGCATTTTTGCTATTTCCAAGTATGTGAGCAAATCCCAAATGCATTCCTTTACCAAATCTCATTTTAATAGCGCACATGCAGTGTGATTCTGTGCATCCTTCTGCCTCTCAGGAAGGAGTGTATCTCTTTACAAACCATGATAGCCTGTAACGCAGGCTGTCGGAGGAGGGCATGTCACCAGGAGAGTGTGAAAACATCTAATTACATAAGGCCAGGTCCTCAGCTAATGCAAAGTGACAGAGCTCCCAGAAGCCCATGGAGAAACGATGCCACGTATTAGCAAAGGTCTGGCTCATTATAATTGAATAGACCCAATGTCTGATTTCCACTCCTACTGACAGATTGTTGGCCTCAAGACCATCAGGATCTCAAAGAGGGCACTGGGGAGCTGGAAGAAGATTGCACCAAAGAAAGCAAACTCCTGTTTGGCTGGATGCATGTTTAGGATCCAGCTATTCCCAAGCTACCAGATCAGCCTGTTGAACAGATATGCAGTTGGGAGTTTTTCTCATGTTGATTTTTTGGGTATTTGGGTATTTTTGATTGAGGGGCTGGGTTTGGTATTTGTGGAGTTTTCTATAAGAGCTGCTAGTGTTGTGAGGTCAGAGCTGACCTCAGGCAGGGACAGGAAGCTCTCCACCTCAGAGGCTTCAGCCCGACCCATGGAAGATCTCCTTCACATGGCTTCCCCCAGCATACCTCCAGCAGTGGTAGAGCAAAGAGAGGCAGATGCAGAAAGCAGGAAATTCTTTCTCCTTCCTAGCTCCATCCTCATAGAAGAAAGAGGCAGAAGAGCCATCAGAATAAGTCTGCAAATTCAAGGCAGCTGGAATTGGCTCATCCTCCTGGCATGGGCAAGAGTAGGGTTTCTCCTGGTCCCTCCACCTCGCTTAATGCATCACCTCTTCTGTGTCAGGGATGTGGTGTGAGGCAAAAGGGGAAGAAACTTTAGCAGAGCTATTCCTGTTTTAGGAGCATGCAGTTCTACCCTGTTCCATTCAGTGTGTGGGATATAAACAGCAATGGAAGAACTGCATTTGAGCACCTGGTTCTCAGCCCCCTCACCACCACCACACCAGTGGTCAGAGAACAAAGTGAAAGACAAGGCTATGATCTGATTTTGCCCCAGAATGAATGTTCCCATGCTAATCAGTCTGCCCAGGCAGAGCCAAATGAACCCAGTGAAACCAAAGTGACTTCAGCAGCTTTGGAACAAGCCCAGATATCAGCTGCTTACAATGGGACCTTCCAGTCCTTTATGCAATATGATGATGGACCGTGACGTAAAAATTGACATGGATCTATTTTTACAGTGCAATTTTCTGCTTAGAGAAATGCAAGATTATCCTGTATTTTTATAGGTCTGGCACTTTGACCATGATTTACAGGATGTATATACTTACTGTTGGCCTTAACTGGACTGCAGTGAACTACCTAGTAATTTTATTGTAATTTATTCATAAATCCTACAAAAGAGTCTCAAAGAAGGCAAAGCATCACACAAGTTCTCTTTTCTTTCTTTGCTTGTCCATTAATTACTCAGCCTGAGTTTCATATTTCTCTTTCAGAATGGTAAACCATCCTTTGATTAATCACATTTTTACACTTACTGCTTATGTCAGCCTTAATGTGCCTTAACTCTTGCAAACATTTAGTGCTGACAGACACCACTAGTCCTTATTTATTCAGCACTATGGTTTACTGATGAATGCTGGATCTGCCATTTTCACAGTGAAACCTAAAACTATTAGGAAACTCTGAGTTCAAGCTTTATTATAAACCTGAAAACAATCCAAAGTCATCCCTACAGTTTTGTCATCCTTAAGCACCTTATTCATTTTGCACTGAAGTGACATAAAATTTGCACTTCTGGGTATTTTGGGATGGGTTTGGGTTTTTTTTTTGACTTTACAGCAGGATTGTGACTTTGGTTAGATTCACCATGCACTACAGAGAGATGCTCTCAAAAGTTTCAAGGCCATATTTTTATCTTCTTTTTACTTACTTTGCGTAAGAAAATATTTCACCATTTTCAGCCTTGCAAGCAGCACAGGCTGTCAGCTTCCAATATAACTCCTGTCACGTGAGAGAGAGTTGGCACACGAAAGGCTCTTGGCCCAGCTCAGCTGTCTTCATCATCAGGTAGTGATTTATTTCTCAGAGACTGTTTTTTAAATACATTCTGGTTTGCAGAATGCTTTCCAAACAACATCTTTCACATTCCTTCCACAGCTCCTCTGCTTGGGGAAAGAGAAAAGCCTATCAGGTTTAACACTCCGGAGAATCAAGAAGTTTATTCTCCTGTATATGAGTTGGTTGATTGTGATTTACCCAAAAGTCATGCTTCAGAACAAATAAACCCACTATTAAAACAGTAACCACAGCCTGTGCTGCCACCTATCCTTAGTTAATCTCGGCGTTTTCTTCAGACTTTTTCTCCTTCAGAGCTCCAGGCTCTGCCCTGCGTGCAGGTCTCCCTTTCAGCTGATGAAGGGCTGCAGACACTGCTCCTCGCAGCAGACGTGCACACACCGGTCCTGGCAGGGCACACAGCAGGTGTCTGCATTGGGCAGGACTGGCTGCTAGCTCTGCTCTATGCACATGCATGAAGTGGTAGCAAGATTAGCAAGTCTTTGGGCTCAAACCTATGCTTTCCCCCCCTGTATTCTAAATTCTGTCATTTTTCCATATTTTTATTAAAACATCAGTGGGTCATTGTTATGTTTAGCTCTTGAAATATTTTGACTCCCAAGAAAATAGGCCTTTTCTTTCCTGTTGAACTTGACATATTACTTTGACTTTCTCCATTCCATACTGAGGACAGTATGCATTGCATGATGTCACAAAGCCCATGTTCACCTCCACTACCTGAAGCAGAAACTCCTCCTATCTGTTTAACGTGCCAGAGTAGCACTGACCCTGGAGCCCCTGCCCCTCCTGGCATGCCTTGTCTACCAGGATACCACTGATACTCATGAGTCTTTCTCATTACAGCATAGTAGGTTTCATGCTTAATTTCAGTAGCAATGAGTTGTAATCTCTCCCCTGGGGTCTACCAAACTACAGGTTAAATGCTGGAAAAAACTGATCTGGTCATGCAATGAAATTCAAACACAGAGGTGAAACTACAGCAAAAGTTAAGAAATGGGAAAAAAAAAACAATAATATCGTACTTAGAAGGTGTAAGATTCAGAAAGTATTTGATGATTTCATTAGGTTCAACCTTTGAACTGTCCATGGAGAGATGTACACGTGAAGAATTGTTATTATTTATTTGTTTTGAAGATCAAGGTGACTAATGCAACAAAAAAGTAAAATAAAAAAACATAAAATTTTACGTAAGCTAAGGGAGAAGAAAGACTATAGATGTAAAGCAAAAGCTGATCAACAGAACATACCCAGGACACTAAGAATATACCCAGACTGACTTTCACTGGCCTGGTGGGTTTTGAAACTTCAAGAAACACAATTTAATTTTCTCCGTCTTTTCCTTGAGAAAAACTCGTACTTAAAGCACTTGTTTTAAATAGAAAACAGATCCTCAGACAGAAAAGAAGTTTAAAAAACAATGGTGAAATTCATATTTGTCACTCCAAGAACTCCAGGTTTGAGGAAAGTACCCAACATTTTGAGGTCTGGGTGATCTATAGTGGAGACTGAAGAGGAAGTATGAGGAAGCAACACCCTCTTCAGCACTTGAGGAGGATGCTCTTCTTTTCAGTGTTACCATTTAATGGAATAATGCTGAAAATAGTGTGTGAAATGTAGGCCTTTCACTTTGCAGACTATTAAAGCTGGAACCTGCTGTGTTAAAACTCTGCAAATAAAGATGAATTTAAAGCACACACACAGATAAAGGGGCTAAAGAAACCAGATGTGATGCGTTAAAGAACTTATTGAAACTTCGGAAGAACGAAAGCAATAAAAGGAGACAGTGATCTGAAAAAACAGGGTGTGCACAGCAGAGCTGTTCCCAGGGGGAAAAAAAACAGAATGCAATTTTGTGCACTTTCCTACAGGAGACCGAAGACCTGCTCCCTGATTCTCTGTTTTAATCAGACCTGGTATGAGAAACGTCCTGGCTGAATGTGCAATTAAGTAATGGCATGACCTGCTTACAAAGCAACAGCCACTGTGAATAAGCAGTGCTCAGAAATGGGTCAAATAAAATACATGTGTGACTCATGCAGAAGAGGTTCTGCTCAACACAACCGCTGCACTTCTGGTTGATCCAACTTCCTATAGCAAAAGGTATATGCATGTATTTCACTCCAGTAGTGGGAATGGCTTGCTACTGAAAGAAATCCAGACTGCGAGATTCTCTGCAACACCTTTCCACACCACAAGGAAGCAGTGAGGCAGTAGGTCAGCTAGCAGCCTTTATGGAGGACACGACACGCCTCTGGACGCTGAACAGGGACAGACTTCTCAAAACAGTCATTCCTTTTACTCTGGAAAGTAATTATGACCTTATCAAAATTAGTTACTCTATTTGGGTCTCTGGAGATGGGAAGTGGAAGGAGCCATTAGGCGATGTTCTTGAGTGCACATGGTTTAATACTCTGAATGGAAAACTAGTTCTTGTATCATCAAGGAGAGCGGTTCAGCTGAGATACTCCCACAGAGAGGACAATCCAAGATCAAATCAGACACAAAGAAATACCTGTCTTTTGTCCACAGGCCTATAGCATACCACAGAAACACAGGTTAGATTGCCCAAGGATTTTCTGTCCAGATGGTGTCCACCTGCATGGTGTCAGAAACTGCTCTCAGATAAACGTATGTGAGGTATTCCATGCAGAAGATGCAAAGGAAAAAAAATAGTACTTGCTGATGAGAGATTCTCTTCTAAGGAGAGCAAAATGAGGATAATTTACTCGAGTTAGAGGCTGAATCATAGTGTTTACACTCTCAGTGTTTCAGGCTATAACTCTTACAAGGAAAAGTCTCTGCAATTTACAAAGCAGAAAGGGCTGACTAATTAGGCTGGTGCTAGCTGGGGACATGAACCCAGAAGATGGATTATGAACTAAAGTTTTTGTCTTGTGAAAATATCTGGACATTCTTGAGTATTAGGGACCAAAACAGCTCTGTTGCTTTCCGTCAGCTGATGCAGATCTTTCTTATAGTGCGTATGAACGGCGATGTGCAGATTCTCATTCCGCTCCAAGCTGACATACATGCTTGGCTTAAACAAGTGGAAAAGACAAATGAATTTGAAAGACCATATGTGTTAATAGAGATCTCACTTGAATCATCTGCAGAGGAAGGAATTATTTGCATTTCTCCTGTCACTGTATCAGCCCCACTTATTGGAGAAGCAAAAGGTGCACAGGTGTTGGCCACTGCACACAGAAAGAGATGGCAACTTTGGTTAGATTTTTTTTTATTATTATTTTAAGGGAAAGCTCCCAAATGAAGAGATCCACTGAAAATGTATGCAACACAATCACAATATAAATGCTAAGAACTTACAATACAAAAAGAACTACTGGAATTATTTGCAGCAGGCATCTGTTTTAGCCATCAGGTACTGGACCTGAGCAGAGTTTGAAGACAATACTGTGCTACCTTGAGTTCTGCTTTTTTTTTTTTGGTCCATCCCAAACCAGTGAAATCCAAAAACCAGATAAAGCAGAAACAAAACTAAATTGTAAATCCATATGAAAGCAAGAGATGGATGTCTGAATGGAAAAATAACAGTTATATAAGCATGTTTGTCTTCCCTGTTGTATTCATTGTGGGCAGATCCTTCACCCTTTTGCCCAGATGAGTTACAGGACCTAGCTGAGTTCGACCCAACGTCAGCCCTGTGGCCAGCTTCAGGAAGGCATCTCTATCTGGAGGGTGTTTAAGAATACAACCTTAAAGCTCACTGAATTCAAAGAGCCCAAGCACATGCTCAAAGTTAAGCAGGATTATACTGAACAAGGGTAGATTTTGCAATGTGTTTAAATGTCTTCAGGAATGCAGGGAACACAGCGGGAAGGGCAGAAGGAATACCATCTAGGGACAGAAAAGGTGGGCATTTCACATGGGCAATGTGAATTGCTCTTGGGAAAGCTATTTGAATTAATCTGGAATTTGGTCTCCTACATTTACAATTTACATTACGTGTCTAAACTTAGATCATATGAATAGTCCCTTCCAAATAGAGGAGAGAAAATAAATGTATTCCGATCAGTTGATTTTAAAACGGGAAATAAAATACTAATAACACAGATAATGTCTTGGGGCAATTGATAGACATGCAGTTACGTGAACAACAGCCAAAGCACCAGCCAGTTCCTGAAGATTCATGACTGTTCAGTGAAGGGAACGCATCGCCAGGAACCCACCCAGGTCAGCTCAGTACTACAGCTACAATTAGTTTTGGGCAACAATCTAAGAAGTACTGCTGGCTTCCCAAGCGTTTCTAGAAGAAATAGCATCTGGGCAGGCAGCCAGCTAACAGGCTTCTCTGAAACAGTTATTACAGCATCCAGGAGAGACTGAAATGCTGCAGGGCAAACCCTGACTATTTCATCCCATAAGAAGAAATACTTGAGTCAGTTACAGTAGTAAATCTTCTATAGCTTGGTACCCCAAAACAAAGAGCATGAAATGTAATGCTTGTAGCTCCGTAAGAAAGCTCACAACTATAAATGTCCTCAGTAGCTTACTTGCTGTATGTCCATTTCTAATAACTTCCCATTTTAATGGCAATGTAAATGGAGTCTTCAAATAGCTGATTTTTTTTTGTATTTTATACTAATTAAGATAATTATTAAAATCACACTAATGAAGCAAAGCTAAGACATCATATTCCCATATTGAAGCTGATATTCCTCCAGCTGCTTCAGAGAGTGGAAGATTGTACTGACTCCCCAACACGAAGCTGTGATCCTCAGGCTTTTAGAAGCCCCTATAAATTTGACAATAAATTTGATTACGAGGCTTAAGGCAATTATATGCTCATTACCCACACCAGTATGTTGGTCATACTGTGATCCTCCAGCATTTGCCTGTGCTTAAGCACATGTTCTGCCTCACAAACCATGAATGTTATGAGGAAACTGGGAGAGAGTTTATTCCTCTTAGGTTTCACAACCAAGTAGTACACGTCTGCTTCAAGCATGGTATGGGTATTTATTAAAATAAGGAACCCAGATACATGAAGAGTTTGTGCACAGCAGCAGGCTCATCAGATAGGGTTAAGGAAAGGACTCAGAACCAAATTCTGTGACTCTTTATTATTATATGGCATTTTTACAGCCCTGAGGTCAGCCCGCTCCCTCATCTCCAGGCACGTCCCCAGTAAGGACCAGGCCAAGGACCAAGACCATACCAAGACCATATACTGTCCGCTGTGATGTCTTACAGGCCACAGACAGCCGACCATGGTGGCTTTGCCCAGTTAGATGAAGATTAGTTTGTGTTCAGTCACACCAATCTAGGTGACACCCCATTGTCCAGAATGCTTATATTCCAAGGCAGAAAGATTTCAGAAAAATATTGTGTGACAAAACTCGTCTATAATTCAAAAAAAATCCCTATCAATGAGCTTTAACTGTCCTGAGTTTTGTTAAGATCCATCTGAACTCTGAAAACACACCTAGACTGCATACTTCAGACGTTCTCTTCATCTGTCTCTGATTTGATTTTTAAGTCAACAGAAATAGTTTTATCATTGATTTCTGTTACAGAAAACTAAGAGGCTCCAAACTAAATATTTATCTCCTCAGTTAGAGCTGCAGATAATTCTGCATTCACTGTACCTTTTAATTTCTTTAAACGATTGCAGATTAAAAACCTTTGCCATTTATAGTACAGTTCAAAAATCTGTTCGCAGATCTACTATTTACATATAAATCCATTCCAACAGCCTCTCATTTTGGCAACACCAGCAACACCAGACAGACTCTTCTCAGACAATAATTGGAAAATAAGACACATTTGGCAGTTAAGTGCAAAGGGGATGTTCTGAGGAAATAACATCAGAAGTTGGCAAGATGGCGAATGCATTCACTTACTTGAACTAAATTCAGTCAACAGATTTTGCAATGTAAAGATCAAACTTTGAAACTTAATTCAAATATTATTTCCACCTTAATAACCGATTGCAAAAGCTGGAAGCCCACCAAAATCACAAGCAGATGTCAAACCACTTTCAATAGCAGGCATTTGGAGGCATTGGTGGAAACAAGTTTGCAACAAACGACTCCAGCACTTGTCAGCTGACATCCTAGCTGTAAGAAAGTACCATCCCTAGAAAGGAGTTGGAAATAGAAGAGGTGTGTTAAGAAGTCTGGCCAGAGGATGTATACCACTAGGCAGCTGAAGGAAAATGCAGGAGTCTGTTGACTTTCTTCACTGAAGTAATGAAACAAGATATGAAGTGAAATGGGGACACAAAATCAAGTGAGAATAACCTTCCTGATGAGTTCATTCCCATTCAAAATCCCAATGAATCTGAGAGCAACATACAGCCCAGTGGTCTTTAAGGATGTCTCATCAGCAACGTGTTGTTCCAGAGATTCTTTAATACTCTTTGCGAACACAAGAAATGAAAGAGTAAATTGAGAGAGTTAAGTGCACGCAGCTTCAGTGCTTGGGCCACTGACTGCTGGGGAATTGCTAGTATCATTTCTTGGAGTTTCAATAACTCTAATGATATCTGTTTTAAACTCTCCCCTCAAAAGAAAGAGAGAAACTTACGACAGAATGGCTAGAGATGGAACACAGTACCCAAGGGATCAGAGTTCAATTTGTTGTTCCAAACAGATTTAGTGCACAATCTCAGGGAAATCATTAAAGCCAGATGCTTAAAGATATTGAGGTAATGCTTCCTGCAGTATGGTTCAAGGACATGGGCGATAACAAGCGCGCTCCCACACCAGATCAAATCTTCTCCTGCTTCTTCTAATGGACAACGAAACCAAGACTACTGGAATCAGGCACGCAGGTTGTGGATGCACATGCAGAATGAGGCTCCGCCCCTGTCCTGCAATGCCCCAAGCAAGAAGAATTTGCCATATGCAAAGTGTTGCTTATACACAGCTAGATACAGGGACAGCAAAGTACTCCTGCTTCCTACGACAGACAGGCCTCCAGGCTCACGTTCTGCTTTCTAAATTGCTCTTCTTGCACAACACTGCTGTTCCTCTTGCCCTTGTACAGCTGTGCACAGCAAACAGAACATTAAAACCTGGTTCTCCAAGCAGGAACACACGCAGCTAGGAGAAACCACAGGAAAGGAGAGAGTCAAGGCAAAAGCATTTGACTCCTTTCCATTCTCAGACAGCCAACATACTATCTCCATGCATGTTATCATCTTGGCACAGCAAGCGAGCGACTTTCTATGATTAAATAAACAGAAACACAACTGACTCATACTGGCTTTTTTTTTAATGCAGAGAACAGAATGCATTAAAATACAGTAATCTGAAAATTACAAACTCTAAAGGAAATGGCAAGAAAATATTGGCGGTTCATTATCAAAATATAGCTTTTTTCTCAGTTAACGAATTTCTATGCAGTAATTACCATTTGAGTGATAGTGTAATGGTTTAGGATGTCAGGTACAAGCAGTTATGATTTGACTGCTGAACAAGCACTCCAGAACAGAAAGCTGCAGCAAGTTTTAAAACACACAGCCTTGTGGAATGAATCACAGGGAGCTGCTTCACTTGTGGAACTCAGACTCTTCTGAGAGTTCCCATCAATCACTTGATTAGGCAGTAAAACTCACTGAGCGAACGATCTATGAAAAAAGACTGGATAAATTGAACTTTTCCAGGGCAGAAGCGTATCTTACCTATCAAATTTGTCTACAGGGCAGTCCAGCCCATTATTCAGGATCAAGTCTTCTAAAATTTCCCTTTGCAGACTGGAAGTTGAAAAGAGGAAGAGGATTTCCAGAACATGACATTTCATCCTGCTGCCAAGGTGTCAGGTGCCTCAAGTAACTTGACCACAAATCAAAATAAATCTTGGCTTCAGCTGCTCTGTTACCGAGTAGCTACCGCAGAGCATGTGCTCCAACTTCCAGTGCCACTGTATGCACAGCAGTGCCTGGTGCAGCACAGCTATTCCCACACAAGGGAACGTTAGTTAATTTGCATTCACAGTTACCATATGAGGTGTGAGTTTATGGCAGTCCACACATTTTATATTTAGAAAATTAATGTAATTATCTTAGATATAATAACAAAAGTAACTCACCAACCCATCGCAATTGCTGATAGCAACTGAAGCATTTGGCAGATCAGTGATATCCCCAACATAGAGGCAATTCCCATAGAGAGGTTCGATGCGAGTCTCGTCCGAGTCCTCCTGCCATTCAACTGTTGCTCCAGGGGCAACGAGCCGGGAGTTTGGTCGTAACCTGAAGTGAAACTCTCTTCCAAAAACAGTGACATTGTAAAATATTTGCTCATTTGCTGCTTCGTGTTGCAAATCATCTGCAGCTCTCCTGAAGCGTGCTTTCGGCAGTCCGGACACCAGGTGGGATAGGAACCTGCCCTCAGAGTCGGTGCTGGTGGGGATGACAAGGCTGTACTCCTCTATATTCCTCAGAATGGGATCTTTGCAGGGAGAGATACGAGAGGAGAGAGACACTGGACCTGAACACGTCTTGATGCCGCTGGATTTTTATTCCATTATTCATTAGCACAGCAGACACTTACATAAGGTAAACGGACACTGCCCCGTACAAGCACTTGGTTCAGCAGCACCAAGTGTGCAGAGTTCATTCAAACTTGCCTTTGCTCCCCAAAGCAGCGGACAGCTGCCCGACCCCGCCCGCCCGCGGGACCCCGCGCTCCCGACCATACAGCGGGGTCCCGGAACCCCCAGCCCAGCCCCCGGGGAGCAGCGCGGCTTCCCGGCACGGCGGCGATGCTCAGAGGGCG
>VXAB01012034.1:213755-290849 GCA_013399175.1 Odontophorus gujanensis
GGCTGGCGACGGGGACGCTGCGGGCAGCAACCGGCAACAGTGTCAGCGGTCGCCCGGGGACTTTGGGACGGCCGAGGCAGCGAGAGGAGGAGCAGGCAGAGGAGCTGCCATGTGCTTCGTTCCGCACTGGGAACTCCAGGATCGAGCCCTGCCCTGTGCAGGGCGGGCAGGGGCGGCTGCGGGCACGGCGCGGTGCTGCCAGCGATGCTCCGCGCCTCCGTCCCCGTCTCCGTCCCCATCCCANTCGGGCACCCCGAGGGAGTTGCCCCGGAGGCGCGAGGACACGTCGGAAGCGAGCAACAGCTGGAGCAAGTGCCGGCGGCCCAGGGAAACCACATCACGGGGCTTCTCTCGGAGAATAAATTGCCCTAAGTAGCAGTTTCACGGGGAAGAATAGTTGGACTGTTTGCTTGGAAGGCTAGAAATGAGTTGCTGCAAAGCCATCCTACCATCTTATCTCAAATATCTGCAAAATGGAGAGAGAGACTCTGGAAGCATTCAGGAATACTATAAATACAATATAGAAGAAGATTTTAAAAAATAATTAAATAATGAAGAGCGGCCTTTATGGAAAAAAACAAGTTATATTTGTTTCCATATGGCCAGGATAAATGCCATATCACTTATTCCTTTCAGATAATGTATGTATTTACTCAGCTGCTGCATTATCAGGATCACATGCTGTTTTCATCATTTTACTCTTTAACCTTGCAGAATCCTAACAGTCCTTCCTGTGCTCTTGCTGTCCTCTCCAGCCCGTGTTCTCCACCGCCCCGCACGCGTTTGCAGAGTATCTGCATCTATCAAGCCCTCCACATTTGCATGCAGTGGCTTCCTGCAGGAAGCTGGTACTCTGCCAAGGAATTTTCCCGGGTATCCTTGACTATTCTTGCTCCTCCTATATGGCTACGGGTCCAATTAGTACTTTTACTCCCCATATTCTGAATGCAAATGAAGGGTATAGTGGAGAAATACCGGCGCTGCTCAGTGCCTAGGTTTTGTGGACCCCGGGTCTGAGCAGATATGGCAGTACATGGTACTCTCCCTGCTTGGTTTGCTGCTCTTGTTCGATTTTCTCATTTTTTAGGTTAAGGATAAAAAGGGAAAGATTATTCTGAATAATGGAGCAGATCAATTTGTGCATTACTCTCAAAGATCCCTTTATCTTTTTAAATGACCTCTGCTTGGGATGGCTGTGCTGGGCTTCTCCCAGTTCTTCCTTTTGGTTTGTTTGTCTGTTGGCTCATTTTTTGTTTTGTTTTGTTTNGCAGAAGTTCAAGCGGAGCAGCAAACCGCAGGGCTCGCAGCCGCGACTTGAGACGGGCGGGCTGCCCGGCACCGGCCGGCGGAGGCAGGGCGAAGCGAGCGGCCCTGAGACGGCGGACGGCCGCGGGACCCGGCGCGCACCTACCTCCGTGCCCGGGACGCCGCGGGGCAGCGGCGGGCAGGCAGAGCGCGCAGCAGAGCAGGACGCAGGCGAGCCCCGCGGGAGGCTCCATCGCGGCGCTCCCGGGCCGAGGCGGGGAGCGGCCCCGGGGGCTGCCCGCAGCCNATGAGTTGCTGCAAAGCCATCCTACCATCTTATCTCAAATATCTGCAAAATGGAGAGAGAGACTCTGGAAGCATTCAGGAATACTATAAATACAATATAGAAGAAGATTTTAAAAAATAATTAAATAATGAAGAGCGGCCTTTATGGAAAAAAACAAGTTATATTTGTTTCCATATGGCCAGGATAAATGCCATATCACTTATTCCTTTCAGATAATGTATGTATTTACTCAGCTGCTGCATTATCAGGATCACATGCTGTTTTCATCATTTTACTCTTTAACCTTGCAGAATCCTAACAGTCCTTCCTGTGCTCTTGCTGTCCTCTCCAGCCCGTGGCCTCCACCGCCCCGCACGCGTTTGCAGAGTATCTGCATCTATCAAGCCCTCCACATTTGCATGCAGTGGCTTCCTGCAGGAAGCTGGTACTCTGCCAAGGAATTTTCCCGGGTATCCTTGACTATTCTTGCTCCTCCTATATGGCTACGGGTCCAATTAGTACTTTTACTCCCCATATTCTGAATGCAAATGAAGGGTATAGTGGAGAAATACCGGCGCTGCTCAGTGCCTAGGTTTTGTGGACCCCGGGTCTGAGCAGATATGGCAGTACATGGTACTCTCCCTGCTTGGTTTGCTGCTCTTGTTCGATTTTCTCATTTTTTAGGTTAAGGATAAAAAGGGAAAGATTATTCTGAATAATGGAGCAGATCAATTTGTGCATTACTCTCAAAGATCCCTTTATCTTTTTAAATGACCTCTGCTTGGGATGGCTGTGCTGGGCTTCTCCCAGTTCTTCCTTTTGGTTTGTTTGTCTGTTGGCTCATTTTTTGTTTTGTTTTGTTTGCGAGTCCATATTGAGCAGTTTCTCCTACTTAAAATCTCGTATACTTTCATCAGTACACAGCTGGAAACATTCCAGCTTCATTTTTATTGGCCTTGTATTTTAAGCTGATGATGTGGCTTTTTTGTGTTCCATCCATCCCATCCTGCTCAAATTGAAATAACTTCTGCTCACAAACTTGAAAGGGAGAGGGATTGGCCGTATATTTGAAATCAAAGTTCCAGTTTCTATATGATGCATCCAGAAAAAAAATGAGACGGGGCAGGTGACAGAAAAAAATCCCACAACACAGCCAATAGTTGTACTAATTAAGATGGGTTTTAGTTCCTGAAAAAATTGGAGATTAGAAAATGTGCTTTAATATGGGTAACAGCTGCCCTGCAAAGTAATGATATAAACAAAAAGAATCAGTAACTGCCTCTGTATAGAGGTTTATTTCTACACTGAAACCAAGTCCTGTGTGCACACCTTGCTGTCGTAATGCACGTGACCCACAACCAGGAACTCTGCAGCTCTGTGGGTTGATGGAACTATTTTAAAATTTGCTTTATAATTTTCTCTCAATCCCGAACTGAGAAGAAGTGTCAGACAATGGAGGCAGACCTGCAGTTGGTAAGAGGTGTGTTTCCACTGAGCTCACCAGACTAAATCCTGGTCCCTCACTGAAGTCAGTGACTTTTGCCACTGACTCCAATGGAGTCAGGATTTTATGCAGTAGATAAATTTTATGCAGTGCCAGTTCAGACCAAGTGAGGATGTGCCACACGGCGCTGCAGTGAGCCCGTTATCCTTCCAGAAAAAAATGAATCCAAGTTTGATCCAGAGGAGGAGGCCCAAAGCTTGCCAGGCACCGCAGAGCCTGAGTGGGTGAAATTCCAGAAGAAAAGAGCAGTTCTTGTACCCTCACTCTGCTCTTACAGCACTACAGCAGAGAAGCTCAGGGAATACCCCTCAGGACTCATTCTCCACTTTCTTAACTGTTCACTCAGAATTCTTGACATAGGCAATGGAGGTCACAGCCTAGCTTTCCATGGCATGGCCTTGCCAGGATGCTTCACATTTTTTTAGAGTGAACCAGGAAAACTCAGCATGAAATGTATGTACTCCTGCATTACTCATACTTCACAAACCTCTCCATTAATTGGTGTGAATGGAGTCACATCATATTTATTTTCCTGGAACGAAGGGAAGAGAACCAGATACCAAGACTGTGCTCTGACAGTTGGAGCTGAGGGCACACATCTGCTGCTGCCAAACGTGACTACAATCACACAGACATTTGCCTTTGCTGGAGACAGGCATGCAGAAAGGAAAAAATGATGCGCTGTGCCCTGAATGAATACCTAGTCTGAAGGAAAGGGCTTCTAGCAGCTTATGCCAGCACTCCCAAAGCAGCTTTAAACAACCCAGCTGAGCCATGAACAGCCGTGTGACTCAAACAATACAGAGTTCAGTGCTGCCTGCCTGCCTGAATATTTACTTGGATTTACGGATTCTGCCTGCTCTGGGTTTGTGCAGTCAGTCCCTGTTCCAGCTTGGGCACACGCGTACCAACTGCAGTCAGGCCTTTCCTGTGGAGGTGTTCTCTCAACATTTAGTTCTGCTTGGTAAAATGAGAAGATCCTCAGCATACATCACCAGCTGCTGCTATGGAAGTGTCTCAGATACACATAACTGCACCTCATGCCTGGCATTTCTAACATCTCCTGCTGTTTTCAAGGGAGAAGCCTCGGCTAGTTGGGCTGCAAGATCAGCACAACATGGGCAGGTAACACAGAGTCTGCTACAGCCTCCATGATCCAAACCAGCCCAAGGTCTCACTCGAGAAGTTCCCCAAAAGGAGTTCTAATTGCTGACCTCCTTAGTGGGAGCACAGTGCCATTCTGCAGGAGTGTACACTGCCTGCTGTTTCTAGCACAGATTGCTCATTGCATTCACCCTTATCTCATGTATATACTTCGTGGCTATGTAGTACTATAAAGCTTAATAAAAATGAAGGAACATTAAAATAGCATGCCAGTTCATTTCCTCCACACTTGACATTTCCAGGCTCTATATTGTTTGAAACCTTTTCCCACTACGTGGCAGAATTATATACTGCCTACAAAAAACACGTGTCAGTGCTGATGTTGGAGCAGCGGATGCTTAAGAGCAGTAACCACAACTGCAGCAGTCCTGTCCTTGTTCCCCTTTACCTGAGCACAGTAATGAAATGAAATATCACAAAATAAAAATAATAATATAGTAATAAAGGTAACAATAAAATTTTTGATGATTTCATTTCTGCTCTTTTTTTAAAGAAAGGTAAAAGATTATTTCTGGCACCAAAGAAATATTGTAAGAAAAATAAAGTGACAAGAAACTAGATTAAGGCAGTAACACCAAAGCTAGACATTTTGATTCCTGAAGTAAGAAAGGAGGTAACATTACCAAAAATACGTATATCTTGTACTGGTAACCAGCAAAGTGCTGCCTCCAGCAGAAGCTGCTGGCTGACTGTACAAAAGGGGCCATCTCCTCTGCCCACTCCTCCAGAGGTTGTCCTGCAGCCAGCACCATGACTCCCCCAGACTTGGGGTGGTTGCTGATATGGGAGCAGCACAGGACATGCCGCAGCATTTGGAGCTGCCTGCAAATCACACAGGCAAGAAATTCATCTGGCCACATCAGGACAAGGTGCACATGCCTTCTCAGGCCTATGCTCGTTGGTAACACAGGTGCAGATTTATTCTGCATGTCACCCAAAGCTCCTGCCTGACCACGGCTGTGCAGCTGAACCACACACACACCACTGTGCATTCAGGTACGGGGCAGAACGTAGCACAACTAGGAGCTGGATCCAGTTTCCAGCAGTTTCTTCTGTGTTTGGTTGAGCCGCTCTGACCTGACATGGTGGCTCACAGTAAATGTTCCATCTTAATTCTCCTTCACATTTTCTCTGTCATCATAACTCATAACATTTCATTGTTAACATTTCTTTCACTAACCACCTGTATTTAACTGCTGCTGTAAATGCCTTGTGAGAAGTACAGTCCCTCCCCTATGTTTTCACCTTGATTCTTTCTGTGCAGATTTACTGCCTCGCTATTAATATTCCAGCCATGTGATTTATCCCAGCAGGTTCCCAGAATACTTGCCTTCCCTATATAAATATTTGAATGATCTTAATTTCAACTAATTAGTACTGGGACATTTGATTTCCCTCCTGAAGAATTCTCATTTGTTACTAACCAGCTCCTTTCTGGTTTATGAGATCTATACTGAAAGGAGAAAACAGAGTTCCTGAAAGAGCCACTCGCTATTGTAATACTGTTCTGGTTTTCTTCGTACATTTCGTGTCAGTCTGGTACCAAAACAGATCTCCTAGGTCTAACATCTCAGAAACACCAGGTGCAACAGGCAGTGACAGTAAAGCATCCCGCCCCTGCCCACCAACACACATCAATCCCACAGAAAGATGGAGCTGAGGAAGAGCATCGGTCGTGATCTTGGAGGTGAACTCCTTGGGCACCGCAATGTGCAGCACACGTGGGTAAGTCACCACGTTCAGATTCATGCTGGGAGTTCCCTGGCCCTGTGTCACCCTCTGGGTCACCACCTTTGCTATCAGCTTCAGCTACAAAGGAGGCTTATGGCAGCCAGGTCCCAGCCAACAGTTTACCTTTTTTCCCCAGTGAAAATCTAGCTATATATGACTTTCCTTGAACGACACTGGGCAAGTTGGGCTGAAATAGTTTGACTATGTAGCATTGTCAACAGACTTTTTTTAGAAGGGAAGAATCAGCATCTTCCAGCAGAGAAATTTCTGGGAGGAAAAAAGTGTTTCTAGTCAACGTAATAATTTATTGTTGAAAAACAATTTTGACAAAGCAGTTTCAACCAGCCGTACTTACAATTCATTCTGCTGAACAAAGTCTCCTCAGAAGCATTGCTGCCATGCAGATTCCTCTGCTCTCCCAAAAAACCACACCATTCATTTCTCTGATTTACCCCCAAAGCCATGAAGTGGCTGTTGAGCCCAGGCATCTTCTTAGTGAGTAAGGGTACTTATAAAGAGCATAGATTAAGAAACAAAGCAAAAGTTCAGATTAAGATCCCTCTTCAAATAAAACAAATTCTGTTTTCCAGTTGCCTGTTTCACAGCTGCACCTCTGGTAATAGAACATCTCTGTAATTTATATCTTCACAAAAAACAAATACCCATTCAAAATGGGAGATTTTCCAGCCTTAAAATCATTATTTGTGTATTTATATTGAATGAATGCCTAGAAGGGCCAACGAAGACAGAGGTCTATTGAGTTAGGAAGACAGTGAGGAAAGTGACCTGCCTAAGTGCAAAGTTCAATGCAGCTGTTCAGTAAAACAAGTACAAAAATAAGGATTTCCATCCTGAAATCTTCCAAAAACTCACCCCTGCAATCCTTATCTATTACTTGTTGACACGCTTTTTAAACAGTATCAATTCTTTACATTTACAAACAATTTCTCTGAATAATTACTTCCTTTAACAACAGAAGTCTCAAGCTATTTCCCTTCTCCGTTCTCACCGCCTACACTACCACCTCGAGAGATCCGGTGCATTTGCAACTTAGCCTTTTTTTTTTCCTTCTCTTAATCAGGCTTCCTGGGAGCCAGAAAGCTGGGGGAGAGAAAACCGTAAATAATTGTGTCTTCAGAGAAGAGTTTAAGCTTTAAGCAGTGGCAGAGACACCGAGTTCATATGCCAGCACCAAGCTTGATCAGAAAAGTCCTTACAAATCAGGTTAAGGAAAATTTACTACTATCCAGGATCCTGAATTTGAGAAGGTTTTTCATCAGTCACAGGAATGATATCATTTCTGTAGCTGCCGTTTAAGGATATAAGGAACACAGAAGGAAAAGCACAGCAGATTACTGGGATCCTGTCCAATGTGGAATATCTGCAGCCTCAAGTCAAACAAGCTCAGAAGGTTCATGGAATTTGACTCAGTGGGAACTGCCAACTCGGGGAAGGTCACAATCACAGCACTCAAAAGA
This sequence comes from Odontophorus gujanensis, assembly GCA_013399175.1. Taxonomy (NCBI): domain Eukaryota; kingdom Metazoa; phylum Chordata; class Aves; order Galliformes; family Odontophoridae; genus Odontophorus; species Odontophorus gujanensis. The sequence continues at coordinate 221,164 of VXAB01012034.1, forward strand.
TAAAGGAAAACACTTCTCAGTCAATCAGGGGATGCAAAACTTTGCAAATGTGCGTTTTCCACCTTACGAAAGGAGATTTTTGTTGGAATTGTGAATTGTAGATTTCCTTTAGCTCCAGAGTCCCAACCTGCCAAATTCTGAGGCACTGCTCATGGACACTGCACCTAACCCTTCACTCATTCAAGTGAAGGAATGAGGGCAGAGTTTCTTCAGAGATATTTGAAAGCATGCCTCTTGCTTGCATCATTTGTCCTGAAAAAAAAATAAATAATTCCCCTTCACTACCAGAGCACAGAATTTAAATCCCATCCTTGCCTTCTTGATAACCCAGAACAGAACTTGGGTGTGAGCTGGTACTCTTAGAGTGCACTATAAATTGTGTCAAACTAGCATCAAAGGAAAATAGCACAGAAAATCTCAGTAAGCCCAGGGCTATTATTGAAATGCATGCAGTAAAGCAACCAAATGTTTCTGGCTCTTTGTCGGCTCATTCTCCAAATGACACGTTAGGGTCTACTCTGTAGTGCGAATGGCTCTAACGGGCAGCGTGGCAGCGGATGTTTGCCTTCTGAGCTAAAAAACCTGGGCTACACAAAACATTTTGCAGCCTTCGAGTTTAAAGCCTCCAGTTTACTAGAAATAATAAAGGACATTTGCAGAAATTGAAATTTAAGGAAACATGTTCAGAAAGCACAGGAATAATTTGCACCTGAAAATTCCAGGCTGTAGAAAGCTGGCTTGTTGCAGCAAATGCAAATCATGCGTTAGGCATTTCAGTGCCCCAAGGGAACAAAGGGAAAATGTGGATGTTTTTAATGACCTTCTTCATTTTGCAAATGTAATAAAATCACTTGCAAAGAGATACCTAATGTTTAGCAAATTTATAGCTGGTTTTTGCTCCACTTTCAACCAATGGCGGACAAGCTGACTGCAGTTGCTCTGTCCATGACCTGAAAGCTTGTTAGCAGCCTTCCTTGTTCTTTGTATTGATTTCAGAGTATCACAGGGAGTATCTTATGATTGTTCTTGCCCTTTATAGACATATAAATCAAGAGCAAATTCACTGAACTCAGAGCTGTGACCCTCATGTGAAATGGATGTTAATACAATCAGAACCACCTACTGGCAATGCATTTTTGAATTATTTCAGCCTGCTGTGCTAATAGTGTCCCAGGCCCTAACATGCAGTTTTTGACAATTATTCAAAGTGCATTTCATACTCAGAGAGCAAAGAATCCCTAGACACTGAAGCAGGTGAAAAGCACGCGGTACGTCTCCTAAATGTGATACCCTACCGTTTATTTCCTCAGACATCATGTGGTAATTTGTGGGTTTGGGGACTGCTTGAGTTTCAAAATCATTAACCAGCTGCAATGTAGGACTTTATTGATCTGTTTTCACACTCACAGTAACGATGTGGTACTGCGTAAGAGATACTGCATTAACCATGGAAGCGCATATGTTTCACATTCCCTGACAAACTTTTCTACTTACTTATCATAATCTTTGGGCTTTGTCTTCTTTCAGCAGTAATGGCTCATATATCTTGTGTACGTCCAAGACAAATTTCGTAAGAGGAGGAACAACTCTAATTTCTGATCTGTCTGCACTGAGTGCAGGGCCTGTTTCTCCAAAGCCTTTCTGAACATATCCCAGCAGACCTGCAGGACTCCCCACAGCTTTCTCCAGCTCGAAGGCATGTTTTGGTTGAGTGGACAGAGCTATCAGCCACCAGAAATAGCAATGCCTTTCACTTGGCATATTTGCTTCAAGCATTCTGTTTACAAAAGGACAAGGAATGTTGCACGCAGTTCTGCCAGAGCAGTGACTGAGTACAAAAATGTTCAAAGTCTCCCAAAGAAACAGTAGTAAAATGGTACGTCTCTTAATACTGCTGATGCAACTCCTGATAGAGCACATTTGCTTAATGTTTTACAGTTTAATAAAGCTGCATAAACGTCCTCATTAGATGGCATGTTGCAAAATACTTTGACAGGACCAAATTCTAAATAATCTTTCTGTACTGAACTTTGGGCAAATTCTGTACAGACCTACAGTGCGACTTCCACTGGATGGAGTACAGAATAACACAGCTCCTGCCCAACCGTGGCTGGTTTCCTGCTGCTGCTCAGACTGAGAACACCAAAGCAGGGTGATGCATCAGTAAGACTCCACCTGATCTGTAGACTCCCGGCTTCTGGCCCTCCCTAGAAACATTCTGCTCACTACCACAGAGAATTAAGTTGTTTTTCTTTCTAAATCAAACCTGCACGGGCTCATAATCCACCGGGCAACTTCACAGCGTATACACAACTGCATAATCCTCCTGAAGTTGCGTAACTCTCCAGCTGTCCTCATAAAGAGGGATTTCGATCTGTGCCTGGCAGGTTTTGCAAGAAGTACATGTTCTGTAGAGTATGCAGGTAATGATGTGTATGATACTGGGGACGTTTTATAAAGCTAATCAGTTTTTAATCTCTGTCCTTTTCTTTTGTAAAACCTGCCTTCCCAGTGGTTGCTCGCACACAAATACAGATGCACAAAATAAGGAACAGATGTCAGCTCCTCTGATTCTAAAAGTGACTCCAGCTAAATATTTTAATAAGAGCCAAATATTCTTCTAAATTTTCTCTCTTAGAACGAGTCTTCTATAGATATGTCACTTTTCCTATGTCAACTGGCAGTAGTTGAATTAATAATTTAGTGAGACAGCAATCACGGAACTTCTCATATGCATATACAGTGCTAAAATGTATGTAGGATCTTGTTAGTTTTTGAGAGGGTAGCCATTTTCTAATAATGTTAAATCCCAAACTCTGTTCTATTTCACAGAATTTAACCAAAGCATACACTTCCATAAGTCTTCTCCATAGCTTATTTTAGTTCAGGGAACTTACAGGTCATGCAGGCACTGTCACTGGTACCAGCTTCTTTCTTATCCCCAGAGTCATAGTATTTGTGATTGCCAAATAGTTTTAGGCTGCTGACCTTCTGTTTTAACAAGAAATTACTCCAACTATAAATAATCCTGATTATGAAGCATGCTGTATCAAAAGCAAAGTGGAAATGTAACTGTAGCACAAACCATACACCACTCCGACTTTGTCCACGTGGAAAAAGAATCTGTTCGCAGAGAGCTTCAGGCAGCAGCTCCATGATTCCTTCGTCTCTTCACTCTGAGTCTTCACTTAAACATTACTTTGGTGATTTACTTGTATAATGTCTATCTGTTGCTGGACATACACAGATAGGAAACAGGAGCAATTCTGACCTTGAGGATCATGGGAAAAACAGTTGTTTTTTGGCATATTCAAGAAATATACAATATTTCTTCCTCTAATTGGCATGATCTCACAGTTAGTAGCAGCCATGTGCCATGGCAGAAAAGAACAGATTAAGTATTTCCAGAACAGAACAGGATCTTTTCCAAGCCTCCTAAGATAAGAGCTTCCTTCTTCTCTAGGCTTGTTTAGAAATTTCCCCTCTCCAGTATTACAGCTGTCATGCTTCCTGAGGATGTTCTACCTAGCTTTGTTTTTAAATATAATGTTAGGACAGGCACTGGTGTGATGCAATAAAAGAAAGAAGCTTCTCTCAAAGCTGAAATTCTCCTATTTGTAGTCGGACATTGAAAGCGGTAGGGATAAAAAATAACCTTCAAGACAAAATCCAAATCTGATGGCAACTCAAGAGTGGGTAGTATCAGTCAAGTTCTTAAAATATTGGCCTTCAAACTGAAGTGCCACCTGAGCTATTTGTGACCAGAGCTACTGCTTGAACTGCTATCTTCATTCCTCCAACCTGAGGAGGCTAAGCCAAATAGCTCTCTGACTCTTGAGGCCATTAAATATCTAGATGGAGATTTTGCTCTTAAAACTATAATATCATTATGAGAAAATCATGGAAGAGAGGATAAATGTACAGATTTCCTAAAGAATTTGCCATCAGTGAGTGCTGTGAATTAAGAGCCATGATTATACGTAATTGTTAAAATCACTGTAATGCCAAGCAGATTCAAAGAAAACAGATCATACTGTGCTGAATCCTATTATGTACAGCAAATGACTTGCTGTTTTGTAAAGATCTTATGTTTTACATAAATGAGATATGAAAGACCTGGTAAGGAAAGCACAGACCGAGTGAGGATCTAACTTGCCTTCTATCATACAGCAGGTCAGGTGAAAAATCAAGAATAAAGCCCAAGTCTCAGTGGACGTGTAATTGTCATTATGTCCTCAGAACATAACCAAGCATCACCATAAGTAAACTGCATTACAGTTGGATAAACAGTTGTTCGTCGTTAGAGCGTCTGGAAATGTGGTCCATCAGAACACTGAGAGAACGACCAGTGTTAAAGATCCACATTCAGCATTCTTAGATCTATCTCACATTAGATGTTGATCAAAAAGTATTTCAGTGATGCAAGAAATGAAGAAGGGAATGCGTACACTTCATATGCTATATACTTATGCATTGAGAAAAGCAAAATATTGACTCCTGTTCCAAGGTCAGCCATGTGCATGTCTTCATTCTAATTGGGCTAATTATGAAAGAAAGTTGGTCCCTGCTGTTATAATCATTAAATATTGCTTAGATAAACTGCCACTTACATCTTAGCAAAAAGAAACTTATTTTACTTTCAGTCATATTTAAGTTATCTCAGAATATCCTGATAATACCATTTTATGTATAATACACCCATATTTTACATGGGTTTCTCTTCAAAACAGTAGAGCTGTTTCACCTTGTGCAGTCTGAAACTACAGGCACTCATATCACATTATATCACATTAACCTGACCTGGTATTTTCAGGCAAAGATTATCTGCTCCTCAGTGTCACCTCCATCTCATTCAATGGGCTTCTGAAGCTACAACTTCACTCTTCTTCCTAGAAACTCTTCTTAGCTGTTCTCTTTGGTTTATTTGTTCCTGATACGACATTTTCAAATGTTTAAATGAGGGATGAAAGAGATTATTACTGTGGCCAACCTGCAGCTATTGAGACCTCTCCCACATGCACCACGTGGTTGCTGGGAACATCATGGCACCAGCAGTAATAGGAGGCTGGATAATAATAATGAAAACAAATGCATATTTATTTCAAAATGTGACATCAAGGGAAATTAAAATTGAGCTGCAAGTTTAGCAGTCAATTTGGTTTTGAATACCAGATTGTTTGGAGGCTCATCCTCTTTTCTCTCTGCAAGCTGACCTTGCACCTGCCTGGTCTTTCTCTGTACACAGTTGCAGTTATTGAGACAAAGGTGCGGCACACTGTGAGCAGCAGTCTATGATGTGCACTGCTCTCCAAAGGAACTGGAGGAAAATGTTTTTTTTTTTTAAATTAAGACAGAGGAGCAGACATTTCCGACTGAGACACAGCAGATGGCTGCCAGAAAATGGTATAGAATTCGGGCAGATGAAGGGGAAAGCAGCCTATGGGCTTCAGAAAAGAGAGAGGAACCCAAGACCAAATACAGTGCTCTGTATATGTGGGGCAGAAAGGTTTGGAGTGGTAGAAGTGTGTAAGAGTATCCCTCCATGCACTTTTGCTGGCATCATTCTGGTCCTGCTGCAGTAAGCTTCGCATTGCAAATTCAATTCTAAACACAAGCCCTGCACGTCAGCAAGAATTCAGCATTCCGCATATGACGAGGAAATGTGCCTATAAGTGCTCTGCTCTGGCCTTTTTGGCCCTTTTTCCATGAAACTGTAACTGGAGCTGTATTTCCTGGGAAAGGTGGCCTTATTCTGGGGCAACAGTTCTTCAAATACTTTTCTTAATATTGAAAACAGTTAGCATTGGAAGAGTTTAGACAATTCCACAGGAAATCCATCTAGCTGTGGAGCTCAAGAAACATTTTATTAGGGGTACTAACAACCTTTAGAATAATAATAGGCAAAGTCAGTGTTTCCGTCAGTTTATGTTAGGAGGTGTTGATACAGATGCTTTCTTTTTGCAATATATGTTATTGTAATGATCACATTTCAGGAGGGTGGAGCAGGAATTTCTTTTGTAAGTATCTGAAATGAAATGTTGAGATATCCCTTATACAAGCATTTTTAGCTTCTCGTTTTAAATTGTTCAGTGATTGCTTATCTGAAGCCTCAAAAGAAAATGCCATCGGGTGCATGGGATAACACAAATGAGTTCTGAAGTGTGGGGTTTTTTTATCACAGCTGGGGTTCAGTGTATGAATGTCGCTCCATTCTGGAGGCTGTTTTGGCTCTGATTTCTAGGAGTTGGTAGCACCTACAAGGGAAGGTAGGCTTTCAGCAGAGTTCAGCTCCTGTTTCAGAGCCTCAGCAGAATGTTCCTATTTTCTGAAGAGCCCAGCACCCAGACACGCTCAGCCTTCTCCAAGGCAATGGCAAACTGCTTTGCAGTCCAATCCACTTCAGTAAAAATACACATTCAAAGGATTTGACTGCATGAAAAGTAATTGTTTCCTCCCTGATCCATCTGAAAATGTAAGGTGATTATCTCAAAATTAAGGATAAGTGCTATGAATGCAAAATACAAAATTCAACAGCTCTATGAGCTGCTTGTTAAACAAGGCCCCAGCTTACTGTGCACCAAATGCAGAGGAGGGCTGTTGCAGGAGGGAACACTCACCCTTACAATAATGAGTACGTGTGAGGTTTCACAGTCTCCACAAGGTCTCATTAGTATTCACAATTCTATTTAAGGTAATTTGGTACCTCTCTTTGGAGTATACACAAATAAAATTACTGTAGCAAGTGAAGAAAACAGATCATCTCATGTGGACACGTGTACATCCTCCATACATAAGTTAGTAGCTGATGCTTATGACACACTCAGCCAGCCCTCTGCAGGTAGCTCGTATCTACGGCACAATCCCCTTCCAGGCACACGGCCACACGAGATAGGTTTGGGGCAGCTCAGTGGCACATCTGCTTTTGCATATTAACTAGAGGAAGTTCTTCTCTAGCTCAAGGAAAGTGGGCACAGGGCAGAGGGTGAGAGCAGCCACACTCATCACACAGTTGTGGGCTCTGAATGGCATTCGACCGAATTGCAATTAATTCTCTGCATTGGCTACGCTGCGACATTTACAGAAATATTTGTTCATTGGGTTTTACTGCTTGTTGGAAAACTACTGATATAATAATTACTCTACTATGAAGGTTGCTAGACAACATCTATAATGCAAAACAGGCCACATTACAAACCCAGATCCTGCATACCTCAGCAGCATTCTACTTTCCCAAGTTTTCTCACCTATGGGGGTCTGCTCTAGGCCTTCACAACATGATTGTGAAGACGATTTATGTTTCTATAATAGGAGAAACCAGAGGAGAACTAGTTAAAAACATGCACTCATCCTCAAGATTTTTAGGTGCATTACACTACAGTTTCTTCCTTCTGCACTACAGCATTTCCCTTTAATCATCAGAGGCTGTTCAGCAGGTCTGTGCCTCGTTCCACTGCAGGCTGGCAGAGCATGAGACACAGTTCTACCAACTTCACAGAGCAATGCACAGAAAACTTCCACAAAGTCTGCTCCCACCTCCCACTGTTGCACAGCCTGGATCTGGAGTCCTGTTTTTATTGGCGTCTCTGTTAATTCTACAGAGCAACCAAAGTAATTTGTTCCAACTGTTTTCTTCCAAAACAACTCAAATTCACTGCCACACCTCCAACAAAAAAACAAATTGTTAACAAATGGCTGAAGTCTAAGTCACAATTAAAGCAACAGTTGTGAAGAGGAAATCATGATAATGCAAGCACAGCCCTATCCAGTTCTTGCTGGGGTAAGTCATCCCTGCTGAGATGTGGAATTATCATCCAAATGCATGCGATGGCTTTTTGTTGTTTGGCCACTGATCTCTCACAGGCTGAGAAGTATTAGTGCAGAGTAGTGTCACTGATGTTTATTGGAAGCAATGCCCTCTAACAGCTGGTGTACAGACAGTGGTATAATGCTTTTCCTGAGTTCTACCTTAACTCCACAAGCTTCTCCTGTTCAGTTCAAAGCACGTATGACACAGAGTGGATTCTTATCCTCACTGCAGCATTATGGTTACTGGTGAGCACTTCCTGGCAGCTGGCATGATACACTTGTGGTAAAGATTTTAAAACAGATATGCTCGTGTTTCAAACACTTGTGTGCACTCGTTTCTCCAAGGATGTCTTTGGCCTTATCCACACTGAGACACAGCCAAGCATCAAACAAGAAGTCTGTGAACAGACACACTGCCTTTCTGACATTACCAGATTAGCTGCCATCCTGCTCACCTACAGAACAGATGTTCAGCTTCCTAGTCACCTAACATCATCCTCCAGGAATCCATAATATGCATCTAGCAGCCTGTATTTAAAACTTTATGTATGGACAAGGCAGTCATGAACAGATTCAGACACTTCGCAACACACAAAATACTGCTGATGTATACAGTGATATTCAAGACAAGGGACAAAACCAAATGTTAATACAATTGCTTCTGAAAATACATTGAAGGTACCGGCTGCAAATGACTTTCATTGCAAAATGTAGTACCTTGCAAGGCTCAAGTGTCCTAGAAAATGTCATTTTTCAAGTGTTTGACTTGAACTGGAAAACAACCGTGACAATTTTCTACTGTACAAATGCATTCTTACCATCTATGGAATTAGTCTGTATAAAAATTGTGAGAATATTCATTGTGCTTATTTTTATTAAACATTTTATAAAGGTAGTCTAGTTGCAACGTGAATGATCTGAATTAATGTATGGATTTCTAATGAGAGATCATAGATCTACATAGTAATTTCTTTACACCAGTTCACATACACTTTTGCAGGAGAATCTTCTACCATCAGTTTCAGTACCCCACTCTTCCTTTACATTCTCTTACCCAAGCACTTTCAATCCTTCATCTCCACAACCACTTGAAACAAAGGCATTTCTAAGAAATAAACACACAAGTGGCCCAAACATCTATGGACTAAAAAATTAGAGCTCAAATGCTCTGTTTTCCTTTCAAGACTGTCTTGACACCAATGCAGACTTGTTCCACTGGCAATACTGTGTTTCCCATGGCTTCCTGTACTTGAGTTTAGTTATTCCTATCTTTCAACCTTCTTTTCCTTTGGGTTAGCTATCATCATTACCTGTTCACCTGAACCTTAGTGTTTTTATTTTCTGGGCTGAAACTGGAAGCTGATCCTAGAATGCCACGGGCATCTAACACTGGCTGTACAGAGGTTTCAGGAGCACCCACTCAGTTCTGTAACTCTTTCTGCAGAAGTTACCCTGCCTTGACTCCTGATCATTTCTGCTGGTTATCTCCAAATTTCTTTCATATTCTACATTTCTGCTATTGAGCTATCCAGAACTGATTTATTTTCTCCAGATATATTCTTTGCACTTCTCCAGTTCAAAACAGATTTTGATTCCTGCACATATTTCAGAGCTCTTTAAATCCCTTTTTATTATTTATCCTTGCTCACTTAGTTTGCAACACCTGTCAGTTTGAGTACGATGCACCATAAAAAAGCAGGGCAGCTGCAGGGCAAGCAATGCCACAGTGCCTGGAAAGGCTCCAAGCAGCACTGGGACTCAAACTTTTGGAAATTTACCCATAGCAAAGAGAAAGGATCAGGAACAGGTGTAGCTGAACTGGTGCTGAAAGCAACCTGCCTGAAAGCACAAGGAAGACGCAAAGGGCAATGAGTGTATTTTCAGAGGGACACAGTGTCTGCTGCCATCATTTTGTCTGCAGTGGCTGCTGACCCTCAGCATGATTTTACCTGGCTATGAAGTATCTGAAACCTCCCCGCCACCTTGGGAACACTGCCAGGTGTGGGTGCATGCATGCATCCATAGGTGTGCCTCTGCATCCTCCCACTGCCTCCTCCTTGGGCAGCACTGAGCCACCAAGCAGTGCTTGAAGTCATGAATCCAGAACACCTTTCTTTTTTTCCAGTGGCTGATCTGTAAGGCACTAAGACATTTCAGAACTTAGGCTTGAAAAATGGAACTGCCTGCAAGTTGGCATTGATATTTGGTATCTAAGTGCTATTTAATTTTGAAATGGAAGCACGGGGATTAAAAGTTTGGACGACAGCATTCACACTGAGTACAGTCGTTAATTCACTTTCTGAATTTTCAACTTCTATCCGAAGCCTGATGTTCCGTTTTTCCATGACATTTTACACAGAATTAACTATTCTCCTCATGCCTTATTATTTCCCATGGTGGATCCCGGTGTGATTAAATTATAATACTGATAGCTCCCTCCAGGGAGCACTATACATGGGACTAACTGGGTACTTTTTCTAACTGGCTGCATCACACAGCAGCCCACCTGGCAGCGCAGAGATTTTGCTTACCTTTAAGGAAAATCAGACAATTTAAAACATGCACGTTAGCTCTCACTAAAGAGAAAGAGCTTTTCAGTGAATTCACAATAATACCTTGAGCTATTGTCTCTCCAAAAATTCTCATCTGTCCATTTCCTTCAGAACATGAACAGGGTTATTTTTGTGTCATTTTTTCTGTATTTTACTAATCTAAACAAGAATATAAACTACTGAATGAGTATCATCAATTGTAATCTTGCCTACCATTTCCTCCATAATAAAGCCTAAGATTTATAAAAAGCAAATGTTAGCTTAGGAATTTTTGGTAAGTAAAGCCTGTCAGGAGCTCTTTTCATACCCGTGTAATTATGATGGACAACCTGCACCCTGCCCTTCCACAGCCCTGCAATAAGCACTCAGGGTTCCACCCATATCCTGTACGTGGGCTGCAATTATGGTCTGAGTAAGTAAGTCAAAGATGTTGATCTACTGACAACAATGAGCTTAGAATCAGGCTATTAAAGAATGGAGGAGTATGTGGAAAATGTCCCTTTTCGTGTCAAAACAGAGGAAATTATACCATTCCTTAACAGCAGGGTGCTCATTCAAAAACACATCTTTTAAGGAATATCGAAAGAAAGTTCTAAATGTTCATGTCTTTCTTTTCTCAGAATTCGGATAACAGCTTTTATAAATAAATCACTTAATTGAATTACCTATCCCAATTAAAGTACAGTACGTGCTCTGACATACTTGCACATAAATACAGTGAATAGAGCTCATATCTGAAAATAATGCATCTGTACCAAATTTATGTCTTTGTATATAAGACTAAATGTCTTTGGCATATTCTAAAGGGTGTCCCTGAGCTTTTCACATCCTTTGTGTTCTACCACAGACACTCCCTGTGACCTTAGGCAAGTCCCTCAGAGCAAGATTTGAATGGGCAGCTGGATATCTGTCTCCAGTAGGTTTTAACTGAGTAACTCCGAAAATCTAGCCACTGAGGTCTGGTCTGTAATTTTCTATTTGCAAAATGTACGTAGGGCTACTTCCTCTCTTACATTTTACCCACAAAGGTTCTAGGTGGAATTCTCTGGTAAAATAATAAGAATGAGAGAAAACACATTATGACAAAGCATTCCACTACTTTAAAATATTCTCTAAACAGATTATGATTCTCTCTAACACATTATTTATAAGTTTTGGGGGTAATATTCTGATTCCTTACAGCTGAATATTTGAAGTTTCTTCACCAATATTTGGTGCCTCCATCTGAAAGGAAAACAGCTATCAGTAAAGCAGTCAGGTGAACTTATATACTATTGTTTCTATTCCCAAAATAGAGTGCAAATATTTGCAATTCAAATATCTGCTTATGTAAATTTGAAATCTAGTTGCAAAGATCTACCAGCTAGTCTAATCTGGACGAGAAGCCTTACACTGAGATTCTCCCACAGTTAGGGCAACTCTTCAAGCAGCAGCACTGCAACCCCTCCCCCACTCTCCAACCCCACATATCCTCTATCTGGCAGCCTCTGTACACACAGAGACACAGAACTGAACACATCACTGCAGTTCCCATTGGAACAACTTCTTCAAATGGTCTTGCTAGGTGGCCTAGAAAGGTTGTGCACAGCATTATAACCATGTCACACACAGTGATATTCCTGATAGGTTTCCCATGCTGCAGCTCAGGGCTGCATAGTTTCAGAGGCCAAAGATAAGAAAACTCTGAAGGTTTCCTTTAATGTTTGTCTATGCTGCTTTGTTTCACTTTCTACAGACACCTTGCCAAAGAAATACAACACAAGCCAGATTTGCTCTTGCTGTACTTTCTAACAAGCAGATGACTATGGGATATGTCATTCAATTGGGTTTTCACCTGGAAGGATGAGGCACACTCCTGCAGTGAAGTGACTTGCTACTGGCTTTAGTTGGCACGCACCTCTTTTTGCATCATCCTGTGCTCATAGGCATGTCTTGGCGGAATCCAATGGAATATATTTTACATGTATTAGCACTTCCAACATACTGAACTCTTGCAATACATATGTTGGGCCTCTCTCCAGATATGTGCGACCTCATAACATTTCACGAATTTTGGACATAAGCCTATTTTGCACTTGTTCTTAGTACACAGATGTGGAAACTCTAAGAAAGAGTATCTACACTAGTACACAGTTTAGTGGTGGGTTGTTAGACGTAGGGTGGTATGGTTTGGTTGTGGTTGGACTTGATGATTTTGAAGGTCTTCTCCAACCTGAGCAATTCTATGATTCTAATTCTATGATTAGCTACAGTCATATTCATAAATACACCAAGAGGATCATAGAAACTGTGATAATGAATGAAGCTCGAAATGCAGAACGATTTCTTACAAAAATGTCATCAACCCTTGAATGAGTTAAAAAAGACCCCAGAAATGGTTTCTAAAGTCGTTTAACATGCTAGTGCATTACGTTGAGCAGTACCTTGCCCTTTGAATTGTCCTATTGATTTTAGTTCAGAATAAGGTTGGCAGGATGGGACTTAGCAACTGCAGATGGACAGCAGTTCCTTCCTTAATTTATATTCACTTGGCCACGTTTTGCAGCCTTTTTTTTTTTATTATTTTTTTTCCTAAGGAGATTCTATCTCAGAGCAAATATAAATCTCATCAGCGCATCTAGTCAGGACATCTCTTCTGGATATTTCCTACTGACTTCCGCTGGAAGATGTTGATGCCACTTAATCAATAGCAGAAGTTCATTGGTTTCCATGCAGCAGGGTTTTGCCTTAATTCTTTGGGTATTATTGTCTAATATTGTCATCTTCAGCATATCTCACTGCATCTCTGCCCTGGATTTAGATTAATGAAATGCTTCCTTCTAATAACACTCTGCAGTATAGAGCATAGCACATTTCCAGGCCATATTTCTTCTTTTCCAAGTTTAACATGTTGGCAGAGGAATTCTCACTTTCATTTTTGTTTTTGTCCCAAATCCATCGCTGTTATGACCCTTGCTTTAACGATTCCTATTATATAATCAGTTTTGTCTCCAATATAACTTAATACTTATATCTAGAAGCGTATTCATCTTTATCATCAGATGCACATCTGCATTTAGAAACAATTCTATATCAGTTTCACTGTCATTCCCTCCATTTCCAATAATAATTACATAGTTCAATGTATACCTCTTACCCAGTACCATATTTTATCCCTTGGCATAAATACTGTCTCAGGTCATTTGACCGTAGCAGTGGGTTACAGCAGGCACCTTACCCCAAACTACACACTAAGTGGACCCTTACTTTACACAGACCAGCTTCACATGGCATAAAAAGGAGCGCTGGGTTCGGATGGATTTGTCTGAGTCTAGTGCTCTCCCTAATGTTTTTCTTGAAGACCAGTGAAAGATGAACATTACCAGCTTGTTCCTGGCTAGAACAAGTCACCACTATCTTGGATAACACATTTCATATGTTTAAAAGAACCACTTTGTCCTATCCCATTGCAATAACCACTGTTTTTATTTAGTTTCTTCTCACTTATATCAGATTTTACTCTAAGATTAACGAATCTCAGAGAGAGAAATGTATTTAGTGAGAGCAGCTATTGGACTGTAATGCAAATTAAAAAGCCTCTTTATTATGCCCATAAAAAGTCTTCAATTTTATTATATTTGTGTAGAGTGACAGTGACTTTTATCATCTTATGTAAAACCTTAATCAAGTCTGAGTGTAAAAGGAGATCAGACAGATTTTTACTCTGTCTCTTTTTTCCTTCTTTTTCTGACCAGAGTGGTCCTGATAGATACGACATACTGATTTAGCTGTTACCTTTCCTCTTATTTTATTGAAAGATCTCTGCAGGGATAAACATGCCCTTCTGGAGGTTTTTGTTGGTTTTTTTTTTTTTAATTAAAAGTGAATAATAAAGTGGAATGATCTGATAATGATATGGACATAAATTCACACTCCTCTGAAATTTATACGAAGTTATGTAATGATGGAGTTTTATGAAGTCCAGCATATTCTTCCATCTTTCTATTTTCATTATGCATGAATTCTGCATCACTGCCACTTTTTAACTCCTTTTTTTCCTCCTCTTTTATCCCCAGGAGTATCAGAAACTTTCTTCATTACTGTTGTGAAAATACATATAATAGCAATAGTTGGAGTGCAAGGAAAGATTACTCCTGTGCTATGCAAACAGAATAAAACCCAGTTTTGCCCCAAAAGATTTTAGTGTGGAAGCAGGCACAAGGTGAGACCGTGTGGGCAAATGAACAGCATGAAATATTTGAGTATATTTGTAAGAAATACACTTCTCATTCTGTTAGGTTTCATACACTTCCTTAATAGAGATTAGTACAAATAGTTGGCATGGGGAACAAGGTGCTAGATCATATGAGGTAAGAATAAAAGAAAGAAGAATGAATAGCACAGTCAAAGCTCATCACGTGGCCCTCGTTTCCCCTAAGGATACAGCAAGGGTAAAAAGAAACTGGGAGATTTGAGAGAGAAGATGGCAGATGTAACAGTGTGGCTTTGTTTTTTATAGTACGATTTCCCCACCATAAAGGTTATGAGAGAATGCAGGAAAGCATTCTTTAAAATAGCACTGCATACAACATCATATATTCCAACATGGAGGAAAAACCTCCTAAAATCAGATATACAAGACAGTTCAAACCAAGGAAACTCCTCTGGCTTTTCCACACTGTTTAAAATTTTGTCTGCATAGTTACACTGACCTGGCTAACTACAGAACAAGTGTCAGACCCCAGGTACTGCCATGTATCTCCTTTCTGCAGACACTTGTTTTAGAATAAAGGATTTAAAGGATTATTCTGGAACAGAGCATTCCCACAGGAAAGCAGAGATATACTGGCATCATTATAGAGGAATAATAACGCCCTGTAAACATGACCTACGTTTTACCTCACCTTATGTCAAGGCATTCAAAGTCCCTGTAGCAACATTCAGGTGCTCAGCTGCCAAGCAGTTATACTCTTGATCTCTGCAGTGCCGTGTTCTTCAGGAAGGCCTTTGCTGCTGCAGTCAAGCACTACACCCTCTGGAAACCCAATGAAAAGAAAGGATGCTTGTAGCAGGAATCTGTCAGCTGGGATTCTCAGACTGGGCACACAATAAGATGGGACAAGAAAATGGATGGTGCAAACAATAAAAAGCAGAAAAAAATAACAGAACTGCTTCAAAGATGCTCCAACTAGCTTCTGCAAATTGTTATTTATTTTCTTTTAATCCAGATCAGTGCTGCTTAGCTGGAGCTACTCCAACTGACACTGAAGTGTGGGAAGAACTCGGTCTTTTACCTTACAGGAATCATTTTCAGTTCATAAATGGTCAGTTGTGGTCTCTAAGATCAAGATGCCATTTGGCAGTTTGCTTCCTCTATTTCACTTTTATCATCCATAACTCTACTAAAGTAAAACACACGCAATGGAGAAAACTATCACAGTCGGGATAACCAGCCAAGTCATAAAACAACACCTTTTATTCCTCCCTCAGTGCAAAGAGAACACTATGTACGGACTGAGTCCCAAATCATAAAGCCCTAAATTCTATAAATCCTCCCCAATAGAATTAGAAGTGACAAATGTATTATGTAACTGAGCTGATATATCTGCCCCTGTGGTTAGGGATCAGCCTATTTGGGTCCAAAGCAAAAATAACCACATACCTCTCCAAGGAATTGTCAGTGCCCGCTTTCCCTTTTAGATTAGTCTTCTTCTAAATTAATTTGCAGGAAAGATCACAGTCAACTAGATAGCACACATTGAATACTGTCTGAAATAAATGTCTGACTGACAACCTGTAACAGCTCCATCCAGGAACTGAACAATGGCGATGATTATGTGGGTGTACTGAACATGCAGATACCAAAATGAGCTTACCACTGCAAATAAAAATGAAAGACAACTGTATCCACACCTGAAAAGATTTAGCAGTAATTAGGAATTCCTTGAGGGAATTTACACCTACTAATCTGAGTGATGAGCTGGTAGGAAAGGATAACTTGAGGTTAAAGCTTACTTTTTCCTAATCCAATATGGAGGTCTTTCAGTTATAAGTCAAGTTTTATTATGCATCTTTACTGAGTGGGATGTTGGGACCGCCGCTGGAATTCTGCAATGGTGAATGTTCGGTTCCAGTGCATGGAAAGATGCATGCTGCAGACAGACCTTATGAAACAGAATTTGCTCATTCATATAAAACTCTCTGCATCCCTATTATCCTGCCACTGCTGTGTAAGGATGTGGTTTCATAATCAATTTGAGCCCATCTAAAATTGCATTGTCACCGAAAAGGGCTGTCCCACCTTCAGCCCTGGGCTGGCTGAAGGGTAAGTCAGATCAGTGGCAGTTCATCTTTGGTCACCTCAACCTCAGTGTGGAAACACATCTTCAGTAAAATGTTGGGGTTTACATGACCCTGCTAATTTTTATGTGTTTTATGTCACATTTGGTCATAAAATATGTGTTTGCATGGATGTGCATAAGTTTCTGAACCAGCTACAAACAGGGCGATCCATTTACAGTCACCAACTCACTGTGTAACCTGCTTTTCTCTATGGATCAGCAGCCTTGGTTTCTGCTGCTATCAGCCTGATACTGTCACAGGTGATGCTTAATAACACTGAAGTAGCTTTAAATTCTTGGCTACAGAGGTGATTTAGGAAAATGCTGCTGCTCTCTCACTTTTAGGAAAGAAATAAAAAGAGCACCACAGAACAGCCATAAATATGCATAGACTACAGTAAGAACATCTTTTCTCTGGTTAAGTCTGCCCAATTGTATGGTTGGGACGTTCCCAAGCTGCCAGATACTATCTGAATTTGCCCACAGTGAGTTTTGAAGAGTAATTTGCATATTGAAACCAAAAATAAAGAGTGGTTTGGGGATACAATACCTCTCATTTCTATCAAACATGCTGCCCAGGGTTTTAGATGTAAAATTCTCAGCTGTAGTTGGATATTATAATACTTAGTTGTTTAGCCTGTATTTATTACAGCAGGAATCAGCATATAAAAGGAAGTGCTATTCTTTACCCTTTTTACTCATTTTCCTGTACAGCCTGTTTTAAAGTACAGCTGTCTACCAGATGCAAGAAAATTAAGTCATTTAATTTCCTCTCCCTGTGCATAACTCCCCTTAATGTTAATGGCATTTAGGTATGAAAGTAGGAAGAGTGCTACCACAAACAGATTGAGCATAACAGCTCACCCCATATCAAGAGAATCTGATTGCCTCAAAGAAAAAGGCAAAGTAAAAGTCACATCCCACCCCATCTTTCAGAATAAAACCTACAAATTCATACTTGACTTCAGAGCCACAATATATATTACATGCTGAATTGTTAACCATTCAATACATACCTCCACATTCAATATGACTTCAATGTTAAGGCATATAAAAATGGAATGCTTGACTGTATACATTCTAAACTGCAGCTCCTAGGGTGGCATGCTGTTCCTTCCATTCCTAGGCCTTATTCACCAACCGTGGGCATCGTCCCATGAATGCAGCCAGTCAAGACAATCCAGCATCTTCTGGGGGCAAAGTTCTGCTATGCGCAGAATGCCATTATATTTGTACTTAAGCTGCCTTATCTGAACAACACAGCTTCATTTCAGAAATGCACAGAGAGACTTTGGAACATCTTTGTTAGCTGCTTACTTCATGCAGAATCACATTAATGCCTCTACTTCAGTGTTATCCTTTGTGTTTTACACTCAGTTTCACACCACATTGCATCTAGGTGTCGCTAATGAAAGCTTTGCTCTGTGCACATTCATATCAAACAAACTTTTCAGTTATGGAATAGGAGCAAATGTCCCCAGTCATCATCCCAGAATTTATGTTACTATGGGGAGCAAAATAGTTATTCCTCCTTTGGGAATCAGTATTAATTTCCTGAGAAATGGCTGAAGTGGGGACAATGCAGTATGTATAACTACTCCATATATGGCAAATCAAGTTCCTTCTCCAGCAGCAACTGAGATTCTGAAGCATGTTCTGATGGGTAAAAAATGTGGATTGCAGTGCTTTTGACAAACGTTTGTTAGCGGTTCTGTAATAACCAGTTATTAGCATATTGCTTTTTGTGCCTCGTACTGAAGTGTTTCTAAATGATTTATGCTTGTAAACAAAACATTTATGTCCGATTTATTTGATGCAAATTTTTGAGCGCATTAAAAATACCTTGGAGATGATTTACTGTGACCTGCAGATTCAAACTTGTGTCACATACTGGAATTACAGGATTAAAACTGCTGTTACAAATATGCTGAGAATCCAACTGATGGCTGTGTTGAAATCTCCCACTCTTTGGTTCAGTGCACTGTGCTGTTCGCTCCTGTTCGACTGAGACACAAAACAGATTAACTTGCAGTTCTGCAGAGGCAGATTTTAAGGGTAATTGCAGAATTTCACTGTATCCAGATCACTTAAGCCTCCAGTGGCTAGTGTCCTAAATTTGAACTCTGTTTCCTTTCACAGAAGAAAGTGTATGCGGTCCTCAGAAGCTGCGGTTCAAGGTATAAACCACACAAAGGTTTTAGCACAGATTAATTTTCTGTCTTTTAAGTGGTGCATTACAGAAGACTTTCAAATTCAGAAATGTAAAAGCTGAATTCATACTGCCTAAATAATCCTGTGTCACTGCTTGGTGTCTTCAGGTGTTGTATAACTCAATGGCTACAAATACACTTTTCAAGTCAACCTTTCTTAGTGAGTTTTAAAGCTTTAGAAGGAACCTTCTGTGAAAATTCAAGTCCTGCATTATAAAGCCTTTACAGGAGACCATCATCTATCACAAAATCAAGGACACCTGTTGGAGTTCTTCTAGTATTAATAGAACTAATGCAGACTTTGTTTCCTCTGCTACGTTTCTTTACAGCAAAGTTTTTTTTTAAAAAAAGACAGACTCGCCAGAGCTCTGATTTTCAAAAAAGACAAACTTAAAAACTTTGTTCAAAGAATTCTTCTGGAAATACTGGTCTCAAAGTCCTGGCACAGAACGTGGAAAAAGCAGCTGGATCATACGTGGCTCAGTGAGCACTGTAAGAAGGAAAGCAATTTTCAGTCACACTGAAATAAACACAGGATCCCACAAGGAACAGCTGCGTGTACTGAGGTCTGTCCAGCAAACAGAGTAAAGGGGAGATGCAGCGGGACTGGGCACTTATTGGCCAAACCATCCTACAAGTCTATTTGGAAGAGCAGCCTTGACACAACCTGAGAAGAAATTGTATACTGTTTTTTACACGTTATTGTATAGCAGTTCCTTATCTGTCATCACCGCTTAAGTTTATATAATCTGAAGAGAAACCAGAGTACCAGGGTTCCCAGAAGGGAATGGAAAAAGCCCATGGGTACATAAGAAATCCTCAATTCATTATGAAGTTGAAAATACACTATCAAGCTCTTATTTCAGATTGTTCATTCATTGCTGTTTCATTACAAAGGTGAAGTATATTGTTGTCTATTATTATGTTTCAATAGAATGCAATAATTTCTAATTTGCAGAGATGTGAATACACAGATCTGTAATATATGCTTGTGACATCTGGGAAAAAAAAAAAAAAGTACCAAAACTTTACACTGTTTATTAAACTCAGAATTATTCTCACTATCTCCCTGTGTGTAGACCAGGAATTGGGGAATATTAAATACAAAATGGCCAAAAAAATCACGGAAGAAATACACATAATATTTTCAAATATAATTATTCCCCCTTCTACATTTTACATGTATCTAATACATAAATATACTTTACTGAAAGATGGAAAGCTGCAGACAAAAAACAACCAGCAGGAAATTACTAGGAACTGTATTGTAACAGTTGAGCAATAGCATATATTTCTGCCTTCATTTACTGGTTTTATAAGAGCACTCAATGTAATTGCTCACATTAAAGCAGAAACTCCACTTCACTGTCTGACAACTGAACACTGACATTTTTTTACATTTTTTATAAACCAGTAATTGGATTTGTTAATGTTTGGGATCTGACACAAAGTGTTCATTTGTTAAAATTTAAATTAAGCCTTCCAGTAACTTTCAGGAAGAAAACGGATGTGTGAGACTTAATTATTATATCCAACAACTTTAGTTCTATCCCAAATTGATCCACTTAATGTAGATCAGGAGCCTCAGAGATGATCACTCTCATTTGATATGCTTGCACCAAGACAAGTGAAGATGCTACAACCCTCCTTGTGGTTCCTTAACTCAGCTTAGTTTATAATGGTATCCTGATGTGGGATGAAGTGTGACTGCAGGGATGACAAAAAGAAATCCTCCAGTTATCAGCTACAAAAAATTCCTCCTGTAATCTCTATCCATCCCCATGATTTTGTTCATCTCTTTTGGTCTGCTGCCCAATGCTCAGCACAGTTCAAATCTATTCTGTTCCCTCATAATAATAAATCTTATTCTGTAGTATCATAAGATCTTCAAATATTTTACCTTTTGCCTTCACAAAGAAGTGTATTTCAGAACCAATAAATCAATTATGAATCAATTATTCAAGGACAGACTTGAGATTTTAGGATTGACTTTGGAAATCTCACGATATTAAATGTCAACAATTGGTTGCATGTGCATTCCCTGTATTAAATACAAGCAAAACAAATGTTAATACTATGAAAACATAATTACAATAATAAAATAATACTTAAGTGTGAAAAAACCTAATTCCTGAATGCCCACTTGCCTTCAGAATCTCTATCCCATGTTTATGAAATACTCAAAATCTGCACCAGCTGTAAGAATAATCAAGATGTGAACTGCAGCAAATAATAATAAAAAAGAAGAAATTCCTGAAAGACACTGCATGTTTCAGAGAAGAAAGTAAAGAACAAAGCAGTACTGTTAAGGCTGTTCTGGGAAATTTCCTGGTGAAACAGTTTCCTTCTCAGATAAAAGTGAAAAATGGCGTTGCCAAGAAAGCTAAGGATTACACTGGGGAAGTAATGTACTAGTTTACTTTGATCTGATTTCACCTTATCAAGTTATGTTTCTGCTCTTGACCTGATGATGATGCCCCAGCAAGCCCAAATCAGACACTGCACTAGCACTGGCACTGGCATCACTGAATACTCTGCAGCAGGTTGCAATTGGTGCTGAAAAATGCACACACAGTATCTCTGTACGTGATCTGCCATAACAGCATCACCTCCTTTCACATAGCAATAGATATCTTGTTCAGTATTACCTAGTACTATGAAGACTACCGGGAAATATTACAAAGTTCCAAGCTGTCTCTATGCATAAGATTCAGAGCTGAATTTGTGTAAACAAAGGTATTTACCTAGAAGATGGTGAAAGCATTGCTCTTTATGGCTTCAGTGTCCATAATACTTGCTGTCCTCCCCATGGGCAGCAGCACAAGCAGGCTTGGCAGTGCCCTGCAGGGGCCCCTCACTGTCCTGCTCTCTGAGGGGACGACTGCTCAGCCCATGCCCAGTGTGGGCCCTGCAGAAAGGTACTGCAAATGCAGCTTTGTTACAGTTGTAAGGAGAAAAGTCACGGCAATTCATCATGTGAGTTGCTTGTTTACCATTAGAGGTCACTGTCCTGCTTGTGACATAACCATTAGTTACATTCCACTTTATGAAGATGTATGTAATTAAGGTAAGCACTGTAAAGGCTAACAAACAGTAAAGACA
Source organism: Odontophorus gujanensis (assembly GCA_013399175.1). NCBI lineage: Eukaryota > Metazoa > Chordata > Aves > Galliformes > Odontophoridae > Odontophorus > Odontophorus gujanensis. Next base: position 243,154 of record VXAB01012034.1, read on the forward strand.
GAGGCCATTATATAAAGTAACCTTAAGAATTTTTTTTGATGTATGTCCTGTAGAAAATGAAATAATAATTAAGAAAAATAAAGAAAACATCTTTTAGGAAAATATATTAGAATTGTCTTTTTTTCAGGGTTCAATAAGGAATTGAGTAGACAGCCTTACAATTAATGAAACTACTTAACCAAGTCAAAAAAATACCATTTTAAAAGTGCTTCCCTGTTTTAAAAACACTGCATTTTTTTTCTTGACTTATGATCATTTTTCTTCAATGTATTCATGCTTCTCCAAATGCATTCATCATCCCATAGCATGGTTCTCCTGAAACAGGAAGGTAAGCTTGTATGCACTGCCTGGTGGAGAACTAAAGACAGTTAAGAAGCCCATCAGTCTGATAGCAATGCCTTAAACAAACAAATAAAGGGGAGGTAATGACAATTACATTTGGTATTTTATGTTTTTTGACTCCACCCAATTAAATCCAATGGGAAAATGGAAATGTGGAAGAATTTTGAACCAAACAGAAGAGCATTAGTTACTGAGTTTGGTCATCTGCACCAGAGAAAGGGGATAAAGAAATTACACTTCTGGTAAGGCCTCAGTATGGAATTTCCTGTAACTCATTCCTCCAAGTCAAACTGAGCTGGTTTGCTCAGATCCACCACACTTCACTCCAAAAGACACCATTTCCTTAGAAATGTTGAGTGAGCATCCTTTTTTTTAGACTCAGAGTCAAATGATGTAGCCCTGCAATCAATCTCTGTCCTTTTACATCTGTTTGGAAAACCATGCCACTATGCTGTTCCTGCAACTTAGAACTAAATCTAAGTGACGTTTCTTTGAGGTCATAAGAAGCTGGAAAGACACCAGAGGAGAAACTTTTGGATCTCTGAATTGACTTCTCTTATGAACAAAGAGCAGTCAGCTCAGGAAAAACAAATGGATGAAGATGTGTGAACACTAACTCCTTCTTTTGTTCACTAAAGCCTTGATAAAAGGATTTGGTAGTTACTGTGGCTTGTATGCAATTTCTCACAAGTAAAACAACATGGAAGAGACTCAGTATTTGTTAACATGAAGAACCATTTAATGTTTTAAAACACACTTTGGATTAAAGCCAAAGTTACTGAGAGGAATTGTCTGCAATTCATCATAACTACAGTGAAATAGTGTCATGGGTTTATAATCCAAGGAGTACCATTTCTGCCATTCAACTTTAAGTTATATATTCTTAATGAACTTTACTGAAGCAGAAATGCACATCATATAGGTTAAGAGAATGAGAACATGAAGATGGCAAAGACGGCGTTCACTGTGATTCCCACTTTTAATTAGGCCAACTGGGAGTATTTTAGCATAACATATTTCAGCTGTAGAAAATACCACCTTTACAGATGCACCTCCCCTGCCAGGCATTTGCAATACTTTATCATCATGCTCAGGATTGTTCATCAGTGGTGAATACTTCATCACTGAAAGAAACTCAGTAACATTTCTTACAGCACAGGTCGTGGGCCCTGCACACTAAGTCCTTATTACAGACTGATGATCTTTGTAAAACAATAGTCACACACTCTAGTAGGGATTAAAATCCAGGGAGGAAGAGCCATTTCCCAGCCACAGAGTGGCACACTCATCTGCTCATATTCTGATACCTTATCTGATTCACTATCTGCAGTACACTTTCATCACAGCTGCACAGATGCTGGTGTGGTTATGATAAAGGAAATTCATGTTACACAGTAACATTTCTTTGCCCATAATTTTCAGAAAGAGACACCAACTAGAGGGTCTTTCTTTGGGAAAAAGGAATCACAGACTGCCACAACGGCCCTAAGTGCTTTTGGAATACGGAAAAGGCAGTTCTACGAAGATGTTAGTGTTAATGCCTTCATTATTCTTCAAGCCCTACTGCTGAATTCATCCCTACATATGTATTAAATAACACTCTTACAATAATCATAATAAATAGTTGTAACTCCCACCACTTAATCCACTACTCTTGCCCCATAATAGAGACCAAGCTATAAAAAGGTTGGCAAACTTGCTGTAGAACTTAGTTACAGATGATAGATTTTTTTTTCCAGGACTTTTTGGGTGGACCTGGGCATTAATCACACATTTCCATTGAACATCGCCGTTGTGACCATCTGTTCAAAAGACTATCATAAATGAACACTAAGGTGATTCTGCAGAGAATTCAAGAAGCCAAAGAATAAATATTACTATCACATTACCAAGTCCCTAAGAGTGAGGAGAGGGAATAGATTCAATTTTCTTTTCCTTTGATGTTATTCTTTGTGTTGAATTACAGAATCTTGCAGGAGAAGAAAAAGGATAAAAAAAATCTTTTGGAAATTGCACCCTTTATTTATTTATCTTTTTTGCAATGTAACAGACAAATACTTGCCAGACTCTACCCTTATTACTCATACTAGGAGGAATTCAAAATGTCATTCCAGTTTAAAACAACTTTGAAAAATGAGAGTCTTGTGAGGATAGGCCAAAGCATTTAGATAAGTCAACTATGTAAAGATCATACATTTTTGTAAATCACTACTGGATTTGCATGATGTTTTTCAGAGGTATTTAAGAGTAAAAAATGACTTGGAAATCTGAGGTCCAATTCTCCTAAGGGAATTTTGCCACTGAGCTCGTGGGCAAAAAGTCATATCCTTCATATATTTCCATAATCTGTGTGTTAAAGATCATGTATGTCTGTGTGTTAGGAACTACATCTCCCAGCTACCCCAGCAGAACCAAAGAACATGCAGCAACCAAACACACTGAATTATTCTTTGGATATCCCTCTGACTTTTTGGAAGAAGCATTAACTGCTGTATTCCTGAGGACTCCTGTCCCACGTAGTTACGAGCAGTGTGTGCTGGCATGAAAGTCCAACCAGCCAGCACTAAGCAGCTGTGAGCTGCCTTGCTTAAACACCTTGCAGTATGAGGGAGTGCTGGCAGCACAGGTCTACTGCTAAAGGGTTACTGACACATACAGACAAACACGCACACATCCCCGTGGGGGTGATGGAACGGTGATGTTGCTGAGGAAGTACTGCAGCCAACAGATTTCAACCTGCCTTTCTGTGATCTGTTGCCATTTTGAATTAGATAAACACCCCAAACCTTCCACATTAAGACAAAACCAGTGCAAGCAGTAGCTCTATATTTTGAAGCTTTTGTTATTGTTTCCTGTGCTTCCTTTTAAGTGCTATTAAATGTACACTTTTGTGTGTTCAAGCTGTACCTACATCTGTAGAAGGGGAGCGGGCAAGGTGTTGAAGGCAGTTCCAGGAGAGTGCTAAAGCAAATGCAGAAGATGAGACAGAAGTGGAGGCAGAACACATTTGTCCTAACAGCTCCCCTTGTCTATAAGAGTTGTTCATCTTGTTTTAAAAAAATTCCATTTTCAGTGTTAGCAGAAAGAAACTCTGCACGTGCTTCATTACTGTGGGAAGAAATGTAGAAAAAATACCTGAGTTTAATGAGATTTCAGAAAATAAATATACATCTCGAGTTGTCTGTGTGGTGGTACCTTTTAATGACTTTAACTTTTGGTGTACAAATAAATATTCTTTTAGATACCATCTGAATAATGCGCAGAGTTAAAGAGGCACAGGGTAAGTGCTTCACTGCAAAATTTCATTCTTCCTACAATATAATATTTGTTGTTTGTTATCTTCTGTAGGCAGCAACTGATCATTATTTCCAGGATGTGCTCTGGGAAATCATGAAGTGTTTGTTTTAGATAATGATGTTCCGCATTCATAGCTACTTGTGACTTTCAGAAACTGAAATTAAAGATTCTGAAATATCTGGTATATCATTTTACAAAACCTTTCACTGCTAAGGCTTTTGCTAGCTTCAGTTTCATGTAATTGAACAGAATGTTCTGTTGAATACCTTGCGATACAGTTTAAGTTAAGCAGAGGATCACTTAGCTGAGTGGATGCAATCTTGTTTCATAACAGTCAAAGTACACTAATGACCTGCTCTCCTGACCTACTGAAGGTTGTGTACACACATAACTGAAGCTCCAAATCCCCTTAATAACTGAGAACAACAGCCTCATTTATCAAAAAACATTTGCACAATTCGCAGTTAGCTCTTCCAGTTAATAAATTGCTAATGAACGGACCACAGCCTTCCTTTAAGACTCTGTAGGATGATACTGTGCAAATGTAAACCATGAAAAGTGACAGCTTCTGGAAGGTGTTCATGGAGATTTTGGCCACATCCAAGTGCACTCAGTGCTTTTGAAAGAGCAACACTGAACACAGGCTGGCTTCTAAATACTTTTCTAGAACTTAAGAGATCACTGCATCCTAAGAAGATGGCCAGTCTCACTTCTTAGGCCCACTGCAAGGATTTATGCTCCTCTTTTTTTTTTTTGTAATTTCACCTTGCCCTGATTTAGAAAAGCATGTAACTTTTACCTCTATATAAGCTATTAAAGATAAACTTAAATCACTAGGTTTGTGGGTTTTTTTCCAGTCATAAATAATGTGTTTTTTTCATTTTATTTCTCCATTTGGGGTCTTCATAGTTCACATGTTAGTCTATTTCTCCTCCATAGGTGGCTATTCAGCTTAGTGGAATTAGTGCCACTCAGTTCAAAAAGTATGGCCAGTGAGGGTCAGGAGTCCAAAGCAGATAAACTCAGCCCAGAAGCGGCAGCAGAAACCTCACTGTAATGTGCACAGGTCTGAGATCAGAAGGCTCCAAAATGTGGCAAAGTTTAGTGGTATTTGAATAACATTAGCTTTGTTGTGCCACTAAGTATATGTATATATACACACACACAGTACACATAGCAGCCCAGAATCAAAAAGCAGTCTCTGCCCAGGGAGGTTACCTTCCATGCAAATAGATGAGGAGACAGGTAAACACATGAAGACCACAGGCAGACAAAGGTGCTACCTGCTGTACCATAAACTGTGATGTATTTACACTAGTGTAACTGTGGCCAAGTTATTTTGCAAGCATCACTGGAAATTAGAATTTTAAATATAAAAGCGTATTGTGAGGGCAGCCTTCTGAGACCTGATTAATAAAAAGTGTTCTCCCAAATCTATCGGAATCACAGAATTTTAAAACACAATGTTTTTTCTCCTTGGGGTAAGTTTTCAAAGTGCTATTCAAAAGTAGGTTCATTTTCCATAAATTCATAAAGGAACATGAAAATTCTTTCATCCTTTGCACATCATTTTAGTACTTCCCCCGATACACTTTTTGTCTTGCTGTTTGGATTTATTAGCCCCTAATTAATTACATCTCATTTCTCTGAGGTGTAATCATTGCTTGGGTCAACATTTTCAAGGGGATCTCACTGCTTTATAAGAGCAGTAGTCAACATCTTCTGATTATTACTTGCTTTGCTCTCCCCTTCCTTGCCAAGACATTTCTAGCTTTCTGCATTCTGCAAGTTCATTCAGGCACGGTGTATTTCACCTTTTTTCCCCATCATCTGGGGATTACTATATTCTCTCCTTTTAATTTAAAGCCAATCACTAATCTTTATATTGACTTGAGCACACAAGAAGAGAGTCAATAAGGAAGTGGTGATGAAGAATAGGTGAGATTTTTCCACTTATGCATTCAGCTGGTGGCTACACGGTTGGTTTGTACAAAGATATCTCCCCAGAACCCCCCCCCTTCTTTACCATACAAGCAATGAAAAAGGTCTGTAAACCTGCAGAAGTTCACACACCAGGTTCCTGCAGCATCTTCCTTTGCAAAGCAGATATTTACAAGCTTTGCAGAAAAGCACAGAAGGCAACTGTAAAACCCTTCAGCTATCCTAGGAGATCTGTGGCCATGGTTACACAGCTGCTTTAATCCAGCATAAATCTAGTCTGCCAATGAAATGGGGTACTTCTAAATTCCCCTTTCGATTAAACTACTCCTCCTCATTGCCTCTCTAATGCTGGCTGTAGCTGTCCCAGGGTTACACAGTGAGTATGACAGAGGAGCCAGTACAACTGCAAACTAACACAGCAAATAAAAAAGAATATTCACTTTTAGTCAAATTATCTCCCTGATCTAAATCACCGTATAGCTCCAGAAGCACTAATGCTGGAGAACAGTGGGTATATGCAGCTGACATTGAAGAGCAGGGGCTGAAGATACCACTGGATTTAGCAACAACAAGCTGAAAATGATCTGAAAACAGGTATGAAGCTGCCTGGTCTTCTCCTTCCAGGGAGAGACTTGATGGCTTTGACATTTGCATTAACTTCTCATGTTTTATTTGCCATTTTCCCAACAAAATGAAGACACTATGAAGTACATGACCTGAGCAAGTGCCTAATGCTGATCCATAAGAAAGTTATTCAGTTCCAATGACATTATATTATTTTTGTTGCCTTTGTGGCCTAGAAAAGGAACAGAAACCACTGGCTTTAGTTGCAACAAATACACCTCTTTCCCAAATGACAAACTGCAAGTGGTCAACCAGCAGTAACCCGTCATCAGCAAACTCATCTACTGCAAACAATGGTGGACAACAAATCTCCTCTAATAGCCACAATGAACCCCTGCTTGCTTCCACAAACATCAATAGGTATCAAATCCTGTGCTCTGATCCTTTGAAAGTGGGATCCAAAGGATAACCCATAATCTCATATTGACTAGAAGTTACTTTAAAAATGACATCAATCACTCACTCTACCAAAATTAGCAAATATTACCATTAAGGTGTCTTTGACCTTGCTCCCATTACTGGCAATGAAAACATTTGCTCTAAGTCTCTGTCTGCCGCTGTGGTAAAACATCAAGCATGCAATGAGAAATACTGCAAAAATCTTAGATCCACTTAAGAAGAGCTTCACCTGTTGCTTTTACATATGCATCACTCTATCAAAAAGCTCAAGTCCAAAAACGTTAAAGGCACCTCCACCATGTGAGCTCAGAACCTCAAAGCTCCAATACACCTTTACTGAATCAAAGGGTCAGTGAAGTCCTACTGATGTTATGTGAGAGTCTTACACAAACATTTTAACACCTTGCTAGAGTATGACCACATTATTCACAAAATCGATTCAAAGGAAATATTACAAGTGAAAGCTTTTGTTGTTGTCATTAAAAATAGACACTGAAAATAAAACATTTAGGATTTACAAGGTCCCATGATCTAGGCTTAAAATTGTAACCCGTGCTGAAATAGTTAACGCTTAGCCCACAGGAAAATAATTCCTATATTCTCAATTTAAATATCAGGAAAAAAAATATTTTGTCAGCTTTTATGATCTGTAGACAGCTGGGGTACACAATGTTAAGGAGCAATGTGAATCTTTTTCAAGCTCCAGGATAAAGAATCAGCACTCAAACAGAATTCAGAAGGAAGCAGTGTATATGCTTACAGTAGAAAAAAATCTAATATTTTCTTCCATAGGCGTATGTTTTAATTTTGTTCTCTTCTTGTGCCTATGTACGAGGAGTTAATGTTACACAAGTACAGTTACATAATTACAAATATTAACAAAGCAGAATTTTAAAATGATATGAAAATGCCTTAAAGTGTATAGCCACAAATGTATATACACAAAGGCACAAATACAAGAAATAATAAATAATTTGAATTAAAACTGCATATATTTTAAAGCATTGAGATGTTACTGCTTCCCTGCTGCACCAACTCACAAAGCTGGCTAAAGAAACCTGGATAATTTTAAAGAGCAAATCTGGTGTTGCCCAGCAACAGCACACCCTGTTAGAAAGGATGCAGGATGTTGGAAGATTTAATATTAGGGAATTGTGCTTGCAAGGGGAAGAAGAACAAATACAATTTATTCATACAACATCCATAAAATTGGAACAGCTTAAAAAATAATAATCAGATGAAGCGATCATCCTAATATTAATCTTTGTATAGTAGAGCTAAGTAAAAAGTTATTGCCTGGAACCAATGAGTTAGCATTACAGTTCATTAAATGGCACTGATGTTTGCACTGCCCCAACATGATATGATGAGAAAAGAAGGCAGTGTATTTTACGAGAATTTGAGAGCAATCTCACAGCTGAAGACTTCACTTCTGGAACTGACCTGGATCTTGCTAATGTGACAACTGCATATGAATGTAGGCCTTCATGCTTCCCCGAGCTAGAGAAAACCTGACATCCCCTGAGAAAGTTCCATAGGCAATACACACTTCACCTCTGCTTTGGTTGCAAAGAAGCACCTCTCCTATTTCATTTATTCTCAGAGTAGCAAGTTCTTTTTCAGGTTAAAAGATAAGTCATGTGATTACTTTCCACTCTGGATAAGTCTTCCACAACATTCTTTTTGGGACAATACAGGACAAATTGTGCAAAGACACTTCTTCTCACAACGCCAAAAAAGAGCTCAGGACATGAGGCTGACTGCAAGGCCTTTCTTCCTTCAACTGCTCTGAAATGTGCTGTCTTTAGTCTCTGCCTTCTACATAAAAATTCTTCTTGCTCCCCCTAGACATAGGATTAAGTAGAGATTAAGTAGATATTTGGGACCTCTATAAAGTCATAACTGCATGACATTTTATCAGCTCAGTTAGAAAACAGAAGAGAGATTTTCTTAGAAATACACTATCAGACTGTAAGAAGTATTCCTGAAGAGATGGACATGAACTTCTGCTTGTCAATGCACTGTTGAAACTGAATCATTAGGACTTAAAGAATGGTTTGGGTTGGAAGGGACCTTTAAGGTCATCTAGTTCCAACTTCCATGGTATGGGCAGGGACACCTCCCTCAATAACAGGTTGCTCAAAACTCAGTGCAAAAACTGTCGCTATAATGTTTGATTCTTGGATTCCTAGTCCTGAAGATAGAAAAATTTGGCAACTGCTTTAATCTTCTCTATGTTCTAAAAGAGAATGTAAAAATACTCCGTTGCTTTCGCAATGTAAAACTCAATGTATTAAACAGGAGTGATACCTCCTTGCCTATTAAACAATTGGTTGCATGAGAAACCAGTCTGACAGCACTTCTCAGAGAAGCTGTTCTCTGGGTGACTACCTGTGGTACGACCCAGCTAAACCCTCAGGTTGTCAGAAGCTATTTACATCAAAAGACATCAAACTTCAGTTGAAAATACAAAACAAAAGCCCTTCAAGAGCCTGCTATCCCAAAATGACAAGGGAAAAAAATGTAGACTAGAATAAAAAAGTATAAATATTTCATAAAAATAAACATTTCATTAAAAATTCATACTCATCATTTCTCTTCCATTCTGGGAAAGGGGTTTTAATTAAAATCTATAAAGCACAAGTGTAAGGTGAAAGCCAGAACTGGTATATTCCTGGGAGCAAAAATAAAACAAGAGCTAGAAGGAAAAAATTCCCAGGGAAAACATACGATTGAAGTAATGCCGTGGTGAGGATTTGACCTCTCAGATTCCCCCCTTTAAAAATTAAAAAACCTACATTTTCACTCTCAAAAGTCACAAAGAATTCAGCACATTCCTCTAAGTGGTGTTAGAATTTCACTGAATCCTTGTTTTCCAGGTGCTGGGATGTGACTACTTCAGTCTTCATGGCTGCTGGAAGGAAGACTTCCTTACACCAGAGTAGTACCAGGCACTTGACTGAGTGCTCAGACACATAGATCAAGGGGAAATTGTGCTTCATGGAATGCTAATGAGTGCTGATATTTACAAAAGGGATCGTGAGGACACGAAGCTATGTCATAATCCAGACTAAATCTTTTGAGAGAAAGCAGGAGAAACTAAAATACAACAATGCTGGAAAATATTAGTCTTCATTGTAAGTAGAGATGTTTACTACCCATTTCTTGGCCCCAGCCTCAAAAAGTGTATTTACTTTGTAGAAATGTATTAAAAACATTTATTCTACAAGTTCCTGCAATGGTTCTCAGCTACATAGTTCTGGAAAGACAACTGCATGCTGCCTTTGTGACCATGTTTTCCTGATCTGTGTCAGAGATGGTAAAAATTGAGATGAAGGCACTGCAGAAGATGTGAGGTTTTCCACGGATGGTACCATGCTAATTTCCAGCTGTTCAGAGTCTGATTCTGGCTCTTATGAAAAACAAACAATTTCTTTTTGGATGAGAAAAACTTCTCTGAAAATGTAGAATAGAGTTGCTGCAGATTATATAAACCACAAAACAAACAACTGGCTTAAGACTATCCCAAACTACAATCTTTGCTAGAAAGCTTTTGAGCAATCATAATCTCTTTGAATATGTCGCTAAACCAAAGACTTGGAAGTCTACCCATGGCAGAGTATTTTAAGTAGTGCACATGGATTACAGTTTAGAAATTCATAATAATACATTAAAAGTATTTTCCAAATCTATTTTAGTTGCAAATGTGGAACATATCTCCAAAATGAAATAAGTAAAGAATGGGGAAAGGTTAGATGTTCTATAACAGGCTCCTCAGAAAAGCAGAAATAGGAAACCTAGCATCACTTCCTTCAACAGAAGTGGACTTTCAAAATTATCTGCGTATGGGAACTTCTGAGTCACTGCCTGAACCACTGATTGAGCACCTGGAGGAAAGACCAGGTCAGCCCTGGAAGCACAAATGAGGGTGATTTACCCATGCAACCAGGCAGGTAGAGTCTGGGTCCACCCCTCTTAGACCTCATTTTAAGGGCTGACTACCAAAGGAGGATCTCTTACTGGAGATCCCTGCTTTGTGAAGCCTTTCTTCAAGCCTAGATCTTCAGATACTGGTGAGTTTTGTTTTTGTTTTTTTTTTTTTGTAAGACCTTCTCATTTGCACATGTCCAAGACTGGTCCTGCTGCCTTTACAATTAAATTGATGCAGAAGATATCCATAGAAAGAAACTAAAAAGAGCTGTTTCAAAGTAACTATTACACGATGTTTCAGACAAAGATATTCTGTTCCTCAGCAATATGGTGGACTGGCAAACCAAGACATGCAACTTTTGTCAGATACCTTAACTTGCGCTACCACAGGGAGTGACTGATGTCAGCTATCTGCTTCATGAGTCCATCGTTATTCATTAAACCAATCCAGTAAAATCTTACCAGATACTCTGAGAAAAAACACCCTAACTCTAATCCAATTTACCTAACAGGCCAGCTCACATTCTTCTGATCATTCAGCAGAGACTAAAGGATATTTTAGCTACAATTCTGAACACATTCTAAATTTTAATCTCCTTCAGAGAGATCTGTGTGCGATGAAAAAGGAGCTTGTTGCCCTTTTCAGTTTATAATGTCACCAGAAATTAGGTCTATTTAACAGATGTGGAATTCATCATTTCAGCCTTTAACTTGCATTAGAAAGTCACCTTTCTGATGACTGATCCCACTGCGTGTTGTATTCGCTGCAGGTACCAAGGGAAAACATAAAAACAATTTTTCTTCGAAGAAAGTCTCACCTTTTTTATAAAAAAAGAAAGAAGTCTCTGAAATTATGAAGTATATATAATATTATATATAATAATCATATTACATAAAAGATATAAATGTTTAGAAAAGTTCTGATAAACTGCTTATAAGTAATATAAAGTTGAATTAGAAAACAGTTGCATTTTAAAACCCAGATCATCAGCTGAACTGCTTTATCTGACTAATCCCTGCTCACTGGAGCTAACAGCAACCAGCCACCTCTCATCACTGCCAGAGCCCACCTAACCATTTTAAGAGAGATGCCTCATTTGTCTGTTCCTCACTATCCAAGTTCCTTTTATGCTGAGAAACATCATGCTTGATGACTGAACAAAGGACAGTTAAATCCATCACTTCCTGATAAGCAGGTAAACTACAAACTAACTCCCATCACTTCTCTACCTAAGTTTCCCCATCTATGAATTAGGAAAAATATAGGAAGGAAACAAATGAATTATGCACAGTATTCTCAATTAGCCAAGAACTTGATCCACACACACATTTTTTTGTGAAAATGATATTTAATGCCCTTACTCAAACCTGTTACCAGCACCACTGAATTTGGTATGATCCCAGGAAGTTTTTCCTCTCTTAGACTGCTAAGCTGAAGTGCTGCCCCATGAATTCTTGCTGTTCAGTTTCTTGCTACTTGCCCCAACTGTAGAGGATTCTTTAAGAAGGACATGTACTCCTCTGTAAACAAAGGCAGGTCTAGACTAGGCAATAATCCAATTTTTTGTTTCAGAGGGGAGTCTGAAAATATGCAGTCATTACTCACTGACAGCAAGGACTATTGTTTCCCTAGATTCCTCAAAAGTAAGGCAAACTCAAGCTAAACTTCTTGTAGCTGATAGTATTTCAGTAACATGTAAGGTGACCATAAACCAATTTTGATTTCCTCATATTCCCTTACACAAATGTAAAGCACAAAAATTCATTAGACATGAGGGAAACAAGTCTGAGATATGAAATATTTACATAAAAGCTTTGGCCAAAATAACATATCCCCAACTTCCAAAAGTAAATTAGTTCTTCTCCGTTATTTCACCACATTTCATTTATATATATACACCAGGTCTTTGCATAATAATCACAACAATCCCCTCAGCTTTGTGAAATAAACATTAACTCAACAGAAATAACATCAACCTGCCACCTCAAAGTTAACAGGAAAAGGAACAAAATTTAGTGAAAGTCAATTCTGACACACTTAAAAACTTCCAGGTACCTACAAAGTTTCTACATTCATGAAGTTGTGATTAGTCATGAAAAAAATAAAATTAAACAACTTCAAGTTTTGTAGCAAATCAGGAAGCAACTGAAATCAGTGGGCTAGATATCTGGATAACATGAATCGACATGGGACTAACTTCTAACTGAAGTTAAAAATGAGACCACCAGCTGAAATAAATTCATGTACTGCTATTAAAAAAAAGAAAGTGGTGTTACTCTGATTAACATGCACTGAATAACTGTTCCTATGTTATATACCAAATAAAGTAAGAATATTTGGATATATTTCTAGGAAACTACTAGTGATGAGCCAAAGAGCTTTATTTTTCAACACAATCTAAAACTGCTGTAGCTGTTTGATATGCAGCAGGGCCTTGATTTTGACACTATCTTTTTTCCAAGCTCAAGTATCATTGACTTGATGAGGTTTTTTGCCTAGATCTGTCTCCAAAGTCAATGTCTGCATAACATGAAGATACCAGAGGCATTCATACCACATTTGTATCAGCTCTGTACTAAGCCAGGAGGTCAGTCTCTGCTGAACATGTAATTATTTAAGAGGGAGAGGTAGCAAAGTCCCGAGGGTAGATCAGACCAGGAGTGTGGTGCTAACTCACCTTTAACCCTCTGGAGGAGGAGATGGTTCTTTCTTTCCCATCTCCTTTCTCCTTTGTAAGATTGTAAAAGCACATGAAAGCTACCCCTGAGCTTCAGGGTGCACACCTCTATAACCTTCCTAGTTGTCCAGCCTTCATGAAAGTAAAATAACTTGTCTTGAATAAGAGACTTTAACTTGCAAGCCTAAAGAACATGTTAGAGAGTTCATAATGATTTTTCATAGTCCAGTAACTTCATGGAGAAAGGAAACTGCATGATGCAGCTGTATTCATAAGAAAACAATTTGGGGTCTCCTCAGACTCTCACATTGCTCCACCCAGGCCCTTTCAGCTCAGTAAAAAAAAAAAAACACCATCCTTCCATCCCATTGCCCACCTGTCACATCCCTTCACTTCTGCCAAAAGGGCAAAGGGAGAAAAGCTGCTTTTAGCAGTGAAACTGCCCCCTTTTTTCATTCCAGCTGGGCCTTTCTGTGCCTGCTGCCGTTACTGTTACTCTGACTTTTTTTGTGCCTAGTATAGACAAAAATAAAGTTATAGTCCTGTAAGATATTTTTCCTCAAGGGTTTCCTTTTTCTGATTCATAGGAATATTTTCAGACTCCCAGAAATTGCTGCAATGATTGGGACCCCAGGCAAAAACTCAGTATTTCCTTGACAATTTACCTTTCATATCTTTTGTTCTTCACTTTTTTGGAAAAAGAAGAAAGTATGATTGTGTTCATGTTACCAATTAAAAAAAAGGCACTTTTCTTCTCAGACAGGCTAAGAGGGAAAATATCTCTTCTTATAAAAATCAAGCTCTACTTGAATCTCTTTTCCAGAATAGCAGTGAGGTTTGTATATACACATTACTGTAATAATGTCAAAGTTCAATCATACGCAGAGTTTATTAGATTTTCTTTTATTCATTCCCTTGAATTATTCATTGACTAGCTATAATTTCCCAAAGAATAATTTCATAAAGTGCTGCAGCAATAAAAACTCTCCATATATAGCACACCAATGTGGATGGTATTTATGATGTACTCAAAGAAAGATCAGCTTGTTACATTAATCATGTAAAAGTATTGAAAAATTACATTTAATTATTTCTATTTCAAAATAAAACCTGCACAGAGCATTAAAGCTTGCATGAAATCTAGAATTAAACTACATACAACATTTCCTGCAACAATATACATAATTATTCAATACTTCCAGAGCTTTGTCTGGCATACAGTAATCTCTCATCTCATTTTCTCTGAATTGTGTCTTGTATTTAATCTTTTTCATTTGGTACATTTTGCTTAGTACATTCCAGATTTAAGGAGGAGGAACTGGAAGACATAAAGCCCTACTTTTTGATCAAGATGATTCAAATAGCAAGATATCTCCTTCCTGAATCCCATTTCTGATTCTGGAAACCATCAGAATCCCTGGAATATCAACACAGTTTCAAGTACTTTTTGTACTTATCATAGCCCCTGCAATAATAAGTTACACATGCTGAAAACTGATGTTGGCAGAATAGGGTGCAAACACAGCAAGTTCTTCAAGAGTTCCACAGATATCCTTCAGGGCTAGTTGCAATGCTTCCTGTCCATTCAGTAACTGCACAAAGGCAGCAAAGATGGGATCCACTGCAGTTTGTCACTAGAACTCTATTGGCATAGAATGTAAGCAGCAGTAGAAAGATTGGTAAATCCTTTTGAGAGATACACACTTAGAGAATGAGTGTTCTCCTATATTTGACACTGCAGAGCACCAAATTGCAATGCATTTCAATTTGACCTTCCCAACAATTACAATTTCCAGGCTTTGCTATCCTCTGCCTGAAAAGAAAAGGGATGATCAAGTCTGAACTTACTCTTCAATCAGCCAAAATGCAGAAGTTCTGCCTAGTACTTCTGGAGGGCTCACATATACTGTGAGCCAAATCATGCTGACATCTTTCAGGGGCTTGAAAAGCTAAATGCAGTGTACAAATATAACCAGCATTTCATTAACGTGAAATGGAAAATGAGTGGCAGTGATTCTTGATGAATCAGAGCATAATGCCATAAAGCTTTACCTGTGCCAGGGCTGCAGGATCATTTCGTACAGTCAGTTCTTGAAAAGCTGGAACCTGCAAATAAACATGTTTAACTTAAAAATAAATCTATGAAGAGATAACAATGTCATTATCAACTCTAACAATCCAAGTACGTGCATTTATAGAACATATAAGCCCACAGATACATAAATGAAGTTTTTATCATTAGTTTAGGGTCACTATGAAGGATCCAAAGAATAAATAGTTGGTATAATATCACCATGCTCATATTTCAGCGTTGAGATTAATAACTTACTTGAAAATGCTCAGCCTACTGTATATGATCCACCCTGTAGTGTTTCAGATGATTTTGATTCTCTTCATGCAGAAACCTTTTAGCTAATCATTTTCATCTCTGTGTGTCAATAAATCTTGCATCTCTAGGGCAATGACTTTTACTCAGCAAATGTTAAGCAGAAATAAAACTGCCCAGAACACTCTAAGCATGAGAATTTCAATAAGAATTTAGCAATATATTGATCTACTTCTCCCCCTTCTGACTTTTCATTACTATACCACTTTCACCTCCTGAATTCAATAGGATAAAAAGCTAAAATAACATGTGACTTATAGGCTTTAGATACTCAAATGATTTTTGCATGGCTTCTTCTCCAACAGCAAGCTCAAAAAAAAAAAAAGAAAACCTTCCATAACACTAAAAGTACTAGAAAATGGTCAGTCTACTCTCAAATAGAGTTGGCAATCACAGCGATCAACCTCTTAGACAGAAAAAAAAAGGAGAAATTAGAAGACTGAATAAATGAACAAGTCATGAAAAGACGTGTTTCTATGGTTTAAGTGTAACACTTTAATGCCCTGCACTGCCTCTTCCTCATAGAAGAAATAATTCTGTTGCATTAACTTCCTCTGACATCTGTTGCATTCTCCTGTTTACTTCTTTCTGTGTAACAGGGAACTGATGACATATCAATAGATTAATTTCTCTAATATGCTCTTTCAGTTCTACCAAGTAACAATAATGAAGACAGCACTACCACAGATGTATGTTCAGGAGCATTATTGTGATTCTAGCAATACTATGACTGACAGCAAGAAGAGTACTTGAAGAAAAGGAAAATACCTTAGTATTCAAAGTCAAAAGGGAATCACCTATGCTTTTACAGAATGATTGGCATCTCGTGAAAGACTTATTTTCATGTGATGAAAATAACATCTGAGGCCCATTCTTTACAGATTCCATCCAAATAAGTAGTTATTTGCAACTGTCTGCAATTAAGAAATGCATGACTACTGACTGTAACAAGACCTTCTCCACATAATTCAAGGTGGACAGCAGAACAGATACACACCTTCCTTTGATAATCACTCTCACTTATATTTCTGATTTACACTGTTCAAAGTGCCTTTGAAAAATTTGTTATGGAATTACTGCAAAAAAAATCAAGTATTATAACTAATCTAATAATATTAAATATTGTACTGGCACTGCCTCAGGCATTTTTATAACTCCCCTGTGAGTTCATTCTGTTCAGCTAGTGACAAAAAACTAAGCCAGGTTAAAAAAACAGTTGTGAAAGCCATCAATAAGAGAAAGGACAAAAGCATCAAATTCCACGCAATGTTAAGAGCCATGCTTTCTACTGGAGGACAACTGAACAGCTGGTGCCATTGCTTGGTGGCACTGAACATCACATACAGGGCATTAAGAGACTTCCAGGCTAAGATTCAAGACTGTGTTTATTTGGCTGATGAGTTGAAAAACACATCAGAATTCCTTGTGCTGCTTGTCCTCCTGGTGCCTCCTTAGTTAACTGGTCCTGCAGTACCAACCAATGGCTGTATTTTGTTTTACTTTTTAATGTAAGCCACTGTAACAGAGCAAGGTTAGAAGGTTGCTATGCATTCTGTTTAAATCTGTGAATCCTTCCTCCAAGCTTTTCTCAGTGTGACTACCAGCTTTGTGTCTAAAAAGTTTTATCTTTCCATTCATTTACATACTCTTTTCTCCTCTTTCTTATTTCATACACCCCTCTCATCCCAACACTCCCTTCACACTGATAACACCGATATCAATTTATTATAATGGTTTTCAGCTTTTTTTTTTCATATATGGAAATATTCTACACCAGGGATGTAGACTCCAATAAAGTTTTGGCATAACTCCAAGAGGCTTTATGCTTTAGTTGGCCCTTAGAATAATCCACAGATAACAGAGCCCACACACTGCCAAGTGAAACTATTGACCTATATTACTGACACTGAGTTGCAAAAAACATGGTATGTATTTATTGTACAATCTCAGTTTACTATCAAGAACTAATTCACTTCCCTTGCTATCTTCCCCTGCCAGAAGAGATGACCAAGTTCTCCCAGTGCATAGAGATGACTGAATTATCTTCTTCCAGAATCTCCTGGAATTAGTTAGCTGGAAAACAACTAATACCTACTAATGGTTTACAGAAAGCTTTATGTTAGACTTCTCCAGAGGCCTTTGGATTATTCAATGTTTGCTCACATATGACTGAAATGTACACCTTCCATACTTATTTCTGCTTACTCCTCCACCTTTCTTCAAACCACAAAGCTGCAACAGACATCTAAGTTACAGAATGGCTATGCAAGACAGTATATCAGAGATACGCAAGGGGGGAAGGAACAGTTTTCAGACAGATTTACAGATAAACAACTGAGCCCAGACAAAAGTTGATAACCTATAAATCCATCTAAGCTGTAACAGGAACAGTATCATTCTCTACCACAAAAAAAAAAAAAGGTTCTGGGAGAAGATCCATTTTCTTTCTGTTTCAGGGCAGACCTACCCGAGCAGGCCATGATCCAAGATTTACACTCTTATGGTAAATATAAACTTCAGTGTGACAAAAAAAATGAAACCAACAAAAAAAAACCCACTCCTTAAAGATAAGCTGATTTCTTCCAAGAATCACTTTCAGAACCCAGTGGATGTTAATCCTGTCCTGTTGTTGTGTTAGGACAAACACGTACCAACAGGGTCACCATGTAAAGATTCACAAAGGTTCCCCCAAGTATTCTTCCAGCAGTGCTTCATGCAAACCTGTACACTAGTTCATAAACTTTGTAATTTACCTGCTTAGGAAAGACCAGCAATGCTCTTTCTTTGTTTTAGTTAGAAATGAGAAAATGAGCTTAGAGTTGTTTTAACTGCATTTAGAGAAAAACTTGAGTATGTTTTCCAGCTTATCTGATATGAGATTTCAGCTGTGGTTTTCATAATAATGAAGATGTCCAAATCAGAAACAGATTTTGGTACACCAATTTTTTTTTTATAAGAGGTGATACAGTGTGAATAAATCCAAGTGATAACACTTAACATGTCTGTCTCAAATAGAAGCTAAACTCTTCAGAGTTCCAGGTGAACTGAGGATTTTTCAAGGTTACGCTGTAAATTCTGAAACTTCACCAGAATAAAAATGCAAATAATTTAAAGTTTGATGCAGAGTCATTCACAGATTACTCTCATAACATCTAACAAATGGAAATCATGTAAATGGCCGTGACAGTGGACTTCTTAAAAAATGTAAATTTAGGTACAGTTTTAGCAAGAGAGATTGTGCTTTACTTAGCTACAAAGTCTAGTTGTTCCCCATGTGCATCCCTTCTACAATTAGGAAAAGGAACATTCTAATTAGAAATACCCCTGCCAAGGGCAAGTGTCAAAGAAAAGCAGGAAGGAAAAGCTCCACCCCTCATCCCCCAGTTCCCAGATGAGTCAATTAGCAATGACATAGACCATTCTCTTATGTCAAGAGAAAGATAGAATGCTAATCTTCTCACACACTGTTTGTTTATCATCAGTTACAAATGATGCTGTGGTATTTCCTAAGCACACTGTCACTGCACAAAACCTGCTGGCTGTTAAACCAGGATACTGCTTCAGCTCACAGGATACACTTCACACTGACTGAGCTGCAAAGAAACAAGCTTTGGTTCATGTAATGTTGTTGCCTAACCTCAGACTCTTAGTGGAAAATCATAGAATCATAGGGGTTGGAAGGGACCTCAAGAGATCATCAAGTCCAACCCCAGTGGAGTGTCTGTTTAAAGTTCTACCATAGTTCTTTGGTAATAAAGGCTTACAGGCAAATACCTGGAGCCAAACAGAGAAAGCCAGGATTGTGCTCTTAGTACATAGAAGCTTCTGTGCTTTACTTGGTCTCCTTGCTAATTATAATGCATTGTATCAGTTAGCTGTGATCTCTGGTGTCTCCTGCACCTGAAGAATATTTTCTGACATTTAAGTCAAGCTAAATACGAGTGTGTTAGTGACAGTAATGAACTCTATGCTCAGAACTGTATTAAAAGTAGGTTTCCTAGGTTGGATTTTATAAATTTCATTGCAAATGTGGANGTTGGAAGGGACCTCAAGAGATCATCAAGTCCAACCCCAGTGGAGTGTCTGTTTAAAGTTCTACCATAGTTCTTTGGTAATAAAGGCTTACAGGCAAATACCTGGAGCCAAACAGAGAAAGCCAGGATTGTGCTCTTAGTACATAGAAGCTTCTGTGCTTTACTTGGTCTCCTTGCTAATTATAATGCATTGTATCAGTTAGCTGTGATCTCTGGTGTCTCCTGCACCTGAAGAATATTTTCTGACATTTAAGTCAAGCTAAATACGAGTGTGTTAGTGACAGTAATGAACTCTATGCTCAGAACTGTATTAAAAGTAGGTTTCCTAGGTTGGATTTTATAAATTTCATTGCAAATGTGGACCTAGCAACAGAATTGGATCTTTTTAAATTAATACCATACCTGGTGACAACATTTCAAGATTAGAATAAAAAAATCAAAGGCATCAGGGTAAAGAAAAAAGTAAAAACCTGCACTTTACATGCTACTTCACAACACAGCATTTCCGTGAGAAGTACGAAAAAAGTTCTGCCATCTATAAGACAAAGCTTTGGGAATTTCAAGTTATTTCCTAATATTTCTTACTATCACAACCAGGAGGGGAAAAAAGTACTTTCTCTTGTCCTCTACATAAGAGAAGACACCAGAAATCAAGCAGTTCACTGCTCTACTTCAGATCTAAAACCGAATCTGAATGGAGATTGGTGATCTAGGAAGCTCTTCACAGCATCACAGTCAAATGAAGAGAGATGTTTTCTCAAACTATTATATAAGAGAGCTATTTCTCAACTATTTTTAAAGATAGTTCTTCCCACCTAGATTCCACGGTCACAGTATTTTGGATGTGTATTAACCAGGGACTGGTTTGAAAATAAAGTGGTCTAATTCTAAAATGGTTTATATTGGGAATTAAACTGTTTTTGTTGGATTTTTTTATAACTTGGATTTTATAAAACATAAGCACAATGGTGAGAAACATAATTAAATCAATCACACAAAGAAAAAAGATTAACATTTCTCTCTACTATTGTACAGTGCTCTACTGCAATCCTCTATTGCTCTGACTGCTCTGTCACAAGTCTGGAATATGTTCAGCATCCCACCAGAACCAGTCTGTTCAGGTCAGATTCTTGCTGTCCTTTTCCTTGTCCTTCCTTACCTTGGGACTGACCACACCTATGCTATTCCCCAGACTCTCATTATTCATCCAGCCTGAGCAGCAAAATCATAACTAGGATCCTTGTTAGAAGTTAGAAGCCTGGGGTAAATTAATTTGCTTTTGTTAACAAAGCAAAACATTTTCAGTATGATCATGTTCAGATAACCTTAGCTAGAAGCACTCCAATTTATCAGTAGCATTTTACAATCTATATTTTTCCACAACAGTAGCATTAAATATACGTGTACTCTTCCAAACCACATTAGTCCAGGCTGTGCCAGGGATGATATATCCATTCAGTAATAAAATAAAAGAAGTCCCTGTTCCAAAGAGCCTACAGTCTAAGCAGACAACATGAGAGAAGATAACGACACTTCTGCAGAAAGAAAACAAAGCTGAAATTTATAACTGTAAACAACTGGTGTTAAGATATAAATAAGCTATCATAGCTATGGAAATAGACTAAGATCTTCAAAGCCCCCCTCCAGCCTCAGCCACAAGGCTTTTCCTCGTGAGTAAACTACACTATGGTTTACTAAATTGCACTGTGACATTTTTAAATCAAGTTATATTTCAATCACACATAAACATAACATTTTCTCCAAAAGCAAAACCAACTGTTCTTCCAACAACACACTATTCTTTAATGACAATTTAAAGCTAAACTGCAACAATCCAGGGCTGCCTTGATATCCCATTTACTCATCTTTTCCACCAGCAATCCAGACTTCCTCCTTCAGCTGAAACTGCTGGTGGATTTCTCAGAAACAAAATAAAATGTTAATGTTCAAACTGAGATCTGCTTATCCTGAAAGTAGGCATGAACTAACAGCTCCAGAATATTTGGAGATGTGCCTGAAATCTTTTCTCAGGAGTTCCAAGACAGCAATGCTAACACGCCAATATGATACCGTGAGGGGAAACAGCTTTTATTTCATCATTATTTACAAATTAACTGCACCAACTCCAGGTCTGATAAAGAAGTAAAGGAAGGTCTCAGCATTATGTGAAACATGGTGCCTGGAGTGGCCTTACACCCAAACTGCTATAAGGCATTAACTCAAGGGAGATCAGTAACAACATACCCTGACACCACTGGAGTCCAGAGCTTATAAAACCCATCAAAATGACAGTCTGAAACCATAACTGGCAGAGAACAACAAAAGTTTTGTTACTCTTATTACAATTTAAAAATAAACTTGTTTGGTTTATGTTTATTGAAAAAACAGTGATACTTCATCATTTATAGCTATTTTAAGGACTTACATCTCTCTTTGCTTCAGTCAATAGGGCCACATTCAGATGAGAATTTGTGGGTTTGTTTTGGTTTTTAAAAGGGGGAAATTATTCACGTGCCGGATGAGAAAACATACAGCAGTCACTGCAATGTGTAAAGCCTTCTGAAATTAACAGAACAAAGATGAAAGAGAAAGACAGCAAGACGCTGTATCTTAACAGTGGGAGGTCAATTACTGCTCCCTATTAACAAAACATCTTCTGGAGGTGTCTTTGTCTCCCCATCTGCACATTGTAGCCACCCAGTTTCAGTTCTCTTTCCCTTTCATGCAGCTCAGAATTTCAAACAGGGCTCACCTGGAAAGATGAATGATCTCTATTTCATTTAATTAAAGGCATTAATACACTCTTTTTTCCACTGCCATCTTTGTTATTATTAATTAGGTTTCCTTCACTATTCAACAAATTCTGCAGCTTTCATCTGTGTATGTTTTAAAGTTCATCTCTGAGAAAGAAGGCTTCTTTATGAAAAGGAACTCCCTTTTAAAGTTTGAAGAAATGCATATTACATGTAGCACAGCATCAACAGAATTTTGCTGAGGTATACACTGCTAGCTCATGCCATCTGTAAAACACTAAGTACATTTGGCATTATTAGACTCTAAGATTTCTTTCCCCTAGCTGAAAAACTTGTAGTGCTCCCCTGGTTGCCCTGTTTGTCAGAATCCCTGAAGGTTGCATATGACCATACAACAGTATCACCAGCATTCAACATTAAAACTGTGAGTCAGAAATTGTGGAAACAGAGGCTCTAAGTAGAGTAAGTGCTAAAGAATGCTCAATTAAAAACTTCAGGAAGTCTTGTTTTTGGGCACATGTAATGAAATAGAAATCACAACAATGACAGCAGAGTAGCAAGGTCTCAGGCTACAGCAAGTGCAGATTTGCTAAAGCATAACAGCCATATGCACAGAAATAAAGGAAAGAATCTGCTTACCTTTCAAAGGCCTTAGGTACACAGGGATCTCCAACAAGATCTCCTTATCTCCACTGCCAACTCTTAAATGAGGTCTGGGAAGGGGTGGATCCTGGTTCCACCCCTTCCAGTCACTCAGGTGCATTGCATGTGCCTGAGCTCCCCTGGGTTGGCCCTGCCTTCCCACCAGGTGCTCCATCACTGCTTCAGTCTGTGACTTAGCATTTCCACTATGGCATGCAAGGATTCAGCTTGCACACAGATCATATTTTCCTTTTCTTCTCTTCTACTAAGTGGCTACTTCAGATGCAGTGTATAATCACAAAATCCCTACTCTGTTGGCTACTAGAATCCTTTAGGATTTCTTAAGACAATGACTCTGCTTTCTAATTACGGTTCTTTTTTCTCCCTACACATTTACAGCTGGTATGATGCCAGAAGCCTCTGTGATTGCCAAAAGGTGGGAGGAAGGATGTTTAAGGTAAAGCACTCCATTAGTAAGTCTGTCATCTGCTTTGCTAATCTGCCATGTGGAGTCTCCACAGAGAGCTCAGGTCAGGCAGAAAACTGGGGGTTGAACAGGACATGCATATCGTGAGTAACAATTCCGACACACCATCTGGAAAATATGAGATGGTTCAGTACATTAAATCAGTGGGGAAACTATTTACTTCTGTTTCATTAGATTTCTGCCAACTCAGGGCACTGTAGTAGTTCAGCAATCCAATGGCCAAGGGGCTCGGGGAAAGGGCTTGGTCAGAGGCAAGAGACAGCAGCACGGCAGCCAGCAGCTGGATTGCCTTTGGCTGCTAGAAAGCTACAGTTCCAAATTCCTGCCATTTTTTACCTTTGATTGGCTTATCAAGAGGTCAGACAAGGAGCAGTGCTGCTGTAAGGAACAAGAAGTAACTGAAGTTCCCATCTTAATCTTGAAGCAGGGAAAGGCCTTCAGTGAAATTAGCCTAACTTGTAATGTGAGGAGAAACAGTGAAGGTAACAGTGTAACATACTTTTGTTACCCCAAAGCTTATGTTTCTTCTTGATTCTTGCAATAAACAAGGTGCTTTCGCACATCTGTTAAGCACTTCATTTTTTCATCTCCCTTCAGAAAAAAAAATCCCTACTGAATCAAAGGGATTAGGAGTTAGCCCTAAGTGTGGCAAAGAAGCAGCTAGCTGAAACTCTGCAAGGATAAAAGAAAGGATAGGTAAAAGAGACTGGTTTTGTTGCTTGTTTTTTAAATAAAAATCTAGCCAAAGATGTATGGAATTCCCTTCTGTTTTAGGCTCCCCAGCATCTTACCAATCAACATGCAGTGACATTCACAAAACAGGCATAAAACTGAGGAAATCAAAGACAAAATAAAGGCAAGAAATCACACTTCCTAAGGCCTCCTGCAACCTCTTTTAAGAGTTTGTTTACTGCATCTAAGATGTGATTTAGTTATAAGATTTTTACTATTTGCAAAGACATAACCATAAGCAGCCTGTGCCACATCCTGCCCTCGGGTGAACAAGCACAGATCACCAGGATTGTACTCGAGCATCTGAATGTGCTTTGGTATATTATGTGAAAAAAAAATATTTTATTGTTCCTATTGAAGAAGAAGCATCTCTTCAGTGTATTTTAGGTAACTTAAAATCCCTTGTCTAAATTCTCGTTCTTCCTTTTTTACTGAAGCAGCAAAGAAGTCTGTTATCTGACGTGCACAGTACCTTGCAAAAAGGAAACCTCCTCTACAACACCACCATTTTTATCATACCACTATTTAGTAATATTAAAATAAGTTTCTATACATTTATATTGCTTCCAGTGAAGTCACAAAAAATCTACACAACATTTCATAAAACGACTCTGGACTGGAACATTGCCTCCTAACCCCTGCAGACCCCTGCAAACCTCCATGAGAGATTGGAAGGCACAGTTGAGGGTGACCTGGAACACCTCAAGGGATGGAGCACTCACAAGTGCCCTGGGCAGGTGCTCCAGTGCCTCACCGCCCCAAAGGTGAAAGATTCCCTCCAAATATCTGATCTAAATCTCCCTCCTTTCAGCTGAAAACTGCTCCACTTGTCCCATCACTATCAAACCATGCGTATACAGTAGACAAGGGCCAGCACAAAAATTTCAGTATTTATACGCCCTGATGGGAAGGTGACACCTTGAGAGCTGTCTGCCGTTTCCCAGGTAGCCTCACAACATGATATTTGCTTGCAGTGTGTCCTTGCTGTACGTTAGATGCTGCTCCGTGGATTCAGAAGTGCCGTAGTGTCACCTAGTGGGGAGCTCTCCTTGTTGCCCATTTTCACAGTACCAATAAATAATGCGTTAAATAACAAAAAGCTAAATTTGTGTGTTCTTCTTAACTGCTTCCTGACATTCCAGATTGCAGTCCACTGCATTCCTGCTACAGGTCTTTTATTTTCTTCACTTCACTAAAAAGTAGGTGATAGTTTAAAGTAGAACAAGAGCTGCACTAGTGATCTGTAAAGCACAGTGGTGAAATATCAGTATCTGCAGAAGTGAAAAATAAAAATGAACCCACTTTCAGAGCTAAAATTGCGCAGTGTTAGTCAAGCATAGTGCCTGACTTTCATTCAAGACAAAAATAATGAACTTCCTTTTTTATCACTGTGCTTAAAGCTCTATTCTATGTAAACTAAATCTGTGGATATTTCTTTACCACGTACATTGAACTATTTTAATAGTAACATGCAGAAAGATGATCTTTCATGTACTGTTTTTCCATAGAAGTTAATTGTAAGGCAGTTCAGGGAAGTCTGATGCATCATTACATTATTGGAGCAAAATAATGAGAGGTGAACAGTGCTCTTGAGTTGCTTTTATTTCCAGTCACAAAACTTCTATGTCCTAAGTCCTATTCTTCAGCTGTACTGAATAATAAAATTTCAAAGCTCACAATTCTGCTTTGCTCCTCTGGCAATACTATGCTCAGTCTTAATACTGCATAAACAGTGAAGGCAGAAAATCAATATCAGGTCTTGCTCAAGTCAAACAGAATACTCATGTAAGCAGCAGCAAGGTAAGAACCTGTAGAGCTACTGGATACAGGGGTCACATGAACCCACGGTTAAATACCGCGGGAGTCCACGAGATGGAGTCAAATTTACCTCTGCAGCCTTCCGGCAGAAGCAGCTCAGTGCTCACACTCGGCTCGCCGGTTGAGTAAGAGGCTGCTGAGCTTTGAAATCTCAGCAAAAATATACCAGCTTCTTTGTGCTTTGTGGAGCAGGAGCTGTTAAACTTTCAGTACCTGAGAAGCCAAGAGGACAGAATTAGTCTTAAACTGGCTTAAAGTGGGAGGATAAATAAGACACAGACTTAAAGATCTGTTCTGCTGCAATGATCTCCAACTTTCCTATTCCCTCTCCCCTTCTCATTTCTTAGGGGGGGGAAGAAAACAAAGAAACTTGTGTAGCAGAAAAACTAACACGTATCATCCGACTGAGTAAGCAATTTCTCTATCTGCCTCACAACACAAAATAAGCAATAAAAGTTCGGTACATTTCTGGAAGGAAAAAAACTGGATGATAAACCACCAATATTCAGGACACCCCCTAAGGCTGAACGTTCATATCGGGGTCATTTCAGTCCCCCTTTCCTATACATCTCTTCTACCAAGCGCAGCCCAAGCACATTAATGAATAGCTTGATTGTGCACTGCTGCTTTGTAACGGCAGTGACGGGGGCACGCACTTGTCACAAGAGCAAGCTGCCATTCCTATCCATTGCTTGAATCAAGCTAGGATGGCTTCACTTACAGTGTGCATAACTACACAGTAATAAAAGTAATAAAGATCTCTCCCGCTCCTGGGCGGGACGGGGCGGGCCGAGCGCTGCCGGCCGGGGTGAGCGGAGTCACGTGACACGCCGAAGATGGCTGACGGGGAGCGGTGCTCCGGCGGCGCTGCGGGGATGAAGGAGGACTTTGAGATCATTGACAGAAGGCATGTGCCCGACGCGGCCGAGCTGAAAAGCGTGGAGAAAGAGAAAGCGGCGGAGGAAGCGAAGTGGTCCGCTCCCATCTTGTCGCTGGCAAAGAAAGCCTCCGAAAACCTGGCGCTGAGCTATGGCAGCGCTCTGAAGTCTGCGGCTTCGGTAGGACTCATATCCAAAGCAGTCAGCAATGACAGCACAGCAAAGACAAGTATGGCTATGTCTATTCAGTACACTTGCTTTTATGCGGCACAAATAAGTTTAGCTCCATAAGTGGCGTTAATTAGCGCGATGCTTTAGTATTACTTTGATTTTAGAGTGCGTTTTTTTTTTTTAATCTCATGCTGCGCTTGTTTATTTAAGCAAGAGCACAGACGGAGAGTTAACAAAGTGTAACCGGAGCAGTCCTGAGCTCTTGTCAGCATCCTCCGGTGGTTTTCTTTGTGGTGCAGGTGGCTTCTCGTGGTTCCCATGCTGCCTGGAAGCTGTGCTGAGCAGCCCTGGATGGCACTGCTCCCTGCAGCTGCCACGCAGATAGCAGGCGAATGGCCTGAGGAACAGATCTGTTACAAACTAATCCTTAACTGCGCTAAAAAACGTCTTTCTCATCACAGCTTGCTTAATGAAACATTGCATTCGTGGGGGTAGGAGCTAGGAGGCTGCGGAAGAGCTCTCTTAAGACTGAATTAAGAGGGATCGTTCTGGAAGTTAAACCTCAGAGTGTGGAAACGAACCCATCCGAATGCAGGAGCAGTGAGAGTGTGGTGGATGTGTGCTGCAGGCTCCCACGCTGCTGCCTGACGGCTTTGGAGCAGCAGAGCTCAGTTATGCTGCCCGGTTCTGACCTGTTTGTTTCAAATATTACATATTCAAGCTGCATTTCTCTGGGGATGAATCATAGCTGCACAGTGAAATAAGTTTCTGTTGCTAGAATATTGTTTTGCATGAAAATTCCTCAGTGTTGCACAGTCAGAGCTCAAGATTAACCCTGTCCTGAAAACAACCTAGATTCTTACCTTTGCCTGCACCTAGAGGCTCACACCAAACTTAACGTGGTGACTCAGTGTCTGCTCACATCTCATAGCTAGTCTGCCCTCCCACATAAAGCACTTTCCTGTTAACTGTGACCAAGCACTGCATGCTCCATTTAAACAAGGTCTTCTTAAGAAATAACCTGTGGCCTGCAAGACTGCGTGTGGAAAAGTGACAGCTTGATCCCTGCTGCCATCTATTTGTGTGGATTTCATAACCACCGCCTCCTTCAGATCTGATGATCACACAAAAATTCTGCTGCACGCTCTGCTGTGAGCTGCACAGAGGTTCCCACTGCATTGACCCATTTTTTGCCATTGAAGGAACTGTTCTGCCTGGCTGGAAAGGCAGGATATGCAAACTTAAAGAATACAAATCAAGAAAGGTTGCCTTTAAGACCAAAAGATGTAGAACTGTCACCTTTTCTTCATGGGCCACAACAGTGTATGGTAAACAAAGCACGGAGCTGCAAAATGATATTTACACAAAAACTGAACCGAGTAAGACAGTGTGAGATCAGGTTTTAAAGATTGCAGCGTAATATCTGGGATCATTTGTAATTCAGTTTCTGATCTTTGAGGGCTGACTTGGATAATCTGCCTAACACCTGGCTTTGCATGTAGCAACTTGTAGGTGGTTCTGCCAGAGGTGTATGGGACTGTGTTCCAACAGACTGAACAACTGCTCGAGTTATTACTTAAACTGAATGCAAACCCTTAGGACAGTGCTGCTTAGTTGACACTTATGTTCATAAAGAGCATTTCACTCACAGTATTCATTTCTATAAAGTCTTGTGAATAACACACGTGTATCTCTCCAGAAAGGCTTACAAGAAAAATATCCCTGATAAGTAAAAGTTCAAGTTTAGGAAACAGCATAACAATATGAGTTGCTACTGAACAGCTCAGTATCTAAACAGAGCCACAGATTTCCTATTCCTACTCAGGCATTTTTTTTCTGTTCTTGATATCTCACCTGACATCAAATCCAAAATGCTCCAGCCCTTGTAATCCTCAGTCTCAGCCGTTATGAGCAGGTTTGGTACTGATGTGACAGAGCTAGGCTGCTGTGGGGCCGGGACGTGGTGTGCTGCGATCGGATTAGGGTAACCTTTACACTCTTCTCATAGGGAAATGTTACGCTCAATTTTAATCCTACACTACCGGTTCTGTGTGCAAGATGAAAGTCACTCCGCAGAGCGCCTTCTGCGCGGTGCTGCTGACAGGCCTGGCCCTGTCCCACGTGGCTGACACGGGTTACACCTCGTACTGCTGTAACCGCCGTTCCTTGGGGAGCGCGGCCGCTTCCAAAGCAGGGCTGGCAGCCGCGCTGCCTGCCGCCGTCTGGGCTTTCTGTTTTCGGTTGGTTGTGGTGGGTTTTTATTTCCTTTTTGCCTCGGCCCCGCGTTCAGGTGAGGAGGAGCAGCGTTTCCCGCCCCCTTCAGGGGAGAGCTATTTCTAAAATGGCGCCCGGCCCGCGCGAGCCACGCTCCATCTCGCGAGAGTTCGGGAATGTTGGGGGCTGCTGTTGCCATGGTAACGCGGGAGCGGAGGGGCCTGGCCTCAGACGGCCCCAGGTGGGGCCGGGCTGCGGGAGGTGGTGCGCTGCGCTGCGCTGTGGCGGGGTCGACAGAAGCGCCCTTGTAAAAAGTGCCGTTCTGTTTTTGCCGTCCCCGCCGCACAGCTGCGCGCTGCCACGCCATGGAGGAGCGAGCCAACCTCATGAACATGATGAAGCTGAGCATCAAAACCTTGATCCAGTCGGCGCTGAGCCTGGGCCGCACCCTGGACTCCGACTTCCCTCCTCTGCAGCAGTTCTTCGTGGTGTTGGAGCACTGCCTCAAGCACGGCCTCAAAGGTGAGCTCTGCTCCGGCTGTGTGCCGAGGGGACGCGGGCAGCCATGTCCGTGTTGTGCTTGGCCGTGGCACGGTGCTGGTGTCAGCTGTGCCATGCCAGTGGGGCTGCTCTGAGTGACATCTGCATCCTTAGCTGTCCGTGTTGGTGTGCTGGGGGCTGGCACGGTGGGGGCAAGGATTGGTGGTTGTGGAGTGGGAGGTGGGAGCCTGTCCCTTCTCATCACGAGCTTCTCTGTGTGCTCCCTGCAGTGAAGAAGACCTTTATTGGACAGAACAAGTCGTTCTTTGGTCCTTTGGAGCTGGTGGAAAAGCTTTGTCCTGAAGCGTCAGATATAGCAATGAGTGTTAAAAATCTGCCAGAGCTGAAGTAAGTTCCTTGTTGGACATTACACATTTCACTTACACTGCTGGGAAATACCGTCGGATATTTCTTCAGGTGGTTTCTTAGCTTCGTGAATGAGATCTCCTTCCAAAAGGGAAAAAACAGAGTACACAGGAGGCACTGACTGCTCCCAGAGATAAGGAGTCTCAGAATACTCCATGCTTCTGTTTCAAACAGTGCGGGCACATTTAAAAACAGCATTGCAAAACTTCTGTAAGCTTGCTGAAAGGGACTGCAGCAGCTTCACGGGTGTGTCCTTTCCCGTTGCTTCCTCCCCTTTTTCTAACTGTGTGTGTGTGTGTGTATTTCATTTGAGACCTCCAGATAATGAAGAGACTGCTTTTACCCCTAGGATACACAAATGGTTGGGTTCTGGTTTTAGCTGGTAGTACGTAGGGCTTTCTGACTTAAGAAGATTTTACAGCATGCTTTCTTGACACTGAAGCAACAGAATGTAGTTAAATGCTTCTCTTGCTCTGGCCACAAAACTATTTTCCTTTAGGATTTAATTAATTTAGTAAACAAGTGCCTTCATCTCCCTTCGTGGAGAGAGAATTTTCAACTCCACAGATCTACGTTTTGGCTTCACTGAAACCTTAATGTTTCATTTTAGGACTGCTGTAGGAAGAGGAAGGGCTTGGCTTTATCTGGCACTCATGCAAAAGAAACTGGCAGATTATCTTAAAGTGCTT
This sequence comes from Odontophorus gujanensis, assembly GCA_013399175.1. Classification (NCBI taxonomy): domain Eukaryota; kingdom Metazoa; phylum Chordata; class Aves; order Galliformes; family Odontophoridae; genus Odontophorus; species Odontophorus gujanensis. The sequence goes on from VXAB01012034.1 coordinate 274,075, forward strand.
TTGGACCATAAACATCTATTAAGGTAACAATGCCAATACCTTGCATTCACTGAATCCTTGCATTGCTCGAGTAAAAGGTCATTCATTGACCCGGTTAACTTTGAGCTTGTTCCTGCAGTCTGCAAGGGAGCAAGTTGTTCATTGTTCTTGCAGTGAACTTAGGGTCAGGAGAATGTTCTGTGAGTGTTTTGCATCTTCTGCCTCGTGCAGTAGGTTAGTGAGGGGGGACTGATCAACAGAGCTTCATAAACACGTTGCTATTTAAATTAGTTCTGTGATAGAGGTAATTATAATTATGATGTTCAGTGATGCCTTATCTTATTTCTTCCAGTGAATTTTACGAGCCTGATGCACTGATGATGGAGGAGGAGGGAGCAGTCATTGTGGGACTCTTAGTTGGACTGAATGTTATTGATGCCAACCTTTGCTTGAAAGGAGAAGACCTGGATTCTCAGGTGAAGATTATGTTTGAATATGATCAGTCTTTAAAATGTTTGAGTTAAATTGAGCATTTCCATAAATACTTTGCACAGATGGGCCTAGAATTCCTAGATCTGTTACGTAGATAGGGATTGTCATTGCTTTTGTAAGTGCACATTTGAATTCCTTGTGTAAGAAACCAAACCTTAGATGAACTGAGCTAAATACAGGAGATATGTCACTATCAGTCTACTGAGGACCTATGGGGTCTTTTGTTTTGAGGGTGAGTGGTGGCTTTCCTTAGGTTAGGGGGAGGGAGAGTGGAGGAATGTCCCATATAGAAGCTTGTCATGTTTCCACACTGACAAATACGAAAGTATCCATCTCCTTCAGTAGCAGTTTATGGAAATGCTGTCAAAAATAATAACTTTGGGGAAACTGAGTGCACTGAATATGGTTGTTTTAATGTTGACAAATACTGGCTTGCAAGTTTGCTTTCTTTCTGGAGGATATAGGTGTTAACTGTCTTTCTGAATCTTAGCTTTTAGATTTTTACTTTCTTTCCAGATAAAAAGAAATGTCTGCTGCTGCTCAGAGGTGCATTGTGAAAGCATGTTAATTTCTTATTTATGTTTTTCAGGTTGGAGTGATTGACTTTTCTTTGTACCTTAAGGAAACACAAGACAGTGATGGCAAACAGTATGTATGGCGAATTCGTGAACTAAATTTTTGGGTTTTTTTGTTTGGTTGGTTTTGTTGGTGTTTTTTTTTTTTTTAAGAACAAACCCATCATATGATCTGTAGGAGCACATCAGTGCTACAGATATCAAACTCCCTTATTAACTGAAAAAAGAGAATCCTAAATACAGTTACTAGTTAAACAAAAGTGCAACAAAAGTTGACCCCGTGGCAGTTTTAACAGTGGAGAGTCTGTCCCAAGCCAGCACAGAGTTAATAACACTCAAAATGTGGACATTTTCGGGAGACATGATCTGCCAGGGCACCTCTGTTAAGTCACTGCTTGGTTTCTAAGCACTGTTTCAGAAATAGGCTCAGTTAAGGAGCTGTTTCTGTGGGAGAGATCAGTTATGGAGAAGTTTTTTTTTACTGGAAGTGTTAAGTGATGGTGTTACTGCTTCCTGACCTTGCTCAAACACATGTAGTTCTATAACAGAAAAAGATTTGCAAGTGCATGCTGAAAACCCTCAAGACAGATTAACACTTTCACATGAATTTTCGTCTCAATCAATGAATTCTTGCTTTACAATTAGAGATGGAGGGATTACTGCTGTCCTGGACCAGAAGCATTATGTAGAAGAACTGAACCGCCATCTCAGGTAAAACTTCCCCTGTTCTGATGTACACTCACAGTGACAGTGACAATAAAGTCACTTTTCCCTTATAGCTTTAAATGTCTTTGCTGTCATTCTCACAGACTTTTGTCTAATGATGAAATTTCATTTCTGATTCTTCGCCAAAAACTCAGTTTTGTTTTGTAATCTCACTCTTCTCAAGGCAGATGCTAGCAGAAAACAAGCCCTGTATTAATAGCTGACTGTTTTGAGACTTACTGATGGTCAACAGAAGATTTTGGAGATGGATTTGTGATAGTTTTCTCTTGAAGAAGCATCTCAAAGTTCATCCTTTAAGTGGAGATGTGTCCTTTTAAACCATTTCATTGTTAGCCAACACCAGGTGGTAAAAGCATGGTTGTAGGCAGGAATAAATGTTGAACATTGACACTTGTGTTGTTTTCATGCATTATGTTTTTTTCTCATTGCAGCTGCACAGTCACAGATCTTCAGAACAAAATAGACTGCTTAGAGAAGACCAACTCAAAGCTGCAGGAGGAGGTTTGTGTCTGGCTGTTAAGTGTTTCTTAGCTCAGAGACAAAACACCTAACGAGTTCACCACAGACTTGCACTGAGTTGATAGTAGTGAAGTATGGAGGATATCTTTAATCGAGGTCTTTTTCTTGCAGTGATATCTCCAACTGAAATTAATCATATCACTAATGAACACCATTTATCTCTCTTCTTTCTGCTCACACGCTTTTGTATGCATCCGTTGTGTGAGTCAGAATGGAAATTGGATAAAAATAAAAGAACAACCATTCGATTTGGAAATCTTTCCTAGCTGGGACCTGAAATACAGGCCAGCAGTATGTGTGATAATTGCTGAAGGGATATTTTGTTTTGCTGGTATTTATATTGTTTGTTTTCAGGTGATGGTTGTTTTATTGTTCTTATGACGTGTTAGTTCAGACAGAAATCTGTGGCCTTCGGGGGAATCTCCACTTGAAAATGCCTTAAAGTTCTGGCAGTACCATGACTTTCCACATGCCTTGTTATTCATACCAGTAACAGTGCCACACACCACGAACCTGGGGCTGTGTTTGGCCTTTTACACTGTGACACATTGCTTTGAGCAGCAATTACTCAGAAGAAGGTGATGAGGACATGAAGCAGGGGCACATTAATAAATGTTGCAAATGAAAAACAAATAAATGAGGCTGTGTAGTGAGTATGGCTGCAAAATGGCCTGGCAGCTTCTGGGAAGAATGAAAGAGCCAAGAGAGAAATGAGCTGTGGACTTGAGAATTTCTTCTGTTTCATGTTTTGCAGTGATAAAGTATAGATATGTTCTTTCCATAGCTTGCAGCAGCAACTGACCGAATTGGATCACTTCAGGAAGAGCAGCAGCAGTTAAAACAACAAAATGAATTAATTCGTGAACGGAGTGAAAAAAGTGTTGAGGTAGGACAGTGATTTGAAGGTGAGGATCCTTGAAATAAGCAAGCTCTCCTGTTCAGCTCGAGTTAGCACTCTTGAGACAGCTTTGAACTGGAATGCTCTGGAGCACAGTTTAACACAGCCCTGTAGATCACTATTAATGTCTACTACTTTTTTAATTGCAAAATGATAGGATTTTGCTTGAAGTTGGAGGAAACCCTTCTGTGAAACAGTATTTCTCAGTTTCTGCTAAACTGTAGCTTTGTGGTCTCATGCGGCCTCTGCAATTGTTTCCCCTAGGTAACAAAAGAGGATACAAAAGTAGAATTGGATACTTACCGGCAGTCCCGGCAGGGTCTGGATGAGATGTACAGCGATGTCTGGAAGCAGTTGAAAGAGGAAAAAAAACTTAGGCTGGTAAGGAAACTCACCTTTCGTTTTACACTCTGTAGGTATGGGACTGCCTGCTCCGGGCTGGAATTACAGGCATGTGTTGTATGTCTGCTGTATGCTCACAGCCATGCAGAATTCACGGTGGATTTGAAGGAAGGTCCTGCTCATAGGTTGTGTACAGTGTCAGTAAAGAAGTGGAATTCTGGGCCTTTCCCTGGCTGACAGTGTACCAGGGTTATTAAAGCAGAAATTTAAGCTAAGAACACAGAAAAGGCAGCTGTCCTTATGGAGTGCCAGCAGTCACTTTCATGGTTATCTGCAAAGCAGTGACTGGTAAATGAGTGCCAGGGCTTGCTGAAGCTCGTCTTGCCATGTCAAACCATCTCCAGCTTGCAGGAGACTGGACAGCTGACATGCACACCAAGCTCTGCTTTTTAGGGAGAGAGCTCAGATCTGCTGGCATGATCCAGAGAACTGAAATAGTCTTTTGCTGTTGTTAACTTACTGCGTTATTTGAGACCTAACCTCTGTAAAAGTGTAGGTGTGTACCTGAAGGAGTAATGCACAGTTTCTGTCTGCTTTTATGTGGGTCTGGGAAATACTTATCCCTGGTGTGATTGCCCAGCAGTAACTAGGAAATCTCTTCGTAAGGAACTAGAGAAAGAGTTGGAGCTACAGATTGGAATGAAAACAGAAATGGAAATAGCCATGAAACTCCTGGAAAAAGATACTCATGAAAAACAAGATACGTTGGTTGCACTGCGCCAGCAGTTGGAAGAAGTGAAAGCCATTAACCTGCAGATGTTTCACAAATCTCAGGTACGTGTGGCAGAGAATACACAGAGCTGCAGTGGTGGCCCTGACGTGATGGTGACACACACTGTGTTGTGTCTGCAGCCATCAGAAAACTACAGCATATCCTGCTGCAGTGTTTGCTTTATTCCTGCAGAATGCAGAGTGTTCCCTGCAACAGAAAACAGAAGCGATATCTTCGTTTGAAGGAAAAACGAAGGAGATGATGTCTTCTGTGAAACAAATGGAGGAGAGGTAATCATTGGAAGCTCAGCACCACTGGTCAGTAGAAGGGTTCTGACTGAGGCTTATCATAGAATTGCTTTCTGTTTCTCAGTATAACACTCTGAAATGTCTCCTACAGATACTCAGGCATGCCTGCCAGCCTGGTGCTCTTGTTCCCTCTCTCCCTGTTACCACTCTCTGTGCTTGTCTGTTCCCTTTTCCCAAGCAAACACACACATTGTTGACTCGTGTGAAAAGTGCAGCTCTTGCTGTAGGCAGACTGTTCAAACAATGTGTTGATGTTAATTCAAGAGTTTTGAGTTTTACACAGTTGCTAGAACTTCTCTCTCCTCCACTAGAATCTTCAGGTCTTAGCTTTCTGTAAAGAGCTATGTGGAAAATGTGAAAGAACAAAATGACAGTGAGTAGATGAGGGAAAATGTGATTGCCAGCAAATCTGTATGTTCCTTACTTTGCAGATTGCAGCATGCAGAAAAGGCAAGGCAAGCTGCAGAAGAAAGGTGCAACAAGATGAAGCAAGAGCTTGTCAGCAGACTTGACACTTATCGGCAGCAAATGTCCCAGCTGGACAGCAAATGGTATTTCATCTCATGGCTTTTCCTTTATTTTCCCTTCATTTAAACAAATGGCAGAAGAAATGCTTTCAGTGCTCAGTCTGGCATTTCTTGAAGGGAGTCTGGGGATTGGTGTTCTTATCCTCTTAGGCTTGTAATACATCAAGTGTTTCTTCCACTGTTTGCACTTTAGGGTCACTTCAGAAATGGCTGCTGGCACTCCAGCAGTCCAATCCATATTTGTGGAGACAGTGTTTTGTTGCGTTTTTTTCCTTCCAGCAATTCACTTTTACTGCTTGTTTTCTGTAACCTCTAAATACTGGCATGGCTTTTTGTCTGCTGCTGTAACATCTCTGTTCTTTCCTTTGGCAGAGTACTGATGTAGGTTTTGTCCTCTTTAGGATGAGTTTTCTTCTCACATTGTTGGTATCCATAAATGCTGTAGGATGTTTTTCTGCTGTAGAATCTGAATCAGTTATTTTTAAATAGCTCAACTCTGGAAAAGGAATTAAAATCCGAAAAGGAACAGAGACAAACTTTGCAAAGAGAACTTCACCAGGAGAAGGATGCTGCCTCTCTGCTGAAAACAGAATTGGAACAAATGGAAGGACTGAAGAAGGTATACATGGAGCAGACATGCATGGTGTTCAGAATTAAAGCTGACTCAAAACATCTTCAAGCACTGAGAACAAATGAGTTCAGATGAGCTTTTCTTAGAGTGTCTGTGGGCATAGGACTGCCACATTCTCAAAGATGGTTAAAGACTGAAAATCTTTTTCTGGTAGATGTGGTTATAGGACATTTTTGTTTGGGCACTGCAAGAATCCCTGGGTAGCTCCCCCAGCTAACACTAAAAATGAGCCCTTGGAGATAGGTGGCTTTGTGAGGAAGCTTATGCTGCTGAAATGCCCACGTATTTTGGATGGACTGCATCGCAGATCACACTTAGCAGACAAACCTGATTTTTGTGTTTGATGTTACAGGAACTGAGAAAATTGCAAGAGGAGAAGCAGCAGCTGGAGAAAGTCTGCGAGGAGCAGGAGCAAGCTCTTCAAGAAATGGGGCTTCATCTCAGCCAGTGAGTTCTAGGAGCTGAACTGGGGGTGGCATGACTTGGGGAACAAAACATCCAGCTCATTACAGAGAAGTTTAAAATGCATCCACTTGTACAATAAGCAATGTGAGAATTTTAGGAGGCAGTTAATACACATGGCAAAGCCAACAGCCATCCTTTCAAGGGTAAAGTGGCAGGGATAAGAAACAACCCAGTAAATGCTTAGTTCATAAAGTGGAACTCTGCTTTTCCACATCACTTCTGAATATATGGAAAAGAGGGCAGACCCCGAGGTGGCAATGTTTCCTGGTGATACTGTGTTCAGAACGGGAGCTGACTGAACAGGTTCAGTGCCTGGGCATGTAGAACTGAACACAACAACATGCACAGGAGTCACTCCATTTATTTTTCCTCCAGATCTAAACTGAAGATGGAAGACATTAAAGAAGTAAATAAAGCTCTAAAGGTACTGTATTACTTCATGGATGTTTTGGTTTAAACGTGCATGTCACCTGACACCTGTGAAGTTCCCCATGGTCAACTCCTGATTTATTTTACCCTACTTTAAGAAGATGGCTTCTGGAAAAACTATTACACACAACGTGGATAAATTGCTTCTGAGCTTCGTGAGGTTACTTCTCTCTCATGTGAGCATTCTGTTCTGATTTGTTAGGGTCATACCTGGCTGAAAGATGACGAAGCCACGCACTGCAAACAGTGTGAAAAGGAGTTCTCTATCTCAAGAAGAAAGGTACCGTTGTTCACCAGATTTCTTCTTTTTCTCTCAGGAAAGCAAAGTTGTGCTGCTTTATCATTTGCTGATGCTGCCCCAGTTTAAGAACTTGTGGGTGTGATAAGTAAATAGAAGTAGTTCACTATTTCCCATTCTCAGAACAGTGTATTATAGTTTAAAGAGCTGTGTTCTGCTTGGCAGGACCTGGTGTGGGCTGTGTTCTGTGGTGCCACTCATGCCCATTCCCTGCTGAGATCAGCACTGAGTTGGGCTGGGTGCTGGCGGGCTGTGCAGGGCCTTGCAGTCCCGGGGATGGGGGCAGCTCCGTGTGCCTGCAGGGATCGGGGCGGGGCTGCCTGCGTCAGCTGCTGGGCGGCCCCACACGGCCGTGGCTGGGCCGGCTCAGGGTGAGGGCAGCTGGGGAAGCCGAGCTGCTTTGTGCTGAGCACTCTGCACAGAGGAAATGATGCTGTAAGGGGTGCGGGTGTTTGGAACATGAGGATGAGACATGAGGGCTTTTGTCGTAGCACCTCAGTACGCTTCATTTGGGGGCAGCTGTTCTTACTTGAGCTCTGTTTGTAGCATCACTGCAGGAACTGTGGGGACATCTTCTGCAACACTTGCTCCAGCAATGAGCTTGCACTGCCGTCGTACCCTAAACCTGTCCGTGTCTGTGACACCTGTCACACTTTGTTACTCCAGCGGTGCTCATCTAATTCCTCCTGAGCCTTTGGGGACCTCCAGGGGACCAACTCAGCACTGGAAAAGCAGCCATGGTTAGCTCTCAGATCAGGCACTTTCACAGCAGTGTCTGCTGTCGTATTTTCTGTACAGATCAGTATGAAAGAATGGTGGTGGTAATGCAAGTGGGATGATTAAAACTGTATTACCTGATTTCCATTCAAGTTCAGTTTGAAACTAAAATGCAAATCCACTTTGATTTTTTTATACACGAGGTATTTGTATTAATATTTGTATATGGGGTTTCTAGTTACTCAGTCCCTCTCAGAGTTACTCCTGTACATTAACTCCAGTTCCTCTGTACCCTTACTGTAGGCATTCACGTGCAGTTCTGTATTTGAGCCAAGGAATGTTCACTTACAATTGTCTGCAGGAGCTTGATGAGTGTCGATGAATGTGCCTTCCATGTCATTCAGAGTACAGAAGTGTAACTGAGCTCCTGCTCTGAGCACCGTGTGGTAGCTGCACAATAAAGTCTTTTGCAATAAGAATCACACAAGTTCTGGTTCCTTAAAGCTCAGTTGGTCCCAGGTCCTGGAAGCATGCTATGGTCTAAGGCTTAAAATACAAACTGAGATGTGTCTGCAGTGCTGCACGGGGAGCTTCTGCATTTCCCAGAGGAAGCGAGCAGGGCCTCAGCAGCTCAGCTCAGAGCAGCTGCTTCCTGTGCCCAGAGGCCTATGGTGCACTGTTGGCTGCTGAGATGGTGCAGTTTGAGCACACAGTGCTGGATGAGTGTGAGCCCAAAACCAGAGCTCCTTCACTGCAGGCTGACACCAGGCAAAGCTTTCCATAAAGCAGAGACCAAACTGGCTTCAGAGCTTTTAAAACCTACTGCTGCATTTCTACCCCTGTAAGATACAACCTGTGGTGGAAGGGAGAATGGCAGGGCTGAATTTCATTAGAAAGGGACAAGTTGAGCACGGTGACCACATGGAAACCACTGCCCTCTTCAGCCATCACTTGGCTCCAACTGTTTATAAAACCACCTCTGTAAGCACGACCTTCAGCAGATGGAATTTATTGACACACAGCTGCACTAAGCTGCCAAATCCACAGCCCCAGCACTTTGGCTCTGAAGCACAGACAGCTGCAGCTACACAGTTATCCCCAGCCCTCATCTGACGACCACATCAGGCCCTGCCATGCTGCAGCCCGTGGTGCTTTGCATTAAAGCCACTGACAGCCCCACACCATCAGGTGCATCAGGAAGCTGTTTCCCTCCCCAACTTTTGGCTGAAACAATCACCACTGCGACACAGCAGTTCCACAGCACACAGAGCACCACCGACTGCAAAGCACCGTCACGTTTAACTTCTGTGGTACAGAGGCAGAAGTTCAAGAAGAAGCAAGTTCCAGTTTTTAAAAGGAAGATTTATTTAACAAGTTTCACTTAGCGCAATACACCTAAAAAGGAAATCACAATACAATGAAAGATTAAATCAAGGCCTCAGAATTGTATACGAACACCAAGACCGAACTCCTAACGTAGCCGTATTGCGTCTCAACGTTTCCCCATTAACTTAAAAAAAAAAAAAAAAAAGCTTTAACGTGCCTTACAGGATATTAAAAGAAAGAAACTAGAACTAACATGCCAAATGTTCACTTGGAATTCCAGACACAGCTCCTATATTGTTTTCTTTACAAAAAAGCATGTTTTCTTCAACATGTATTCAAAACAGTGTCGGATGTAATGTGGTATAAGAGCAACATTTAACGTAATTCCAACAGCTTTAACCTAAATACGCTTACTGCTTAAATACACTCCTACAACAAAACTAAGCGAGAAACGCCCGAATCGTTTAACAGTTCTAGTCTCTGCTCAACTGGGTTATTACGTCCTAGATGAAAGTTCATTCTGTATGTTCAAAAATACTGAACCCGAAAGGTTTAAAATAACAATCCTGATTTCAACTTACAGTAAAGCATAAATCACAAGCTCGTACTGCAAAACTGTTAAACTTCGTTTTTTGTTTTTCTGTTTTTTAAAAAAGATTTGACCAAAAGTCACCCTCTGGTTACATCCCCCAGCCACCGCTCATGTTGGACATGTTGGACATCCCTCCCATGCCGTTCACTCCCATGGATGCGCGGTTCCCACTGCTGTAGTAACTGCTGTTCATGGCGCCCTGACTGCTGGGGTCTGGGGTGGAAATCAAACGGCGTTACCACACACACACAGCACCATCAGCTCATCCATCCCTGCTGGGAACGCCACCTCCTCTGCCCCATCCCGAGCACTGCAGGTTAAGGCTCCATAACCAATATCTGTCTGCTCTGAAGAGCCAGCGCTCAGCCTCCCTCCTTCCCGGGGGCCTCAGCATTCTCCATTACCCTTCTGAGGACAGTGCCCATCACCCCCCCACCCCAGCAATTCACCCAGGTGGGCTTACCACAGAGAAGTTAAGACAGGCACTCCCTATCCACCTCAGAATACTGACTCCCCCCAGCAATAGGTTCCTGCTTCCAGTTTATCTCCCTATTATTCTCAATTCACCCTGGGGCTTGTGCCCTTAGACACCAACGGGGCAGGGCCTCATGCTGGAGCTGGATGTGGACCCCCAAAGCCAGCGAGCACTCGGCCTTACCGTATCCACTCATGCTGCTCTGGCCGCCATATCCGCCCCCGTAACCCCCGCTCAGCTGCTGGTTAGCTGGGCCACCGTAGCTGGATTGGCTTCCTTCCAAGGAAAGGACACAAACATTACAAACTGGTCTGTCTGCGAGTCCACCCCTTACCAACAGCCCCCACCAGACTCTGGAAACAGCTCGCTATTTACCCTGGGTAACCTTCCTTTCAGATAGATAACGTAGCAAGCTTAAAACAAGCCAGAGCCTGGGAAAAAAATCCCATCATCAATCAGGAACAGGAACTTCTGAAAGTATGGAAAGTACTTGCTAATTTCAGGCACAAGAGGCTTTACTTTTGCAGCTTCTACTGCCTGACTAACCTGCGTGATCCCACTCTATTATAACAGTGTCACCTCCTGAGACTCTTGGTGTAAGTGACAACACCCACCCTCAGGGGGTGTACAGACCCAGCTCTTGGGCTTTAGTGTACAATGCTGACAGATCTCCCCTTGAGCTTACTGACCACTGCTCTTCACCTGTTTCTTGCACACACTCCCACTGAACCTTCCCAAGGTTAAAATATCTGCATTACTTTTAAAACATTTTGTAATTAAAATACTACAAATGCAGCGATATATCCCCACAGAAATCCTGCTCCCACCCTCACAGAAACCCCAAGACACCAGCCACCATTTTAAGGCCTAAGAAACCAGAAAAGCAAGGTAAAAAAGAAGGGTGGATCTGCTTTAGAGCACCAGAGTATCATTTAAGCCTTGCCTTGCAAATGAGTATTTCAGTTTTTGAAACAACGCTAGAGATCAGAAAATCAATTCAAACACTTCTCCCAAATTTGAAGCAGATTCCCATGCCACCAAGACCAAACCCAGAGCACACAAAACAGATACACCTTTCATCACCAAACTATGTTCTGGTCTCCAGAAAGGAAAGGGAGTGGAGTAGAAAGGACAGGCATCTCACTATGCTTCCACACCACCACACTCCCATACACATCGACACTCAGCACCAATTTCTTCAGTCTCTAATCATTGAAGTGGGAACACCCTGAAGGTTCACATACCTGCCAACGTGCTAGTGTTCCAATCCTGAACCACACCTTCAGATTCCTTGACTGTGTGATTAAGACAAAATGCTGTATTTCAGTTTTTATGCCAGGTAAAGAATAAGCAGAAGCTGAGCAAAATTACCAGCTTCATTACACCTTAAGCACTTAAAAGGACAGTTAGAATGCTTACACATACCCATTGCTCCCATCATCTGACTGCCATAGGCACCACCAGTTCCTCCTGCTGTAGAGTTCAGGAAGAGTTCTACATATCTGTGCTCTGAAAGGAAAGTTGGAGAGGACTTCACACCAAATTCACAGTCTCACTGCAAGGAAGGCTCCAACAGAATGCCTCCCACTCGCAGCAGATATATCCCACAGAGCAGAGCTGTGCTTTCCCTAAAGCTGTGTGTTCACTTACGCATGTTAGCTTTGTCTTTGGACATCGCAGCCACTGCGTCCTCGTGAGTGGCGAACTCCACATCCGCCTCCCCGGTCACTCTGCCATCTGGTCCGATTTCAATGTGTACTCTTACAGGGTTCAGAGGTGAGAAGAACTATATACAAAATACACAGAGATTAAAATGCACCAATATAGCAGTTTGGTTTCACAGCAAGTTGTTCTCTGCGCAGGAACACTTGCTGAGCAGCAGCAGTTATCACTTCCAGCAAGCAGATCTGGAACTCACGTTATAGATGTCGTTCTCCGTCGCTCTGTAGGGCAGACCTCTCATGTGGACACAGTGGCCAGTCGTGCTCTGGAAGGTGGACGTCCCGTCGCCGTATCTGTGGTCCGACATTCCTGCAGAGAAGAGAGTCCATTCTAGGTCTTTCAGATGTATTTAAGTTTCTGTTCTATATGTATTGAAGGTTAGTTACAATTCCTATTAGAGATAGCTTACCTCTCCCAAATCTATCAGAACCAAAACCATAGCCATCGTTATACCCATTGTAGTCATCATAACCTCCATAACCTGTAAGCAGACAGGACAACATGATCATTTCAACTGCAGGAAGGTCCAACGTACACACGCTGCTCACAGCAGCACCACAGAGCCCTATTTCCTCTACAAGATGTAGGTCGGACACGTATACAAACCAGACCACGTGCTCCAAGCGATGCCGCCTCCGGGCCGAGCAGCTCGCCCTCAGAGCTCACATACTCACCTCCCCCGTACGCACCACGCCTCATCCTCTCCAGGCCACTTCCTCTGCCCAGACTGTTATAGCCGCGGGTAAGACCAGGTCTGTCGTAAGGACCTGGCCTCTGCATTGCCATCAGCTTGCGTGGAGGGTCGTAGTGAGTGCGCACCTCTGCTCGGCTGCTCTTGAAGATCTCAATGTACCTAAAAACCGTTTGCACAGGAAGGAGTCAGGCTCTAACTGCTTCCACAGAGGACCTCAGCAATTTCACAGTAAAGCAAGACATTCAGTCAGAGCCTTGAAACTGGCAGCGTATTTTAAGCCAGGTTTCTTTACGTTATACAGGCAATGACATACTACTAAAAAATAAAAATAAAATAAAACTAAGTTACTTTTAAATTAGTATATTTTCAAGAAATTACAATTACTGAAGGGTTTACATGCTCCTCATACCTCTCAGTATCCCACCATTAAGGGCGGGGGAGCAAGACTGATTCCCCACCCCCCTCCCCCAAATTTCAAGTGTTAGTCAAGAAAAAATAGGAGGGACTGATGTCCACTCAACTCGGCACTGTTTAGCTCATGTGGCAATACAAACAGAGGGTTAAAAACCTGATCTCCACCACGATTTTAACCCATCAGGACACTACAAAAAGCTCTGCATGTACTAATGAACCCAGCCTATGCTTCAGAGATTCAGCGTAGGCAAGAAGTGCATGCTTCAATGAAAAATAGTCACAAGTAATGTAGAATAAAAACCCTTTGTGACAATTTCTTGAAAGCTATGCTTATTACATGGAAGATTAATACAGTAGGAAAATTCGTTACATTTCAATTTATAAAACAAGTTTAGAAATTATCACATTTTCTTATGGTAATAAAGAGTGCTGTGCATGTCTTTAGAGCTAAAGGCATAATTGGTGCTATTTGAGAAGTTAAAGCCATAGTCTCTCAACTTTGTCACTTTCAAGCTATCGGTTTTGCACTCCTCCAGAATGACCACATTTTCAAAGCACACAAACTGAGCCCAATTTTATGTTTGCAGTCAATGTAGACAGTCTGTGCCATACTGCACAGAAGTTGTAGTACCTTTAACTGATGACCAAGTTAGAGACCAAAATACTGTATTTATTTGGACATGAACATTTTCAGAAGAGAGAATATGGATTTAATTGGTTACCATAAGAAAAGCGACATATCCAACCAACCATCCATCCCCACCTGTGCCCTATTCTTTCCTTGTGTTTCTTTAGAGCCTTTTCAGCTATTTCCTGTGAAGCAAACTGCACGAAGGCCTCCCCCGTACTCCTCCCCTGGAAGTCCACCGGCAATGTTATCCCATTTGGCACGATTTCCAACCCTTCAACCCAAGGACAAATAACCCCAGTAGGGGGCAATATTAACATCACAAGCCCAGTCATGAGTTTTCTTATAGCTTTAAATACACCAGAAGTTTAGTATTCGTACATGAATGGTATGTTGATTCTAGAACACTAGAGGAAAGAGCATGTAAACAAAAAAAAAATTATCACATACCATTCTGTTTATGTTCTTAATCCACCCTGCAGAGCACAGACATGTTCTGAGTGTCAAAAATAACCCCTCAGAAAAGGCATCTAACACAGGGTGCATTAAGAAGGTTACATTTTAAAAATCTTTTCAATTCTGTGAAAGTATTTGATTTAAGATGAACTTTTCAACGTGACAGATTCAAACACATCAACTTAAACATCTTCACATATAACAATTTCTACTAGCAGTCAAAATAATCACGCAAATGTTAAGTTTCAGTATTAAGTTTTATCTAAGAAAAACCATGAATTTCAGAAGTATTAGCTAATGAACACACGAGGCACATTTTATATACTAAGCACATTTAACAGTCTTTAAAGATTAAACCATTTAACCATAGCAAAGTCAAGTAAAAACGCACACTCTTTGGAACTGCTCTTGTTCACAAAATGCATTACTAATTCAGAATACACAAAAAGCATTCTGAGCTCGTAGGATTAGAAGGATTTTGAATATTTTAAAAGAAAAATGATAGGCTGCATCATCTCAAGGCTGCTAGCAACACAACAGTCTAGACAACTTTAACACTTAGATAGTTACTACTCCAAAAATCCTGACAAGTTCAATCACAATAGTGAACTGATTTCATTCTTTGCATTTACAACAGCACTCCCACTGCTAAGAAAATATGAATATATATACAACAGCTGCAAGAAAGTGAGAATTAAGAGTCAGCAAGACATTATCTCTCCATCCAAAATGACTAACCTATTCAATACCAAGGGAAGTGGGATGGGAATGGGAAACTTGTACTTCAACAGAGTTCAGCAGGATGGTTCTCCTGGTGGTTTTTTTTGTTTGTTTTACCTGGGGCATTACTCAGTAGCAAATCCGTATTTTTAAGAAATCACAAATCTCTGGCACAATGCAGTGCCTTCCTATATCCTCCAGAGAAGAATGTAAGAACTAGCCACGCCACACGAACTAGCTAAGTCTGAGAGGAGGTATCCTCCCACTTGATTTGTTTATTCGTGATTTAGAAAGCAAAACTTGTTAGCTGCTATCTTCCCTTGGAACAGTGTGCACCACACCAACTATACATTAGGACAGCTTCTGGAAGATTCCTCAGTTATTTAGTAAAATAAACATCTAAGAAATTATCTCACGAGTCCAGATAATTGACAACTGCTTATTTGTTTTTAATACAGATCAGCAAGCTGCTGGAAGTATTACTGGGCAGCCAGGGGTGTGCTTTGCTGTGGGGGTTGCTTCTTTTTTGGTTGCCACTCTTGTTAGTCGTTTTTTTTTTTTTTCCTTCTAGCATTAACCATTACTGCTACAGCTAGTATTTTTACCCCACATACCTGAAAAAAACTGTACAATTTCTTCTTTACTACAGCCAAATGGGAGTCCTCTAAGACGTACAAAACCATCATTAGCCGTATCAGGGCTGTTGGGACCAGTATGCTTCAGAACCCAATCCATTTCAACGTTGTTTGACTTGAAAACTGTAAAAGGCACTTAGAATTAATGCATTGAGGAACACTCAGCTCTTCTTAAAGCCCTTTGCCTTCAAACTAGTCAACTTAATGATAAGACAGAAGTCCATTTGTCCTTTCACATGCATTTAGAGACAAACAACAGTTACTAAAACCCACCAAATACAAAATACATCTAGTCAGTTACTAGACCAAATCAAACCTTCAACGTATCTGTGTCCCATTGTTTCTCTGTCTTTTTTCAGTGCCAGTTTCACATCCTCTTCTGATTCAAGTTCAGCAAATGCTTCTCCACTTGGTCTGCCCTCCCTTGTGTAGATGAAACGGATACCCAAAGCTCCATTCAGAATTTTGCAGTCTGAAAAACAGAAACAAGCAGCTCCATTAATTTAGCTGTTAGAGGAATGTGGTAGCTTTAGAAGCTTCAGATATCTTGTATGGAAAAAAATAACTGAAATTGTACAAGACAAAGATAGTGGTGCTCCTGATGAAACAGGCTTTTATTTATTTATTTAACCAAGGGTCTAACTAAAATCAACTTATTCTTCTGTTTGAGACTTAAGATTAACAAGACATTATAGATAAATGCAAACTAGCCTTTTCTGTTTTTTTGTTTTTTTTTTTTTTAAAGTTTTGCTGCCTCAAGTCAAGTTAAATATGCCTTTGATCACAGCTGGCTGACTCTCTTGTCAGCATAAATTGAGATAAGCACTGACAATCAAGTGGAGCATAATGAACTAAGTCAGGATGAGATCTAATGCATCAAATTCCTGAAACAGTTACTCAGTTACAACAGTATCAAGTACTGCATTAACAAAGCTTGAAATAAGGAATTTTCATTCTAACAGAAGATCCTCTGCCCTGGCTGCTCAAGAGGAGTTTTTATTCTTCCAGCAACTCTTTTTAGGCACGTTCATCCAATCCCTGTTTGAGAAGCGTAGCTTTCCACACTGCATTCTGGCTGGGGCACTCACTTTATGAACTATGCTGGCTACTAAAGAACCCTGAACTTCATTCAACTGCTTGCTGCAGCGCTCCTGGAGAAAGCCTGAAAAATCCCAGCCCCCAACCCCCTCAGTTCTGCTTACCAGAGAAAAACCTCTGCACCTCCTCGGTGGAGCAGGACCAGGGCAGCCCCCTCACTTTCACCACATATCCCTCGCTGCTCTCCGTGTTCAGCATTACATTGGAGGTCAGATTCGGCTCCGCCTCGGTCTCAGTGGTGGCTGCAGAAGACCAAAGCAGTCCCTTTGAGCCAAGCGAAGCATGCCCACCACCCACACCCCTCAGAGCGCCCGGCGGACCACCGGCCCGGCCCCCC
>VXAB01012034.1:298354-429057 GCA_013399175.1 Odontophorus gujanensis
CCCCCCCGCGGCGGGGAGAGACGGGCGGGGCTCTGCTCCGCCGCTGCGCAGCGCTCCGCCGGGAACCGCGGCCCTCGGGGGAGCGGCGGCTGCGAGGCGGCAGAGGGACGGGGCAGATAAGGGCTGACCTTAGCACTGCGGAGGTGCGGCATCTCCTCGCAGCTTTCCTGGCTGAGCTGAAGCGTTTTCATTTCTGACCGCCATTTTTGCCTTCCTTTAATTAATGTTAACAGACACAGACGGAGGTTCGTTTGCGAAGTGGCACTTTATTGCTCTGTGTTTTCAGCCTCCATTACGGTATTGAATTGTGGGGTTGGTTCTCTGTTGCTGTGCTGTTGCAGTTTGCAGTGGGCCGTGCTGTCTGGTCTGTTGCCCTCTGATTTGCAGTGATAAATAAAGCCTGGAGGTCCACATTCTGGCTTTTCTCTTTGGAGGTCACCTAGGGAATGGAAATCGTCCGGTGTTTACACTGGGAAGCAGTTCTGCTACACGGACGTTCTCCCAGTGTTACAATAGAGGTCGTATGACTTCTTTGTAAATGTGTAACTGCTATTAAGCACAGGCACAACGCTTGCTGGGCTGACGCATCCTACAGGATGCTGTACACAGCCACTGCTGGGGGAGGAACGTGACAGTGAACAGCAGCTGTAGATCTAAGCAAAGATCTAAACAGTTATCAGAAGAGTTATAATTAACCAACATATATGTGGTGTTTGAAAGATGAAAGCAATTGACAAACTTTAGTTGTTAACAGCGACAGCTCTTTGATGCTGTGTCTCAGAAGTGCCTTTGCTCTTGGATAGAAACCCGCTGGAGAAATGAGTTGAACAATAGTCTCATGGCCCTGTGTGATGCCCAGTGGAGTTCATGGTGAACGGGGATGGGAGCAGAGACCTGCACAGAGCTGCACGAGCTCTGATCCAATCTGCAGGGAGACACACAAGGCTGAGCAGAAATGTTAAGTATTAAGTTAGACCAGAGGACCAAAGTAAAGCTCTTCCTTGAACCTTGCTACCTGCTCTGGACATTTCTGCTTGGAACTAGCCATACACTGCAGTTTCTTAGGTTAAGTTTCTTTCCTGAGCAGGAAAATGGTGGAGGAACTCTACAGCTCTGGTTCAAGGGTTGTATAGACATCTAAGCAAATGGAGACACATTGCATGCCTGGAAGCGATGCGGATGCTGATTGCCAACTAAACTTTGAAGATACCATTGGAGTGCAAAAAGCAATCACCAATAATTCTGTTACAGGTTGTCTGCCATTTCAGAGAAGAAAAAAAAAAGACAAAAAAAAAATAAAAAAGAACAGTGATCAGAACCTAAATACCTGTCCTAAAGGATTACAAAATTCATACTGGTCCAACTGCTGCATGGTCTGTACCTTTCTCTCTTTCCAAGCTTTCCATATGTTATTCTGTAAGCTTAATCCTTCATGTCTCAGCCACAGCTCAGTAGTCTCTCAGACGTGCTGCATGTTCCTTGTGTTTGCATATAAGCATGTATAATTCAGGATCTAACAGTTAATCTGCAAACCTGATTATCTCCCAACAAATGCTGCTAGCGGCTGACTTGGTGGTCTGAAAAAGGGGGATGTGTGAAAGTGCCATGCTACTAAGTTAGTTTCTGCATATGAGACTCAGAAGCCCCAGAGTTCAGTTATAACCTTCCTGTCCCTGCCCATAGCACTAGAAGCAGCCTTAGCTGTGACAAATACAAGTTAAACAATACTATTCAATATGCATGCTGTGTGTTCCACCCTATAGATAACACGGCCACATTCATGATCTGCTAATTTCTTCAATTTGCTGCTTTGTTATTCCAGCCTCCAACTCCCTTTCGCATCTGGCAAATCCAGAAACTTTTTGGTTAAGCTTCATCTTTCCTCCCTCCCTTTTCACCCCTTCTGTCCCCATTCATTACACTGAATACAGTGCTCTGCAGCAGAGGCTGAGCAGGAGCATATGTTCCTGTTTTCCTTATCAGGTTTACTGAAGAGTCAAACCTGTTTGGAAACCAATTTGAGAAGCTGCTACACGTTGCTGAAGATAGAGACAGATACCAAGTCCTTCCTCACTGTGACTGCTGTCCTGTTTGAATCTATCACCCTTGCCTTTATACTACCAGGTTATCCACATCTTATGCTCAGGGCAGCCTTCATCTCTGGCAACGTGGAAGAACTGCCTGTGTGCTCGCATCCTCTGGGAACGCAAGAGGAGTCCTCTCCCAGCACACCTCAGCTATCTGCATGCTTCTCCTCACTGAGCATGGTGGGCATGAGTCAGCTCTGAACCAGAAGCCATCTGGCCGTGCTGGGTGAGCTGAAAAGGCTGGTGTCTGGGAAGGCTGCTGGGCTCAGGCAGAACGTTTGCAGCTTTTTGGCACTTTGGCATTGCACCTGCCAGGAGGGAAGTGGGCAAGCATCCATCTGCATCCACTGCAATTAGCCTTGTCTGCATTTCTTTATTCCCTCCCAGAAGCAGAATGAGCTGGAAAGCTGTGAATACAATGGGGGTACCTGGGTGATTCCTGGCAGAGTGTGCTGCATTATCTGTGTAGCAGGACAGATAACAGTGCAGTTCTAGCACACAGCCCATGCAGAGCTCCTTACTCCTGGGAGCATCGGGACCACCATGGAACAGCTTCCAGGGCTGCGAGCAGGGAGGGCTGCCAGGCACTGGGGCAGAGGAGCCACGAGGAGCCCAGTGCAGTCAGTGAGCCATAGATCTGAGCACGACGTGCAGTCATGAGATGGAGCATTTCTAAGTCCAGGAGTGGTGACCACCGGAGTTCACTGTTCTCCTGCTTGCTGGCATGGTCATCCCCGCCTCCTGTCACACACATTAACACTGCTCTGCCTGCGTAGGGTCACTCTGTTTTCTCCTTTTGAGTGATGCAGTGCCCACAAGACACAGCTGATGCACAGACTGGAGTGCTCTGTGCACCTTCTTGAGTGCTGGCTCTGCTTTTGCTCTTCCTACCTACCTCCTTCTGTTGGTTTTAGACCTGGCAGAAAAAAAAAGCCATGATCTTCCCTAATCCACTGCAGCATGTGTCCATGCTCTCCTCCAGAGGCTGCGTTAGGTCCCACCTACCTCATGTATATTATGGCTCTGTCCTGACCAGGAAAAGATGAATTCTTAGTGCTGACTGAGAAGAGTTATTTACTGGGATGTATAAAACTGGTGAAGATTAGGTAAATTTAACCTTTACACGTGGATTTTCCAGGCCTTCCCTTTCTTGGCTGCTGATAACGAAATGGCAGACAGCTTTGGTTTTGCTTGGGTTTTAGCACAGTATCTAATCTAGGAATGTTCGTTCGCTGCAGGGAGGATTCGTGTGCCCTCCCCGACCCGCAGGAACATCCACACCTCCCTGCAGCCCTGCTCTGCATCCCCACACCAACACAACATCCTCCCCTCGCTCCATCTCCACCAGCACTGTGCCAACCTCTGGATTGCTGCTGGTGCACGTGCACTCCTCGATTTCCCCGGAGCAAAGCACTCCTTGCTCTGATGCACGCTGCTACGGCCCCTGCAGCCTCTGCGCATGAAATGAACCGCTGCAGTGGTTATTCCTGTTGCACAACTCCGGCGTGACTTCCTTCCCTCTTCCTTGCCCTCGAATGTCAACAAGTAAAACCGAGATGAGCCGATAACAGCGTCGGGGTGAGGGAAGGAGGGAAAGGGAAGCTGCTCCGGGCCGCTGCCGAGCTTCCCCCATTGGCCGGCCTGCCGGCAGCCGGAGCTGCGGGAATAAAGGCCCATTGAGGAGCTCAGCTCCAAATTAGCATCTGAATTCCGCCGCAGCTCGTTGTCAGATGGGCAGGAGTTGGGTGCTGGCCTTGGTCTCTCAGTACTGATATACAAAGGTGGCTTTAAGAGGTTTTCCTCTTTTTTATTTATTTTTTTTTCCCCCTAAGAGAAAGAAATGAGCTGTTAGAACTATGGAAGCTTTGTGTTTCCCTTTTTTCATTCTTCAGCCGTCCCTCTCCTTTTCTCCTCTGCTTCATCCCCTTTCCCGCATCAGCCCCAGCCCTGTCCGGGTACTGCTGCCCACTTTGACCTTCTTCCCTCCCTCTCCTTGTCCCGTGCTACGGATGCTGGTGCTATAGGAATGTGGGTGCCGTGCCAGCAGCACAGTGCCAGGCCACCTGCTGCACCCCTCCCCAGCTCAGCAGGGCTGCATGTGCAGCACCCCGAGGAGATACTCCTCTGGTCACAGGCTGTTCCTCCTGCTGCCAGCTGCACTGCCTCCCCGGCCCCAGGCACAGCACTGGGGTGCTGCAGGCTGCGTGCAGTCCTGTCATGTCCCGTACACCAGAGCTCTGTGTGCATGTGTCCTGCACAGCTGTCACACATCGGGTAGGAAACAATGTGTGCACGCCCTTGACGTTTTCAAGATAACGTGCTTTGAATTTCTTCAGTGGAGCATAAAAGCCCTCCGGGGGCCTCAGTTCATGCACGTGCACATGAATCCAAGCGTGCATGCACATGGCAATCCCTGCAGCAGTGGCAGTGGCTTTGCTGGTGGTCAGAGCTCTGTGCCTCCACTTCCCCACCGTGCAGTGAGACCTGCAGGAGGGAGGCCTGGTTTTGAGCTTTGCTCAGCATAGAGGGATTCTCACTGCTTCTCCAGGCTTCCTTCGTTCTTCCCTGGGCTCCCATCCACCCAGCTGCAAATTTCCTTCCAGGTACTGCAGGCTGAGCTGCTCTCCCTCTGGCTGGAAGCTGCAGGACCTTGTAAGGCACTGAAGGGGTTCCCAGGTCATTACTAAGACGTGTGAGGAAGATGTCTGCAGGACTCCATCCCACCAATAACCTTATTACCAGGGCTGGATGAAATGGAGCCTTGTGCAGAAGGCTCAGAATCCCAGAACCACCTAGCTCGGAGCTTCGAGGTCACCGAGTCCCAACCCTAAGCCGCCTCATTCAATGCACCATCACGTACCGCGTTGCATATACAGTGACATCTACATCCTGCCTACCCCGCATGCCGCCCGGCCTCGTGCGCACGGGGCTTGGGGCAGCGGCTCACTGCCCACGCCGGGGCGGCCCTCCCAGCTCTCCCCACTCTCCCGGTCTCCCCGCTCTCGTTCCCCCTCTCCCGGTCCCGCTGTCCCCGCAGCCGCGTGCTACCGACGCCCCCTGGTGCCCCCAGCGGGGCCAACCGGGGCTCACTCGCTGCGGGTGCGGGTGGGCGGTGAATCGCCTCACCCACTCGTGCCTCAGCTCTTGAACTTGATAAATCCGAAACATAGAGCGTGGAGCCACGGTCCCAAGCGAAGTGTTTTTGTTTTGCTGTCCTGGCGCTGGAGGAGCAGAGCCTGGGCGAGGAGAGCAGCTCTCCTCTTGCTGCAGGACCCCACCTGCCCTGCCTGGACTGGAAGGAGGGCTTCACATCCAGGGGGTTCCTGATATGGTGAAGCTGTGCTGGAAACTTCGCACAGATGAGTGCTGTTACTTTTGTTTGGATTTGAGCCTTTCCCTGAAGTGTTTGCACTGATCCAAGAGGCTGAAGGGGAAACAGGCCGTTGCTCTGCTGGACAAAGCAACTAAATTGCAGGGAAGGAAATGAAGCAATTTGCAAAGTTCATAACTTCCCCAAAAAGTGCCTTGTGTTCTTCCAGTGTAAGATATGCCTGTCACTGGGGAAGGAGGGAGCATGATGGGGTTTATAACTCGGTTAATCCAGCAGCATGCTGATGTAGCTGTTCTTGCTGAGTTTGGTGAGAAGTCCTGGTTCTGGGGGCTCAGAGCATCTCTGCTGCTCCCCGAGCTGTGCATTGCCAGCCCATAGGATTGGCATTTCCCGGAGCACCCAGCAGAGCTGAGCATCTGCTGCCAGGAGCTTTAGTCCCAAGCCTGAGAATCCCACACTGTTGAAAACTAGCACCACTGCTGTCCCCACCCCCACAGGGAAACCAAGCAGCCCCGCAGCCCAAACAGGCAGGTTTTGCCCTGTGCCACATGCGACCCACAAGAAGATGCACAGCTCAGTAAGCTCAGCACCCTTTTATTAGCAGTGGCTCCTGCTCACATTGTGTGCAGCAGCACTCACACAGCTCAGCCAGCAGTGTGCTGGGGGCTGCTCCTCATTACCCCTCACCTCTATCCTGCCCCGGCCCGTGGGTGCTTCCTCAGAAATTCCCCTTCTGGGTGTGCTCCGTGGGAGGCTGTGCTGACCCCACAGTGCCTGGGCTGGATGCAGGGGCTGAGAAGAGCTTACTTCCACTTTTTTAGTTCCAAAAATTCTCATTGATTTGGTGAAGCTTCAGCCATCAGTCATACAGAGCAGCTATGCATGGAGTGCTGGGCACAGGGAGTGGGGAAAACTCCTTCAGAATGGCCCCGTGGCCCTGCCAGCTTTACAGGTGTTTGAAGCTAGGTGAGGTGGGCTTGCAGGTGGGGGCAGATACGGAGTGGTGACGCTAATGATGGCCAGGAGCATCATGGTGTGAGCAGCTGGAGGACATTCAGCCCCACGTAGTGAGACAGGAAGAAATGCAGGAGGCCCAGGGCTGCTGCTGCAACGAGTATCCACAGAACACCAGTGCTGAAGTAGATGGGAGCGAGCCTGGAGGGGAAGAGAGGGAGCATTGCTGTGCTGCTGTGGGAATGCCCCAATTCCACCGAGGGCTGTGAGAGGCAGCCCTGGCTCCAGCACCACCCCACAGCTCGTGCCCATACTGTGCCTGGCACTCATTCACCCAGCAGCCCCAAAGCAGCTTGTGGAGCCAAGCACATTGTGGCCCAGTGGCCAGCACTGGCTGGAGGTGTTACCTGTCTGAGGATGATGCCCTGTATCCCATAAAGTAGCAGTACCGGGCGTAGAGATAGAGCAGGCCCAGGGCTGCCGCCAGACCTGTGTTTGAGAGAGATCACTGTGACAGCTCCAGAGGATTTACAAAGCTCCCAAATGGATAGCAGAAGGGGAGGAATAGAGGTGGTGCCCACTGGCTCTGCACTCCTATCAGACAGGAATGCTGCCTAATTCATTGCTCAGGGAGCGAGCAGGACCCGAGGATGGAGGCAGCACTGCTGACCCGGCACCCAAGCAGGTACAGGGCTGCTCTCACCTTGGTGGAAGAAGAGTCCAGCCTGCCACAGGAGTGCCACGAAAATGGGAAAATACTCTGAGGAGTTCACCCTAGTGGGAAAGAGGAAAGTTATAAACAAGGGAAAGAAGAAAGATCACATTGGGCACAGGACTGATGGCAGAGACACTGAACTTGGGCAGTCCCCCTCCTGTCCCCACTCAAAGCTCTAAGTTCAGGAAGTGCTGACTGTTATATTTATTAACTGGACCCCAGGGGAGGTGGGCACCTGCCAAAGTGCAGAAACTGAACAGCAAAGTGAGGGAATGGCAGTGGCACCGGACAGGAGTGCTGCAAAACAACTTGTGAGAGGAGTTTCTTACTGTGCTCGAAAGATCCGCTCAAATTCAGGTGGGCCTGAGATGCTGGGAGGAGAAATGCCAAACGTGCGCCTGGCATGGATCACCTGGAGGAAGAAGTAAGCTGCAGCAAAGGAGAGAAAAGTGGCATGGGTCAGTCATCAGGATGGGCCTGGTGGCCAGGAAGCTGCCAGGGGGGGAGGAGGAATGTCCTGCAGCCTCCTCCTCACCTCGCATCCCCACATCAGCTGGACACATTCAGACAAGGTAAAGGAATGAGTCAGTGCAATGGTGAGGCAAGCAGTAGGCAGTTGCATACAACCAGCTGATATCTGGTTTCTCTCTTCCATAATTAACAAATCATCTATCATCAGTACAAAATATTATAGAGTTCAGCTGCACTTCCTTGCTGCCATTTCTAATTTTGTTGAGAACTTTGTTTTTTTTCCCCCTTCTAAATTCTGATAGCCAAGCAGAGAGGGAACTGATGCCAGAGATAAGCCACCCAGATGCTGAGGTCTATAGTTGTGCAGCAAGGAACCCTGGTTGAGGGAGATTCCGTGCGACCTACCTCATCCTGTATGCTTTATGCTACAATCTACACCAACTTCAGGAGCTACTGCAAACCTGTGTTTAAAATAAGGAAATTCTACAGGTTTACAGAGAAGATCAACCAAGAGATATCTAGGCAAAGGAGGTGTGTTAGTTCTGGGGAAGGGCTTTTTGGAGGCTGGTGTGCTAGGCACTCTTTTTTTTTAATCTTTGAAAATCACACAGAATATCTCACTGAAAGCAGTAAAGTGGCAGCATGACAGCAGAAACACAGCATGGAAATGAAAGGAAACAATGGAGGTATGGTAGACCAACGCAGGCAGTATCTGGACATGGGTATATGATGGTCCCTACCTTGCTCCAGGACCCCAAGAACCGTCACGGCAGCCAGCAGATGGATGTGCTCCAACATAGCGACACTATAAAACCTGATTTCCTGAGCAGAAGCTCCTCTGGCCAGGTCCAGTCCTTGCTGACGTGTTGGTTGGTAGTGGTGAGGGCAACACGGTCTTGCTCTAAGTGAAAAGTTCTGTATGCAGTGCTACAAACCAGGACTGCAGCTTGCCCTGCTACCTTGTGCTCAGTGGCGGAGAAAGATCTGATGGAGAATTCCACTCCCACCCTCCCTTTTCCAGGAATACAATACGAGGAAGTGGGAAAGCCAGCAGAACCTCACAGGAGAGATAAGAGAGGAGAATAATGGGACAGATCTCAGCAGTCTAGTCAGCTCTTCCCTGGAGTGATGGGTCTAGCTAAGGTCAATGCATGTCCCTCCTTCGATGCAGCACAAGAAACTGCAGCCCTGCTTGGCTGCTCTGCACTGCTCACAGCACAAATCACCACATTTGGGGCATGCAAACCCTGTGCTCCAGTGCACGCCTTGGCACAGAGCACAACTGCTGCACAGGTACAGCACCAAATAAAGCCCCGCTTGAAAAACCTACTGCAGATGTAGGACAGGGTGTGAGCAACTGCAAATGGTACAGATCTGCTTTGCATAGACCTGGGGTGAGTCCTGTACAACGGCCAGACACCGAGGGAGGGCTTTGAATCTCTTCCCTGAGCTGGGAAGGCTGGGAGCTGGGCACTTATGCCTCCTGCTCAGTCCTCAGCCAAAAGAGCCCACATGATACACATCAGTGAGGGATCTGTGGGAGTAAAATCCGGCACAATCCATCAGGATGTAGCAACAACAGACAGAGGGCATCACGTGCACGTGTCTGCAGCAGCGCTCACTGGGCCCTGCCCCATGTTGGCACGGCTGCTGCCGGGCCCTGGCTTTGTGTCCTTCCTTTCCATCACTCAAAGAATTTCCCTTTGGCCCAGAGAAAAGTGAATGAGGTTTAGGACAAAGCGCTCATTAAACTCAGAAAACAAAATCAGACAGATGCAAGAGGAATTGCACTGTACATCCGATGTCCTTGGTGGACTTTCTAAGTAACAATGAGCAGGCTCCAGCTTTGTACCTCTCTAGAGGATGAAGGCACTCAAAGAGGCGACACCAGCTTGTTTCTCAAAATACCAAACAACATTTTTCAAGCTTCAGCTGAAAGACCATTTTATATCAGAGCCGATTCCTTCCTATCCCACAAACTGCTTAGAACTATGAGGGAGGTGGTGGTTTGTTTTCTTAGCTCAGCTGTCAAAGGAATGAAGGACTTTTCCTGTGCCAGCTCAGAAAGGGGAGAGGTGTCAGTTGCCCAGTGCAGTCTGCTCTTCCCCCAGCACCTGGCTGATTACAGCCTGCTAGCAAAAGAATATACAAAGCACAACGACAGCGCAAGATCTGCGTTCACACCTCAGCAGTGCAGCATGACCAGTGCCGTAGGAAGGCTCGGCCAGGAGCTGTTTCTAAGGACCATACAGAGCACTCCCGTTCCTCAAATCATCACAGTAAAACACTTCTGATATCTGGTGTAGCCCAAATATATCAGAGGTTAGCAGAAATATGAATGAATAAACAAGCACAGGCATCTCTCCCCTCCTCCCTCCCACATAACCAATATTTCTCAAGCTGACTTTACCTCCTGTGGGCCACCACGTTTTTCACATTGCTGTTTGACACTACCACGACTCCGTATTTTCCACCCTCACTCGGTGCTGGGAGGGGGAACCAGCACTCCCTGCAGCCACTAAATGCCATCAGAGAGGACTGGCCCCAATGCCCAGCATCCCACGGACCACGGCAGGCACCAGCAGCCACGTGTGCAGATCCAAGCTGGGGCCAGCAGGCAGAGTTCCCCTCCCTCCACCACCATCCCACTAAGTGCTCACACCCGACCCTGTGGCCCCATGGTGGCTTGTCCCACGCTCTGGGTTGGACAGGAGGCTCACAAGGCTGCAAGCAAAGGGCTTGGTGCTTGTGGGCGGCCGAGCGAGCCACCGCATGCCCAGGAACAAGAGGGGCAGGAGACATGGTGCGATGTCACCGCTGTCACCAGCCACATGCAATGACACTGGAAGAAGCATACTGCAAAACCTCACCCTCCAAGGCTGGCACGGCCGAATTTCCTCCTAACTGATGATAATGCTGCCGTTGCAGGTCCAGGACGGGCATGGATTTGTCGAGTTGTGAGCTAAAGGAATGCTGCCTGCTCCTCACTTGAATGTGACACAACGCAGGCAGAATTGCTGTGCCACCCACTGACTCATCACAGGATGAACTGCTGTTTGCCCACGCTGCCAGGGCTTCTGCCACCTCTTCCTGCACCCATTAATCCCTTCTGCGTCCTGATTTCCACTTCAAAGCAGCACTGCAGGATGGATCGCAATGCTGATCTGAATTAAAAGTGATCTTGGAGGGAAAACAAGCCCGGGGCGGTTTGCAGCAGCTTTGCTATACCTGTTTCTCCCTGGCAGCAGCAGGGCAAGGAGAAGCCAGCAGAGCCCAGCAATGTCACACGCAGCAAGATTGCCCTGGAAATGCCTTCCAGAAAACTGCGACAGGCCAAGAGCTCTGCTAACGGAAAAGGAAACAACTTGCATCTGAGAAACTCACCCTTCAGCTGTGAAGCACAGCGGATCCTTGACCTTCCAAAAATCACAAAAACACAGAAGTATTTTCTAATACAGTCGGCACTTGTGCTTCCTTTTGCTTCTGCTCTTTCTGCAGCTGCTGAGTAGATCCAAACCCGAGGTGGTTGAACTGCATGTGGGAACAGTCAGTGCCTTTCTAGCAGCCACATGGAGTGCGATTTTAGTTCAAAAGAATTAAAAGCCACATGTAAAAAAAAAAAAAAGAAGAAAAGAAAGAAAGAAAATGCTTTCAGTTCAAAAGAATTCAAAGCCCCACAGGAAAACAAACGAACAAACCAACAAAAAAACATACCCAAAAAGAAAAAAGAGGCTTTTGGGTTCAGAAGATGAGTTCCCATGCCTTGGTGGGGTTGGGGGGAACAAACAACCAGCAACTTCTATCTGCGATCAACATCTGTAGAGATTTCTTCTGAATTCCTGGATTTTGCAGCTGCAAAAGGAAGTGCAGGAAAAAAATATGTGGCATGAAGACAGTAATGCGTAATTTCGTCCCTTGATAACAAGAGCATTGGCCAAACTTGGCCATTCCTAAGAAGTGGGGTTGGACACAATTTCTGCTCTGCAGATGTCACCAAGACTCCCAGGAGCTTCAGATATCAGTGTGATGTGTGCCCAGCCCGGCCATTTTGCAATAGCTTTTGAGGGCAAAATCAGTACTTCTATGGAGTGCTTGAACTGTGCCCCAGCAGTCCTAATGACAGTGGTGTTCATGTCAGGAGGGGCCTGAGGGCAGTGGAGGTGGCTGTGGGGGAACTGGGACATGGGACATGGCACAAGTGGGATGGACATCTGCTTCCTGCAGAGAAAGGCACTGAAGGTGACAGCATGGCACCTCCTGGGCCTGCAGGCATGGTCCTGGGGAGCAGGCTGCAGTCAGATGTCACAAGGGCAAGGTGTGAGCTGAGAGGGAATGAGTTTCTGTTGGCACCTGTGACTCCTTTGTTCAGATGGCTTTGTTCAGCCGTGCCTGGCCGAGGCTGAGGTGACCCGAGTGCAAGGGGCAGCCATGTATGCCACATGCCCAGCAGCAGGCTGTCCCATGGTGGCCCACATCCCACCAAAATATTGGCAGTGGAGGGTTCTGGGCCTTTCTGTCCCACTCTGGCCTTGCAAAGCAGGGCTGCAGAGCTGCCAGGGACCGGCTCCAGCACTGCTCTTCCAGTGCCTGCTGATCCCCCACACTGCATCGTGCCCTCCAGCTCAGGGTGCTGCCTCACAGCAGCTGCATTTCAGGACAGCAGGGCAAAAGCCCAGGCTGTGAGTTAGGAAACTGTGCTCTTCCCCGAGACATTTGAGGTGCAGCTAATGAGCCATCCAGCACCAGGAGCTTTCACAAAAGATGAGGAGCTGCCCCTCAAAGACTGGTCACACCATGGGACAGGAACTGCTTTAAAGACAGATGGGTTTGTTTTTTGGGTGTGTAAAAGAATAGAACAGACAGAAACTGTGCAAAATGCCCAGTCTTCCTGCACACCCTCTCCCTCAGCCGCATGCAGGCTGCGTGGCAGTGGTGATGCAGTGCAGGGCATCCAGCTCTGCTCTCTGCCATAGGCTGCTGCCCACGGTGGGTTTGGTGGGCAGATCTGATTGCAAGAACCACCACTGCCACTTCCCCTCTCAACCTCACCATGCCACTCTAGGAAAAAAATGTTTAAGTTAAACTCCCAAGCCATCACACTTTCAACACATTGTTTAGGAAACATGTAGACAGCAGTCCTGTGACTTGTGCACATGATGTCAACAAGCAGGACGGGCAGTACTGGTACGTGGATGTGCCTGCACCACACCTAAGGTGTGGCTTCACAGCAGCCACCTGCCTGCTGCACACTGCACAGAACTGGGATGATGCCCAGGAGCTTCATGCTTTGTCCTGGTGGTGGCCACCTCCGTGAACAAAATTCTCAATGACAAAGTTACAGCCTGTGCCCCCTCACTATGCTGGCAAGATGGGAGCATCCCCTGCCTCTTACATCCAGCATGGCAAAGCAGGACCAGACACAGCACACAGGAGCTCAGCTCTCTGCACAGGGAAGCTCTGGTGCTGCTCACACAGTTTCCCTTCACAATCTGGTCCTTTTCTTCAGTGCCAGCAGAGATCACAGATGATGCTATGTCCCATGCAGTTTCAGAGATTACTTGTAACAGCTTGTTCGCTTTGTTCACTGTCTTGGTCTTCTCATCCTGAATGCACCTCTTAAAATTTTTGGCTGTTGCTATAGTTCTGCAAATACCAAAGAATAATTTTCCCTGCCTTCTGAATAGGCAATAGATCTCCAGTATCTGTGTGACAATTGAGCTCTTGGCAGCAGGAATAACTGCACTAGAAAATAAAAAGAAAAGTGGATTATATGAGAAAGGGATTTAAGGGAACTCAATCCCACATTCCTGCAATTGCCCAAGAGGAGCAGTGGAGTTTCTCACATTCAGTGTTTAAGATCTTTCACAAAGCCATGTACCTCTGAAAAAGAATTAACGTCAATCCATATACCTGCTCATCATTTGCTGATACAATCCAATTCCATAAGGATGTTGCCTGGCAGAGGCAGCCAAACAGGACTTTGATGCTCTGGCATCCTCAAACTGGTAATTGTTTGCTGGGGGTGGATGCCAGGCTTTGCAGCACAGGGCTGCACTGAGAGAGACTGGAGGACTTTTGGGATGGTCACAGCCCCTCTGAGTGGGGATTCTGTGAGATAAAGAATGCTACGGGGGTCAACCAGACACTCTTACAGAGTTATCTTTAATTTGAGTGTTGTATGGAAGTGAGATTAGGAAACTACTAGTCCGTAGTTGTTAACATCTGTCAAAGAAGGAAGTGGCTGCTCAAGAATACAGTGCTGACTGTTGTACAGCACTTAGTGGCAGCCTGTTCATAAACTGTCACTAAAACAAGCAGAAAACTCTAATTTCTAAGAGGCTGGATGTTTACAACAGGTTAACACATTCAGCTGTTATCTGCAGAATACTTCTTTTTCCTCCAGTGAAAATGAATTCAAATTCCTCCCAAAGCACTCTAAAGATCACCGTTTCATCTACCAGTGACCTTCTTAGCCCTAAATACAGGGATTATTAACTGTATGTATACATGTATATTAGATATTTTTAATTACATATTGATTTTCACAATATATATAAAAATAATTTCAGCTCTATGTACATTATATATATTCAAAACCCTATGAAGATCTCTAAAGCAGGCGCTGGTTCAGCAAGCAGTGATAAAATAAGTAAGCCATTAGAAAGAGGCTCCATTTATCACAGGGATTTTGCTGAGCTTGCACCACATCTGCATCTTTACATTCTTAAAGGAGGATCTGCTGGATTTGCTGTGTGAGTGGCCCAAGATAAGAAAGGGAGCTATGGATGGCAGTGACCGATTCAAGCTCGGTGCACAGATGATTGCCAAGCAGGGGAGCCTCAGAGAGCATATATTTAGAATATACGTAAGGAATAAGCTGGAAATGCAAAAACAAAACAGTGACGTGCACTGGATTGTTACAGTGCAGTTTCTAGGAAGGCAGCAAGGCAGGCAGGTCAGTGCCAGCCCACTCCTCCCAGCATGGGGACCCCTCATCTCACCTGGCCCCTTGTTGGAAAAGCAAACCTCTGTATTTTTGAATCTGCCTGAGAACAGCACCGCTCCCTGAGGCATAGATGATATTTTTAATATAGCCTTAATCAGATACCACTTTTCATTCCTCCTCATTCTTTCGTTTCCAATTAGCTGAGTAGCAGCATGCCCTCACAGTTTGATCTATTTCTTTCAGTTATAACGTTCAGCCCATGATTAATTCACCTCTCGGGTGATAAGATCTAACTCCGAGCTATCTGACTTGAAAAGGAGAGCAAAGGCAGTCACGTTTCACTCGCGTAACCTTACCCATTCCTCTCCCTCCCGCTGCAAGCAGACACCTCCTGACCCCAGCCCATCGTTTCCCTATCAGCAGCCCACCCGAGGGGGCCTCTCCTTCCCCGAGCTCTGTTTGCTCCGAGAGCAGTCAGTTCTCTGAGGTCTCTGCCTCCACACCCGCTCGGGTTTCTACAGGAGAAAGCTTCTGCGTCCTCCAACCCTGCAGAGAATACCACGCTGTTTGTTTCAGTGCACGCTGCTGCAGTGCTGCTCCTCAGCCTGTGACTCACCCTATTCCCCGACGTGCCAGTAGCTGTGCCGCATTTAGGATTTTTAACACTTCCCCACTGTGCTACCTGCAAGAGCAGGGCACGCTCAGCTCTCCTCTCTCGAACCAGAAGAAACTGGGCCATCTCCATGCTCTCGCTTCGCTCACGTGCTCTGCTTTGGAAAACCCTCTCTGACTTCAGAAACACCAGCGAGCATCCATTCCTTGCGCATCCCATTCATCTCAGCAGCGGCGGCAGCAAGATCCAACCCCGCAGCAAACCTCGGGGAGGGGCTCCGCTGTTCCCCTGCGCTGAGTGGAGCCTTTTTGTAGGGAAAACGCCGAGAATTCCAGCGATGCTCCCCGGAGGTGCGGGGCCCCACTGCAGCCGTAGGGCCGGGCACGGCTCGGGGTGTGGAGGAAGAGCTGGATGCATTCCTGCCGCCAGAAGGCGGTGGGGAGCTGCGGATGTCGGCAGCCTGGAGCCGGCTCCCACCCTCGGGAGGGCTGCGGCTCACCGAGAGCACTGCCGTCATTTTCGTCACAGCAAAATACGAGTCTCAGCTCCTTTCTGAGTAATAGCTGCATGGGACAGGGAGCTGGCACCATGAGAGCGGACGCTGGGACGGGCCCCAGAGCTCGAGCTGCACCAGCACAGCAGTGTGTCTTCACAGTGCTGTCCTGCCTGCGCCAGGAACCGCAGCTGGGAGAATGGGATGGAGACCACTGTTATTTTGGGGAGGTGCAAAGCCACTGCGCCTCGCTGCTCCGTGGCGTGTGGCCAGTGCTGCCAGGAAAGCTTCATCAGGAAAGCGTGTGAGGTCCTGACTGGCTGCTTGCAGCTGCCATGTCCACATGCAGCTGTGTGGTCACTGTCCCTCCGAGCATGTGCTCTGCCCTGCATTGCAGGAGGATGAGTTGCTCCTAGAGAGGGTTTTCCCTTGTTTCTCAGCACCAAGTCCCTCCTGCACGCTGCTGACTTACAGAGCTCTTGGTGTTGGTTTAAAGGGTTCCAAGCTCACCTGTCCACCCGGGCCGTGCTTCAGAAGGTGTGACTCCACAGCAGGGACACCTGAACAAGGCACACATCCCACCTCAGCCACTGTGATTCAGAGAGAAGTACTTCAGCACAAACTCATCTTCATCAGCAATTAAATCAGACATTAGAGATTCCGCTTCACAAGTTGTCCCAAGTTTACCACCATCTGGGTGCTCCTGTAAAAGACAATCCCACCAGATCTACTGAAATCAAACCATGTGGGCTTCACAGGATTTGGTTTTGGCTGGGACAGATGCCTGCTCCATCCACGGAGCAGGAGGAGGAAGCATCATGGAGGTGGTGTGTGGTAACACAGAGAGAAACGGGCTCAGCATGAAACCACACGTGAGATTTAAGTGAAAACAACAAGGAAGTTGAGTGTATAAACACGATGCTCAGATACCAGTGGGAGCCACACCTGGGTTTCTGTCTGCTCTAAAAGGGTGGTGACATTTTTTTGGTCGGACATGGATACAGGCCCACAGAATTGACAGAGATGTCCTCCTCTTGCAGCACCAGCAGTGCTGTGAGCAGGAGAGCGGTGGCCCTGCGGAGGTCACCGAGTTAAGTGCTGCTAATTCCCTGTTTGTCAACCTCAGCAAGGCAGGATTAGGACAGGCCAGCAGTGCGAGGTGGCCTTGTGCTGCCTGCATGGCACGCCAGGAATGTGCCTGTTGGAGCACTGGTTCTGCCTGGGTTTGAAGGGGCTGTGTGGAGCAGTGTGGGGCTGCGTGCAGCTGTGCTGGCCCTTGGTGCCCCATTCCTCATGCAGAGCTGGAGACTAAGAGTTGTCCTGGGTGCTGTCCTGGCCGTGGGGCCTGGCTGGGTGGGAGAAGAATGGCTTCCTGCCCCCCACTTACCCACCTAATAAATGCCATTTAACTGTTTTCTTATTCCCTGCAATGGAATTTTGGTTTCCTTTAACTGGGTTCAATTGCTGTCAAAACTGAAGGTGTTTGGAAACTTGAGGTTGAGAATGGTAAATATTTTTGTTCTCCAATAAACAAACAGCTTTCTTGGCAAAACAACCACTCCTAAATAAAAGAAGCAAACATCAGCTTTGAGCTGACAGCCCATCCTACAGCCAAACCCCAGGGGGTCCAATTCTGCTGCCTGTGCCCAGCCAAGCTCACAGAAAAAGGCCTCCGGTGTGAGACCCTCAGGGCGAGCACAGGCCTGGGGCCACCTCGGAGCAAATTACATCTGCTCTCTGAAAGAAGTGGTGGAAAAGGGCACAGACAGGACTGAACTGTGCCAAACAGACTGGTGCAGTGCCTATGGGAGCTACCAAGCCTGACCCACAACCCAAGGGAACCATCAGGAGTTTGCTACCTGCGTCCAGACCAAACTTGCACCTGCTGTCTTGCAGAATTCTGAGCTTCTGGGTCCCAGGATTTTTCCATAAAGTTCCCATTGCACGGGCACATCCTAGCCCCTGCACTTACACTACCAGAGGGATTGTTTATCTTCTTCCACTTCATTCTGTGCCTCCCCATCTCCTCCCACCCATCTGCTAGAGCTCTGTTTCTGGGTCTCTGGTGCGTCTTCCTTTCACCACTTCTCCTCCCCTTGTTACAATTAATTCATAACATTTCTTACACTCACATTTATTACCTTTGAAAATGGCAGCCCTTTATTTTTAGCTTCAGACACTTGGACCCCTCTGTTTTGATAAAGTCAGTGTATCTTTCCCTGCCCCTCTCTCAGGAGCGGTCTCCAGAGATGTCATTGTAAAGAAATGGTTTCCATCAAAGCATACCAGGGCGCGTGGACATTGCCCCATAGAGATGTGAGCTTGTCTTTCCTCCTGCAGTGCAAAGTTTGAAAGAGCAAAAGTCAGTGTTCTCCTGCTGGTCATCTGCCTTTACTGCCTGTTATCTGCCGGCGCAGTCCCACTGATGTCCCGCTGCCCCGGCCTGCCTGATTTTCCACTCACTTCTTACCAGCCTTCCAGGGGAGAAAGAGATCTGAGCAGATCTCCAGCTAATTCTTGAGATGCAAGGAGGGAACGACGGAAGCAGGAATTCTTCAGAGATCAAGGTTACAGGGAATTAAGAGCAGAAAGTAAAAGCTGAAAGTGCAGCACATTTCTCTGTGCTAAGCGGGCAGAAAAGTTGCCCAAAGCCATGATTTTGCCCATAAACAGAGGATTCTCCTCTTTCCTCTGAGTTCTACCTGTTCTGGATGGGGGACCTCAGGCTCCAGCCTCTCCACACTGCCCACTTTTTGCCTTTTAGAATTTACCTCTAAAATCAGAAACAACACAGCGTGCTCCGCATGCACTCATTGGTGGAAGCTGACAAATCTGCTTCAAGGCCTGAACAAACATAAATGAAAACCATTGAAAGCCAATGAATATCTCAGCAACGTCATCTTTGCAGTGTAGTATCTGCCATCCTTCTTTCTTCCACTGCCCTTCCCTGGCACATCATAGCCTGGCCTAAAAATACCACCTGCTTGTCTGCCAGAGCACTTAAACCTCCGTGCATGGTCCTTCTGTTCCCTTCAGTCCTCTTTTTCCTTTTCTCCTCTTTTTCTTCTGGGCCATCTGTCTCTCTTGCATGGATTTTGTATTATTTAATCTGAGTTTAAAGATCTCAAAAATATCAGAGCAGGACACTCTTTTAGCAGCTTGGGGTTTTTTTGTTGTTGCTTTTTTTTTTTTTTTACTGATTTTTTTTTTTTCCCCCAGATGACAAAGCAGCACAAGCAGCAATGGGCTTCAGGGCTGCCTGCCTGTGCCATGATTCAGCAGTTGTAAAAGGAAGGAATGCCTTCTTTTTTTGGGAGAGGGTGGGGGAGAGTGGGAAGGCATGTGTGACTGGCATGTGTGTGTGCATTGACTTCCCAGAGCTCGTGTGATTGGAGCATAGCGTTCAGCTATCCTGCAAGTTATGCTGGAGGTAATAACCTGTTTCAAAAGAGGGACTTGGAAGGTATTTGGCACAAAACTGCATTTTGCCCAAAGAGGGAGCCTGCTAAATTAAACATCTTTGTTACCATTTAGAGTATGTTTCTTATTTAAGACACTCGGTGTCTCACTCACATGCTGCCTGTTGTCTGGGGCTGCTTCCCTGCCTGTCTTTCTGCATCCTGCATTTGGGCTGGGCGTAGCTCAGTCAACAGTGAGGCACAGGAGGCAGCTTGGTGGCTCTGGGGAAAACTGTGGCCATTGGATCCCAAACTTCAGCATAAGCAGGGATTTGCTGATTTATTTCATTTACGCTGAGCCTTATTTCCGAGCTCTGGGCCCCTGCTTGCATTGTCCGAACGCAGTGGAATTTTCTCTGTGGGGATACTTACGCTGCTGACTCACTGTGTCGACTCAAAACAGATTCATGTTTGCAAAGAAAACCCCTTTTCCCCCCTCCCCTCCCAGCAATACCAAACGTGGCCAGGCCATGTACCAGGCCACCCCAAGCACTGCTCACACTCAGCCCATCCTTCCACCACCACTGCAGGGACCGTTCCTCCTGCATTCCCCTGCCCTCCTGTCTCGTAGGGCCATATGAACACCGAGTCCTTCACCTTTACAGAAGTACACTGCTTATTTCAGAAACAGAGCGTTGCTTAAAGCTCCTGGCGTTACGCAAGGCCTTGAAGCAGGACGCAGGTTGGGCATGTCTGCATCCTCTGTGTACGTGCTGCGTTTTGTGGTCTTCCTAAACACCGGCTACGCTCGTCTTTCCTAACTAGGCCGAAAACCCTTTCCAAGGGGTTAAAGAAACGCGAGGGGGCAACGAAGGTGAATCGGCTGTTTAATACAACGGTGTCCAGGCCGCTAGCAGCGCACTGCCTGAGCCCCCAGTTGTACACGCAGCTCTCGATGACCGTCGGGACGGGAAAGGACGGAACGAAACACCCCCCCGCAGGGCCGGGCCGCGGCCCGCACTAATGAGGGATCCGCGGCGTCCCCGCCCACACCTCCGCGGCCTCCCGTCGGCCAGCCAATCGCCGCGCACTTCCTGCAACCCCACCAGCCANAAGCGCTCCACGAAGGGCAGCGCCGTTGGGGCGTGTTTAAGGGCGGGCGGGTTCTTGAGCGGCGGCGCTGTCAACCAATCGAAGCGCAGNGGAGGGGGGGGTCCCGGAGGCGTTGAGGAGCGGGTGGTTGCGGCCGAGGGGCGCGGCGCCGTTGGCTGCTCCACGTAGGCCCGGCGGCTTCTGGTAGGTTCTGCGGCCTGTGCGGGGCCGACTGGCACCGGGGCGGAGGGAGACGTCGGTGTGAGGCTGCGAGAAGGCTCTGGAACGGGACGCAGCGGGGCCCAACAGGTGGGGGTGCGCCTGATGGGGCCTGGGGGGCATAGAGCCGCGGGGCTGGGCTGCTTTCCGCACGGGGCTCGAGGGCCTCAGTCGTGTGCTTTGAAATGAAAGCAGTGAAGTAAAGCGAACGTCGCTCCGGCGTTCGTGTGTGCTCTGTTCTTAAAGGAAGGGCTTTCACGTGCCGTCCCGCGCTTCAGAACTTTCTAGGCGGTGGAAAGAGAAATGCTGCGGGTGATGTCATTGGGAAGGGAAGCTGCCATGGGGTGGTGGTGGTAGTTAGGGTACGGCTCCAGGCTTCAGCGGTTGTGGGGTTAATTAACGCTGAAGCGTTTCTGCACGGCGCTGTGTAGTGCTGGGTTTGTTTGGGTACGTCGGGTGCCTGCGGTCCGGCCTTTGGGAATGAGGTGTTTGTTGAAATTCAGTGTGTTACTAACGCTTGTCGAGTAAACTTAACCCGTGTATATTACAAGGAGATAATAGAACAGCAATACTGTGTGAGAAAAGAGTTAAAAATACTGACTAAATGGGAGTTAAAATATGTTACTCCCAAAGCACTTCAAGTGCATGTGAGTGACTATACAAACATCCCTGTTGTTGGTTTGATTGCCTTGTGTGGGTTTATCCAGGACAGTTAACTCTTCTTGTGAGTTAAACTTAGTGTTTAAGTCTCACTGTTTCCACTTATTTCAGTATATATCTATGTAATATAGAGAATGCTTCTACATACTACTTGACGAGCTGCTGTAAGATGTTAACTGTTTCCTGGTGTGGGCTGCCCTTCTAGGAAGGGAAGCCTAGTGCAAAACAGCAAGAAAGCTTGCAGCTTCTGCTAGACTGCCTTTTCATTTGGTGTGTTGTAGCACTTCCTCCTAAGTAAATGAATAAATCCTTCACTGAGTACACCCTGTAACTTGTACTTAGTCCTTGCTTTTATTTCCTTCTCTGGCCTTTCATTTTTCTGCCTCTTGCAGTGAACAAAATGGCAGCCTGTTCTTGCTGAAATCAATTCTATAGCTAGACAAACTTGAATTGATTTCTAGGCATGATCTCAAAGATCTTGGGGCGCCTCCAGATCTCTCCCCACCTACCATCTTCTCCTTTGCAGTCCATCTGTTTTATGGCCAAGAAGCCTTGCAGTTCTGCCTTTGTCCTCCAAGGACTTCCAGTTCTGCAGGGATCTCTGTGCTGACAAACAGTACATGGTGTTTTCTCCCTTGCTGTTTTTGCATCGTTGTACATTATTTTTAGAAACTGGCGTATTCAGAGTGCTTATTAAAGGCAAGCTTTGCTGTCACCTTTCACACCTAATCTCTTGGTTTGTGTTCCTTTCAGCCCAACCACAGCAGCTTTTTCTGTTGCGTGTAGGGGCTTCAGGTTTGGCTAATTCCTTCTCAAGCCTGAAGTAGCAGTGTGGCCTACCCACTGCCTACTTTTTGAGGGGAAGGAAAAAAAATGAACCAACAAAACCACCCACGTGCAGAGCTCTGGCCTGTTGAAAGCAAGGCAGGGCAGTATGGGAGTCTGTCTGACTGCAGATATAAGTACTTAAGGGGAAGATAATTTTGTCTGCTCCGTATGAGCTGCTGTGTATCTGAACATAATTTTATTATATTCCTCTCAGAGGAGCAGTGAGATATCGGTTGCTGAAATCACAGTGTTTGGTAATGAAGTTAGTTGTCCAGCTTTGCTGTGGAGTGTAGATCTCCCAAGTCTGCCTAATGAGAGGACTGTCTGGCAGGTGTGGATGACTGCAGTGTACCTGATACCATGGTCCTAAGCTGACGCTGCTAGCAGCTTAATTTCCTTTATCCTTGGCTGCTTGTCCTGCTACAACACCTTTTGCCTTTGTGTACTGGACTGAAGAATTGATGGGTTAAAACAGTGTGCCAGAAGGGTTTTTAGCCATTTAAATGGCCTGTCCTGCTCACTGGCACAGCGCAGTGACACAGCAGAGGAGGCAGGATGTGGAAGGTGAAGGCGCCTCGTGGTATCAGAGAGATGCCTCTGCTCTTCAGTGGTTTGAACTTTAAGTATCTCAGGCTACCATGTAGAGTAGCTGAGTCTTGCTCAGAAATAATGAAAATGTAGTTTGGAGAGGTGTGAGGGTGAGGCTGCAGCAGATGTCTCTCTTCCTTTTGGTCTCATGGCAGTGTTTGTGTGCTGGGGTGAATGTATTCACTTGTGACTGTACAGTTTTCCGTGGCCCTTGTCTTGCATGAAGGTGTGTTGTGCTTATTTTTGCAGGTGTGCTACTGCAAATAGAGTAGCAATGTGCGGTTCTGAACACGGCTTTGTTGGTTAATCTTGTTTATAGGTGCTCAATTCTCAACTGTTGATTGAGATGCTGCTGCAATAGGAACTGATAATGCTCTTCCAGTTAATGTTTCTGAAGGGTAGTTGTGTTAACTCGTATGATAGTGACACTTCCCTTCAATGCTTAGCTCTGCTGTACCTTATTTTGAAAGACTTGTTTCATCTGACAGGGTTTTTTTAATAGAAAGAGCTTCATTAAACTGTATATCTAGTAGCAATTCAGCTGTAGTTACACTTTGTGCAATATGCAGTGTTAAGAACTGGCTCGATGAACCACTCAAATAGATGTGTAACCAAGGAGATGATTAAACTGGTTTTGCAGGCTCTGCTTAAACTGTCAGGGAAGTAACTAAAGAGTACGTTCTGGAAGTATGATAGCAGGGAACTTAGGCATCCTCTGTGGGGGCCCTCTCCACTGTGTCCTTCCTGCTGCATGTTGTGGTCACTGATGTGCTGATCAAGTCTCTGCGGCGTCATGCCATTAATTAAGAAAATTAGACTGTATGCCCAATAAAATTAGGATAAGTCTGTGGAGCTGTATCATTTCTTGATTTCAAGGCCTTGAAATCCAAAGGTGACAGTCGTTCAGTCCTGCATTGTAAGCGTGCTGCTTCTTTGGCAGGAAGCTGATGCTGTCTCTTCACATCCAGTTCAGTTTAGTTTTTACTGCTGTAAAACTTAACTCTGCAGTGCAGCTGTTCCAGGTGTCTGTTTTGAGTGACCCTACAAATTCCAGGGGGAAATGCTTCATCCCTCTAGCAGGAGTTGGTGGGAAGTGCTCAGGTGGCAGCAAGCTTTTTCCTGGCATGGAAACTGCCTGAGGGTGAGCACGGGGTGAGTGATTTGATGACACTGATGGTCTTGAACTCGCTTCCTGGTTAGTGCTTGTGATACTGTGCTGCAGCACTTCTCCCTTCTATGCAAACAGCATGCTGATGTTCAAGATCATCTAAAGACCTTATTGAGTAAGTTCTAACCTCTGGCTTGGGATGGTGGTGTGCTGAATGCTGGACTGTGCTTTAGGTGACCACACCTGTAGTTGTGAGCGACTCAAAGATGCAC
Source organism: Odontophorus gujanensis (assembly GCA_013399175.1). Lineage (NCBI taxonomy): Eukaryota > Metazoa > Chordata > Aves > Galliformes > Odontophoridae > Odontophorus > Odontophorus gujanensis. The sequence goes on from VXAB01012034.1 coordinate 322,130, forward strand.
TGGAAGTGTCTTTCAAGACTGTCTAGTTTGAAAACCAACTCCTTTTCTATTGCCTCCAGTTCAGGAGTAGCCTGATTTACTAAAGTGTAATCATCTTCATTGTGACCCCAAGGATTATGTGAAGTTGAAACTTTCTCCTTTAGCAGTATGTTTATTATGGATGGAGCTTTTTAACATCAAAAATGTGTGCTTTGCTTTGGATGTTCTCAGGACTGTCTTTATTTTGTACAGTTTAGTGTGGGTACTGTTGCAGTTTGTGTTGTTGCAGATGAGTAGAGTGAGGAGCTCAGGCTGATGAGTGTCAGTGCTGGGGGTGCTGCCTGTCTGTGCTGGGGGGTGTGAATGATCTTGTGCAGAATTGGAAGTATTTTGTAGGTGGAAGAGAGCTGTTCAGGGCACCTCTTATAGGGGTATGAACTTGTGGAAGCTGCTTTCCAGTCATAATAAAGGAGCAAAGATAGTAAAGTGGATTAGCATCTCTTCAAGGTTGTGGGAAATTGGAGTAGATTGTAGCCTTGAAGTGTGCCTCCAACTCAGCAAGGGTTGGCTGGGAAATGTAGAGCTATGGGGTGGTTCACTATGGTTGCATGAGAGCACTGGTGAGCAGAGCAAAAGAATGTGTTGGGTAAGGCAAGACAAAACCCAGCCTTTCCTTGGGAGGGCATCCCTGTGCCACCTTGTCCAGAGTTGCTTCAGTTGTGCAGGGCACATCGAGAGCTTTAACAATTGCTTCTTCAGTGGATGTTTCAGGCTCTTGTTTTTTTTCCTCTCTCTGTACCCACGGGCATGGCCCTGCTCAGAGCACGTTGTCTGTGCAGGAGGATTTCAACTTCTATTGATTTTGATGTTTACTTGACAGCTTTTGATTTCTGGCTTTGTATTGTGGTTCCTACATTTGTGCTAAGGTCTGCATCCCTCTGTGTGGTTAGAGTTACCTCTTCTCCATTCTGGCTGCACCCTGTGCATTAAAAAACAAAACAGGCTTTGCTTATATGTAGGAGCACTAGAAGTTTTTGTCAGCTGTTGGTGCTGTGAGTCGGTTCCTTTCGGCCCTGAGCTGTTTTGGTGCAGTTGCCTGAGCTGTGAGGGGGGGAGGGCTGTGGGCATGGATGGAGACCATAATCCTCGAGGCCATCCCTATTGTTAGGGAGCAGGCTGTGGCTGCGTGTTGCTGTAGTGACAAACTGGATGTGACCTCAACACAACTCTCTAAAATGCAGTTTGGTTGGAGTTGTAAAGCATCCCCCCTGTCATTAGAAGCAAGTTAAAGAATAATCAGAGAGTGGTAGATCTGGAATGCAGTGGAGCTCTGCTATACTGGATAGTGCTGATAAGCTGCTAAGACTGTAAATGCTTTTAGTTGCCTGAACATGCTTTGGAAAGTAGGAAAATGGTTTTCTAGTGTGAACTTATGCCCCTACAGGCCTTATTAACTCTACTTGAGTTATGTGTGTAGGTCTGTAGGACTGCAGCCTGGGGCAGGGATGTACGGGAAGGAGAGAATGTTTAGTTTTATAATCTCTTTCCAGAAGGAATTAGTCTCAGCTACAACTCTGTGGAGAAACGAAATATTCGGAATGTAATTGAAAGGAGCAGATTTCCTGCTTTCTGTGAGCATTGCACGTCTGTCTTTGGAGCAGATAAAATTCTGAGCAGCATGGTAGGAGCCTTGCTTCCTACATCCACCTAAAGGTGCAGTAATAGAATCATTCTTTTTATTTATCATTTTACTTTGAGATCTTTTGAGCTTAGAGTTTGTCAAGATCCATTATGTTTTAGCTAGGGTAATATGCTGGGCATCCCGTGAATTAATTGGTGTGATGTTTTGTTTCTATGAGACTGCTGTATTAGATTTTTTCTTTGATTGTCAAAATTAGAGATGCAATTAGCTGTCCTTAGAACAGTGAGAATTTTTCTGGGTCTGCTTTGGTATCCAGCTGCTCATAGACATCTGCTGAGTAGTGTCAGTGACTGCTGGCAGTCTGTCTGTAAGGAAGCACGGGGAAGGGACTGATGAAGATGCTGGTGTCCCATGTATGAAATCAAGAAAATTACTGAACAGGCAGTAGGTGGTTGAAGGAGTTAGCTAATATTTATGAACTGAATAGAAATACTAGTGTCAGTGTGTTGCCTTTAGAGTTTCTCACAAGCAAGAAGTAGATTTTTCTGTTCAGATCTTTTAGATGTGCAAGTTGTGTTGTAGACAAGTACATCTGTTCAATTCCTCCACTGTGGCAGTGGAGGAGCAATGCTGATGCTCCAGCACAATCTGCAGAACTTGCCCGTGTGTTTCTCCACTACATTAGTATCTGTTCTGTAAGAAATGCTTCACCTTTAAGTTGCATTTCTTTCCCACCTGTTGAGCTGTTTTAACCAGCCAGAAGCAATAAATGGCAGAGCTGAGAAGGTGAGCTTGTACTTGTCTTTCAGTGGCATGACTTGGCACTTCACCTGCTGTCAGAAGAGCTTGTTTTCTCAACTGAGGAGCAGTGTGTTGCTCTGTGTGTGGTGCTAGCTTAACCTCTTTTCCTTTCTTATTTATTCAGATAATGGAGATGAAATGGATGCTGTGTGTGACCCTGCTAGCTCTTGGGGCTCTTGCTGCCCACGAGCATGATGTGGGTGAAGTTGATGGTGATGATGTCATTGATATTGAGGATGACTTGGATGATGGTGTTGAGGATGTCGAAGACTCAAATCCTGAAAGCAGTGCTCCTCCTCCAGCTCCAAAGGTTTGGCATAGGTGTTATTGAAAATTTAATTGCTGCTTGTTTTGGCTATTGTCAGTCTGTTCAGAGTTGTTTCAGGAAAGTAAAGACTTAATGTGTAGTGTTGCTATTAAAGATCACCAGGTGGGAGTAAGGTTTGGAATTAAGCTTAGCTGCTTCCTTGCTGTTCTCATCTGACCTGCATCTTCTTCCTTGAAGACTACAATGAATATTTGAAAATTGAGGTGTAATTGTTAGGAAGTAATGCTAAAGTTTCCAGCTGGGTAAAATCTTCAGTTTTTGTTGCAGAAGAGAGCACTGTGGCTCAGCATAAGCAGCAATGATTGTCATTTCTGTATTTATGCTGCCAGAATGTTCTAGGTGCTGTACTACATAGATGTGGAACGTGAACTATATATGCCTGTATTACTTTAGAGTGGAGAATGTTCTCTGAAAGGTGCATAAATGCCTCTTTTCTTCCATAGGTTACTTACAGAGCTCCGGTGCCAACTGGTGAGGTGTATTTTGTAGAGTCCTTCGATAAAGGAAATCTGGATGGGTGAGTATAATCTGAAGAGATGATTGAACAGATTAAATTTTCACGTGAAAGGGAATTAAACCCTTCCTAGTGCCTGTTGATTTCCAGCAAAAGGCAGCATGTGGTGAGGATTACAGCAGTGACTGTGTGATACTGATTGTTAAAAGTGATGAGATAAACTATTTTTTACTTAGGTATTAGTAGTGACAGGGAGAGAAGTCATATTTTATGTAATGCTTTAATCTTTCTCATCTGATTTTGTGTACTTGCTTCAGGTAATGTAAGCATAATAATGAGGTATTAGAAACTTGAATATTTGAGTTTTCACAAAAGTGAGACTAGTGGCAGTGATCCTACGTAAGGATGGGCTGGGAAGTGGCAAACACTTGCAGACTTGGAGTAGAAATCCTCAGGGGATCAAGACATTGGGATTTAGTCATAGGACACCAAAGGCTCTTTTAAGAATTTGTGTGTATGGTGAAAAAGAATGGGTTTCTGACCATTAGATGTTTGTCTTCTAGATGGATCCTTTCCAAAGCCAAAAAAGATGATGCAGATGATGAAATTGCCAAATATGATGGTGAGTCCTACCTATGATCTGACTGATAGATGTTTCTGGTGTCATTTTGTCTTGCATAAGGAAGGTAGTACAAGCCTGTTCTCTTCCTGCTTCCTGAAATTAAGTTCACTGAAGAAAATGGGAGGATGTATACATGGTTAAAAATGTAAAGCATGATCCCAATTCAGATAAGATTCAGATGAATTTTCCACTTTGAGTTTTTAAAGTTATTTTTAGTGAAGGTGTTAAGCCCAGTAACTGGAATGCACCCTGTAGGAAGTCAGTGCTGACTTTCTTATTTAGGATTGGGCTAAGCCAAGATTGTTATCAAAGGGGTTTTGATAATGTTTGGTTACTATCCCTCCAGGTAAATGGGAAGTCCAGGACATGAAGGACACTAAGCTTCCAGGAGACAAAGGGCTTGTATTGGTAACACGAGCTAAACATCATGCAATTTCATCCAAGCTTTCAAAGCCTTTTGTATTTGATACCAAGCCCCTTATTATACAGTAAGTAAAAGATAATGTAGTGTTCTGTCAAGAGTGACATGATAACAGGCTGGGGTTTATTCTGTAACTGAGCTTTTGTTGACTGGGGGAGGGTCTAGATGACACAAGATAGACTGCAACCTATTATTATACAATTTGAGTAGGCGTAAAATAGTAATCTGGGTTCTTCAAGTGAGATGTTAGGAGCATAATGGGCCCCTATGAAGCCTGAGAAGAAAAGTGGTCTCTGAAGAAGAGAGTTGGTACTAAGTCTCTGGACTTCAGTTTCTTGTACTCACGAGAACATGCAACTGATTTGTATACTGTTAATTGTAAAAGTCCATGTCCACTTGGACAAGACCTTGTCTGTAAGATTGTCAGTGTATTTATTGAGTGAACTGTCCCGTTTGGAAGGTGGAGTGGGCAGAGAGTTAAGGGTGCACTGTTGGCTCCTTCCTTTGTTTTAGTACATCGTTTGTGGAAGATGATCAACTTGTATAGATCTACTGGGTGATGAGAGATGTAGAGGTGTCTGCTTGCATGCGTGTTAGACTAGTAAACAAGAAAAGAGTCTTTCAGTGGCAGTAATTGAATTGTGGGATTTTATCTACTTTATCAGTGTTAAATGGCAAGTGAGCTAGTTTGTGTTTGTACAAGATAATGAATCGGTCACTTTCCTTTGCATTACAGTTTAGTTTTGGCTCAAAATGCATGGCTAAAAATAAGTTGAAGTGGTCACTCACTTCAGCTGCTAGCATTGAGGGAAGATCAGGCATGCTTAGCCTATTCCTGACAGACATGCTTTGCCTTTTTCAGACTCCTTGGCATCTCTAAATATACTATTGTGTGCCTACAACCCTAAAGGGAGTTCTCCTAGGATCTAACTGCTCACTTTAGTCATCTTGCAAATTGAGTTGTCTGTCTGCCATAGTGGTTATATGGGAAATAATTGGTTCCCCTTAATCTCTATTTCAATCTCTTACATGCTTGTAAAACCTTTTCTTCCCTCTGCTTCTGGATCATAATCTTCTAGACTAGTACTCAATTATTTTAATCTTTCTGCCAGGTTAAGTCTTCTAAATCCTTGATTCTCTTCTTTTCTCAGGCTCTCTTGAACATCTGCTTAGTCTCTAGAGTGCAGCATGTGTTTTTCATATTCATTCTTGATTTGAAAAAAAACAAAACCAAAGTAGTCTTACTCTGCAATTTTCAAGTATAAATTCAGTCATGTATTATGAAGGTAAATGTTGCTTGTGTTTAACGTGTTCTTCACTTCTGTCCGAAACTAAATAAGGTATGAAGTAAATTTCCAAAATGGAATAGAGTGTGGAGGGGCCTATGTGAAATTGCTTTCAAAAACACCTGAATTGAACCTGGTGAGTGCTGCTAATGTTGAGTGCTATCCATGAAACAAAGTTGTTTGTCTTTCCACTTCTTTCTAGAGAAATCAGTTTGGTGAAGGCGGTGGGGCCTGATCTACAAAGTACTTAGTGTTCTTCAGTTTCCCAGTATTTTCAGTTGGAGATGAGAAATACTTAAATTTTCTGGCCTCTTGACTATATGTAATGTAATTTTAGAAAGAAACCCAGAGGACCACTTGGATATCCAGCTGGTTTCACGTGGGCACTGAATATCAAGATAGCACTAACCAGAACAAGTAGACTTTCAGTGATTATATTCAGTTAAGTCTGATATTGAGACAGCATATACCAGCTTAGGTGTATAAACTAAATACAACTTAAGTTCACTTTTAATGGTGCTTATTCTTTATGTGAAAGAAAGTCTGGCTAATAGTATCTGACAGTTCTATGTTACTGGCTTTTTAAAGTCATTTTTGTAGTGTAGAGATTAAAAACACTCACGTACACATATATGTTGTTGTCACTGTGTAATGATTTACTTATCTTGCTGATAAAGCTCAAACAGCAGTTGTTTTCCCTCTGGTAAGTGGAGACCAAAGGTGCAATGTGAGTAGGCCAGTCTTAATTCTGGTGGTCTTGCTAGAAGCTTGTAATTGTGATGTAAGTTTTGGTCTGGGAATATCAGTGCCTTTGTATCAGATTTGTGGAACTTAGTGAACTGAGGGTTCTTATGGTGAGCATTAGCTGAAGTTGTATTTCAAATTACTGACATTGTTTTGCATTTTTTTTAAAGGATCAGTTCCATGACAAAACTCCATACACAATCATGTTTGGCCCTGACAAGTGTGGAGAGGACTATAAATTACACTTTATTTTCCGGCACAAAAACCCTAAGACTGGCAAGTATGAGGAGAAGCACGCAAAGCGTCCAGATGCAGACTTGAAGACCTACTTTACTGATAAAAAGACACACCTTTATACTCTGGGTATGTTGACTACTACCTGCTATTCATGTTAACAACTACTACTGTGTTTTCTGAATCAAAAACTGAGTGAGCTGAGAAACAAACAGGCCTTTGTGTCAATATACTGTGCAGCTAAAAACCACTTGAAAGCTGTGAATGCAAAAACTAGTCCTCATACATAAAGACTTGCTTCTTTTTTTTGCAAGAAGTTTTGATTCACTTAAAAAGTCATGAGATCTTGAACTAAACAGATAAAGGAGAGCTGTGTTTCAGAATAGTTCTGGGTAACTCGATATAAGTATTTCCATCACTGATTATACTTAGACATCACGGGGAGGGTTCTTAGCAACTACTGTTTAAGAATTGCTAGGGAGACAGTAGCTGGGGTGGATGAAGTTTGAATTGTACAGCAGGAGTCACTGATACTTTGAAACACTTTGTGTCCTCTCTGCAATGGCTGTATTTACTTTTTCTTTTGCAGTATTGAATCCTGATAATAGCTTTGAAATTCTGGTTGATCAAATGGTTGTCAACAGTGGAAACCTGCTAAATGATATGTCTCCTCCTGTGAATCCACCCCGAGAGATTGAGGACCCAAATGACCAGAAGCCTGAGGATTGGGATGAGAGACCCAAAATCCCAGATCCAGATGCTGTTAAACCAGATGACTGGTAAGGTGGTGGAAGAGAGGGAGGTCTTGGCTGGTAACTTCAGCATATCAAAATGTCCTTCTCAAATGTAATATGGAGTCTTCTGAGTCTCCCACTTGTATATACAATATAATGTACCCTTTCTGTATTGGTATTAAAAAATACTATGTATTAGCTGGAGCTATTGCCTATGCTACAGTGTATCTGCCTGTAGCTGACTGTGGGTTAAAGTGTGGTGTATGCCAGAAGCGAAGCTGGCTGATAAATCAGTGGGCTTGCTGAATCTTGCTTTAGGGTTGAGAATTTTTTTTGCTGTATTGTTAATACATTCAATTCCATCTTCAAGGGATGAGGATGCTCCTGCAAAGATAGCAGATGAAAATGCTGTGAAACCAGAGGGCTGGCTGGATGATGAGCCAGAATATGTAGCAGACCCTGATGCTGAGAAGCCTGAAGATTGGTATGTTTCCTACTTGTTATGGGTGTGACGGGTGCTTCAGTACTGGTTTTGACAAATACAAGAACAACTGATTTATTGTTGTTTGCTAAGAAAGTTGTCAATTCAGGCATCTTGCTTCAGAAGTGTAAGATGGAATTAGTCTGAGCAATTTTGTATTCTGCCACTCATCTGTGCACTGGTCAGCTGTTTTGTTCAGATTCCAAGCTGAACGGGTCAGGGATGGTCACCTTCCAGTTGTACCATGCTGGAAGGTGTCTGTGCTCAGGAACTAACTTTGAGTGAGCTTCTGTGCTTTCAAGCTATTTCTTGAAATACTTCTGCAGTATTATCTTTGGACCTATTCTATACTTAATTTCAGTTTCTCCATTTTAAGGTAGGAATTTGAATTTTCTCAGAAATTATGTATGTTCTAAGTTTTAGTCTATATAAAGACAAGGAGCACACTTCAAGACTGGGTTTCCCTTTCAGGGATGAGGATATGGATGGTGAATGGGAGGCACCTCAGATTGCAAATCCTAAATGTGAATCGGCTCCTGGCTGTGGTACCTGGCAGCGACCAATGATTGACAATCCGAACTACAAGGGCAAATGGAAACCTCCTATGATTGATAATGTGAACTATCAGGTTGGTTTTGTCATTTTGTAAAGTTCTGGCCCATGCAGCATTTCTTATCCAAAAGTCAGAATGGTTTAAATTCAGCAGATGTCAATAATAAAAATACTGTCGTGGTGTCACTGTGCTTTAAGGAGGACAATTTCAAAGTGCTTACTTTCTTGTCTTTGCTTTTTTGTGGCACTCATTAAATTTGATTTCCTGAACCTATAAACATTATAATTTAATGTGATGAATTGTTCTTCCTAGCTGAAATAGACTGAAAACCGAAAGTGCAAACTGTATGCCAGTAGGGAAGGCTTTGTCATGGCCTGCAAACCACTGACAGGCTTTAATATTTTATCTATCTTAGGGGATATGGAAACCCAGGAAGATCCCAAACCCAGATTTCTTTGAAGACTTGGAGCCTTTTAAGATGACTCCCTTCAGTGCTGTGGGACTTGAGCTGTGGTCAATGACTTCTGACATCTTTTTTGACAACTTTATCATCTGTACTGAAAGAGCTGTGGCTGATGATTGGGCTAATGATGGCTGGGGACTGAAAAAGGCTGCTGATGGTGCTGCAGAGGTGAGAAAGACTTGTGTTTCTTACTGAAACAGAGCACAGCTGCTATTCTTATCCAGACTTGATCAATATGTATCTTTAGGTACCAAGACCAGGGATTGATAAACCTAATTAGAACCTTTATTGTAATTACTATGTGGTAATAGTTGCTATTAATGGCAATGAGTGTTCACTATTTTTGAAGCTTTTGCTCTGACAGTTGTACTAGGAACTGTATGCTAATTCTTATAAACTATGGTAAGCATACATGGGTTAGTTTACGTATGAAATGTCACGTTCACAGTTGCAGAGAGCCTATTTGAAAATATCTGTGATTCAAACTTAACTTCTGTGACTTCCTGGATTTTTTATGGTTCACTGTATCTTACAGCCTGGCGTTGTAGGCCAGATGATGGCAGCTGCTGAAGAGCGTCCTTGGCTCTGGGTAGTGTACATCCTCATTGTGGCTTTCCCGGTGTTCCTTGTTGTCCTTTTCTGCTGCTCTGGGAAGGTATGCATTTCCTCTGATAAAAAGTGTAGTATTTAAGGAGAGATTCAGTGTAATGTGCCTTAGCTTCACAACTAACACTTCGCTTTTTTTTAGAAGCAGCCGAGTGCTGCAGAGTACAAAAAGACTGATGCTCCTCAGCCTGATGTGGTGAGTGATGAGAGAGAGGAAGAAAAAGACAAAGGAGACAAGGAAGAAGAGGAGGAAGCAAATGAGGAGAAGCTAGGTAAGCAAAATGTGGCAAAACAGATGGAGTTCTCTAACTGAAGGAACAAAAGAATGGGATTGGCAAACATAGTATCAAGCCAAGGGTGAACTGAAGGTGCCAAATCATTAGGACCAGGGAATGAATGAGTTTTTTTTTCCCCTTAGAAGAGAAGCAGAAAAATGATGCTGATATAGGAAGTGCTAGTCAAGAGGAAGAGGAAGAAGAAGAGGAAGAGGAGGACAGGAAACGTGCATCAGAGGTAAAACAATTTTTGAGGAAGGTCTTTTTCTATATCAAGAAAAAATCCACAGGCTTAGCAAACCTGGTTCATGTGATTCTCCTTTCCAGTGTCAGAACTCAGGGAATTGAAACCCCCTGCAGAATAGGAATTGCTGTGGGAATTGCTTCCCTCAGCAGATCAGGGAACCTTGCTAAGGGCACTTGCCATAGACTCTGCATTGTGGAAAGAGTTGGATTGTGTGGAATGCATCTTCTTGATGCAAAAAGCTCATTCAGCTTTGTGTGCAGTCAGGATGTGACCTTTTAAGTGCTCCACACTGACATAATGGCTGACTTAAAAATGAGTGGGGTTTTGCTTGAAGTTAAAGGGATTTGTGCAGTTGCAGCAGTGCACTCAGCAAGTAACACATCCACTGTGAAAATAAGGATTTGTCTAACTTGCATGGAAAGGAAGGTGTAGTAGCAGCAAGAGGTCCTTCTAAAAATTAAGTTATAATGTAGAGTTGCAAAAGGTGTTTGTAGGTTTGTTTTAAATGACATTTAGGGATTAATTTAGATTTTCTTAATGTTTACACACCTCACTTTCTTGCAGGAGGAGGAAACTGTGAATAGATCACCCAGAAACAGAAAGCCAAGGAAAGATTGAAAAAAATATATATAAGAACTTAATCTGTGTGAATTTTTTTTCCAAAACGTGGTTCTGGGAGAGGACCTTGGACACCTTACATTGAAACTTGGACAAACCTCAAGGTTTTCACCATCCACAGGTTCCAGTCACACTATCCAATGTAACGGAGTGTCTAGCAGTAAAATACTTGCAATCCATCTGTTCTAAAGAACATCATTCCTGTAGAAAGAATGCATTTAATATAATGGGCTGTGGATTTTGGAATGTAACATGACTAACCTTTTCACTTTTGGTTTTAAATATTGTTTTGTTTTTATGTAGATTGGTAGAATTTTACCAGTCTCGTACCTTGGCTTAATTTAATATGTTAATTAGTGAAGAATAACAATGAATCTTTAAATGCTAAATGATAAAAAAAAAAATGCAGTTTTATAACTAGCTCTTTTTTTTTTTTTTTTAACAAATGCGCAAACTCCTCTGTGGTGTCTTTCTATCCCTTAAAATTTGGTAATTATTTGAAGAAAAGTTGTCAATGTATTTGACAATGCCTCTTCCCTCAAAGGGAAAAAAGAAAAGAAAGGGGGAGAGGGAATCATACGTAGGGGAACCCAGTAGTTAAATTTTTTGCTCCTGGGGGGGTTGGGGGGAAGAGAAAGGGGTTAGTTGCTCTATGGAATAGGCACTCTGTGCACTGCTATAGCCCAATGAAGTGTTGACAAATGATGTAGGATTTGGAGTGGGTTGTCTTAATGTGGCATTTAATCCTGCAGACCTTACAGTTAATGGATTTTGTTAGTTCTTCAGCTCTTTGTAAAATGAACAGGTTGTTGGGGGGCAGAGGGATAATGTTAGACTACTTTCCCTTTTCCCCTCTCTTCAGCCACTGATACTTTCCTTTCTCTGTGACTGTACAGCTTTTTTTGAGTGCAGCTTTGCCTCAATTGCTGGAAGTGCTTCATGTTCAGCTCATTGTCAAACTCCTTATTTTTATGGCTAGGCCTACTCCAGGGTCCAAGCACTGGACAGGACAGTGTCCCATATCCTCACTGTTATCACTGTATGTATTCCTATAGGAATGGGAAAAGTGGTGGGATAGACAAGTTGAACTTGAGTATTTCACAAGGAAAAAAACAACAAGATATCAGTATTTGTAGGTGGGGGAAGAAGCATGGAATATCTTAAGTGGTATGTGAAACTGTTTCAGTCTTTCATCTGCTTTTCATGTAACAAATGCATCCTAAATTATATTGTGAATGTTAGGGAGTTTCAATTCCAGCTGAATAAATTTTTTTAAAGCGTTGAGTCTACCATATTATACTGTTTCAAACACTTGTGGAGTGCTGGTGGTCACTACAAGAGCATACCTCTGAGGGTGAGATCTATGTAACTTCATTACACTGTACCAAGTACGTTGGGGTTCAGATGTCTATACAGATAAGCTTTTCTTTGTTTAGAGTGAAATTAAATGTCCTGAAATTACTTCTCTTGCACTGAATTTTAAACACTCCAGTGTTGTTTGGTCATAGGTATAGTATGGGGAACAATTCCCAGGGGTTGGGGGGAAGGGGTGGTGTTCCAACCCTTGCAAGTCTAACCAATTACTAAAGGCTTGGGTTTTTTGTTTGTTGGTTTTCTTTTGTACAAATACCTTTTGCTGCCTGTCCTTATGTTGTATCCCTTGTTTGTTGTGTTTGAAATATTAGTGACCACAAATGCATAGCAGGATTTCTTTAATTTTTTTCAGCAGTGTGCAAATAAACTATTGTAAGCAAGATACTGGAAGTAATTTCAGACTTCTGTTGGGAGCATTTGCATGTTTAGAATGCCTTTGCCTGTTGAACACCTGGTAAATACTGCTCCTAACTGCCAAAATAGCTTATACTCTGACATGGGAGATGTCACAGCTTAAGCATTGCTATTAGCTTGTTCTCAGGACTGTACTTCTATCAAGGAGCAGCTGCTATTTATGACTCAGTCCGTTGAGATGAAGTATATGTAAATGGTTTTGATTCAGCTAATGTTTTGAGCACAACATAATTCTACTAATCCAGTGGTTTTTATCTTAATATGCAAATTGCCTTAAACTCCTGAACGATTCATGTGCATACGTGTTCTTTCCTAGCATCACAACGGAACTTGAGATCTGCTGTCAGCTTTTAAGTAATACTAAGGCAAAATGTAAGTCTACCTTTGTTTTGCGCAATCTCCTGAAGAGGTCTGTCTGCATGCTATGGCATTTTTTTATTTTATACCATCGTGTATGCTTAAATAATCACCACAATAAATTAAGACTTTCTGAAACAGCTAGAAAATGCAGAAGTTACTTCTTCTCCTGCCCTCTGCCTGGGCTGGCTCTGTTCAACCTCAGCATCACTCTTAAAGCGGAGAAGGAGGTGTGTAAGCTGAACTCATGTGTTTGGGCTGGGGCTGAGGGAGGGGTTTGAGATGTGCTTCATCACAGGGGCTGTGTAGTCCTATAGGAGAACTGAAATGCTAGAATGGTTTTTCTCCTTGAAAGAATGGGGTTGATAAAGATGTGAACGGTAAGTTACTGCCCTGGCCGGGCAGCTGGCGGTGTAGCATAGCAGCAAGCCAGGCTGCATTCAAATGCAGTCACATCGTCGTCTGCTTTAAGGGGGGCGTCTGGCGTGGGCACTGCTGACGTTCCTTGAGCCTGGGTGTGCTGGGGTCCTGCGGGGCTCGAGGTGAGTCCAGGCTACCCCCGGTACCACAGCGGGGGCCCGTGGGTGCTGACGCGAAGTGGGGTGAACCGCAATCAGCTGCTTCCTCCGTTAACCTGGCTGCAGTTTCATCCCCGCCCGTCCCGAGCCCCCTGAGGGCCGGCGGCGCCCCGCTCCCTGTCAATCACCACATGCTCCATTTCCGCCGCCCCCATTGGCTGCGGCGCCTTGGCGCCGCCCCTTTCCGCCCCGTGCCTTTTAAACGCGCCGCAGCCCGCCCCCTGGCAGACGCTCTCCACGCCCACGCGTCGGCGGCTTCCCTTCGCGCCTCCGCGCCTTCCCATTGGCTGAGAGCGCTGTCCGTCACGCCTCGTGACGCGCGGCACGCCGTGACGTCGCCCACCACCCAGGAAGCTCCGCCTATTTATTCTCAACTCGGCTCTTGAGGGGAAAAACAATTTCAAGATGGCGGCGGCGCGGATAACAATGGGGACTCGGGGCTTCGGGCCGGCCCGTGCCTGAGAGCGGCACAGCCGCCGTCGCGGGGAGCGCCGAGAGGAGCGGAGCCAACGGCCTGGACGGCGAGGCGGCGAGCGGCGAGCAGCACGGCCGCAGCAGCACGCTGATCGCGGTAAGGTGCTGCCCGTGCCGCGGGTGGGACTGTCAGCGTGTCACCGGGTCCCTTGATAAGGGCGCGCGTATAGCTGAGGGGAACTCGAACAGCGTGGGCATTACTGTGCTTTAGAAAGAGTTTCAGCCGAAGCGGAGAGGCAGCGCTTGTTTGCCACTCGCTGCAGTGGGTGTGAGCGCTGTGGGAGTCCCACTCCACCCAGTGCAGACTGGCTGAGCACAGACTGTGAGTGTTTCCCTGGCCTCACCAGCGCTGCTGGCTGTCAGGGCATGTGCGTGCGTATATCCCCCGACCTTCTTTAAACATAGCGACCCTCTGAGTGTGCCAGCAGTGCAGGTTAGTAGGCTAACATCGCACTGGCTGCCTGTCCTCCAGAACACCCATTGCTAAACGTTGATCTTTGTGAAAATGATACGGTGCTGCTTAGAGTTTCTTTATGGTGGGTTAATCTGATTGATTTTCAAGTTACCGCATCGGTAAATCCTGTTTTTAAGATGGTCTGTATGCTCGGTCACAGTAAAAAAGAGAACGTGGTTCTGTGCTGCCGCGGGCTTCTCTTAGTTACAGTTTTTAAAGGAGAATCGTGACAGAGCTCGGTGCGTGTTTGTGTATGACTGTGCATGACATGAGATTGTGAAACATGGCACACAGATGTCAGCTTTCGTGTAGCACTGGGCAGCACATACCTGGATGTGGGCTTTGCAGCATGAGCTGAAAAACGTTACTCAGCTGAGTTGGTGTTCAAGTAGCTGATGCATGAATCTAGGATGCTGACTGTTCTGAAGGCTGAAATGCTCGTGATAGTTTGAGCACTTCAGGTGGTTGTTAAAGAACCTTTGATGTTAAGAGGAAACTTTCAGCCTTCCTGGCAGTGATTCTGTAGCACTTCTTTGGTGCTGCTCTTTGCTAGGCTGATCCTGAGTGTAACCTGGTGTCAGAACACAAATGACTCAACTTTCTATTTCGTTTTCCAATGATTTGATGGGATTTCTGTTTGTTTCCTGTCTGGGCTGTGAAGCATACTGCGTCTGGGGCTCTATCCATTAATGATGCATAGTTGTGCAGCACGCTCAGCAGAGCTCTTTAGCATGTCAAATCCTGTTGCTTAAAGTGCCACCGTGCTCCTTCATATTGATCCTTGAAAAGAAAGACGTCTTTGATTTGTTGGTGTTGTTTCTTTTAAATTGCTTTGGATGTGGATTTGATCTAATTAGCATCCATTATAATGAGGGCTCTCAGCAGCAGTGTGGTTTTGAAATACAGTGCACATCTGGGGAAGCCCTTCTTGTTCAGGAAGCTGCTGCCAGTGGCCAATTTACACAACAGAAGAGGGTTTTAGTGTATGAATGACTCCTCCTCGTGCTGGCCTGCTGTTTCCTTCCTAGGATACATGACTGCAAGCTTAATTGCTGCTGCTGATTCATCATCTCGTTACTAGGGCATAAAGTTAGTTAACGCTTTGAAACAAAAACAAAACAGCCCCAAAAACTAGAAACCAACGAGAAACCTCTGCTGCTGGTTTGGATCTTTTGGCATAAGACGTCTCTCCCTAAGTCAGTGTTTTACCTCTGGCTGTACCTTTGTCTGAGCTGCAGCTCTTACCTGGAATGCGTCGCTCTTACCAAGACCAAACGTGTGCTCTTCCTGGGAAGCGCATGGCTATGGTTTAAAGTATTCAGCAGACTTTGGATTAACACCAGAATTGTGCTTTAAAATATCCTGAGTGCATTCCTTTCAGAAGAATGCAGTTAGGTCAGTGAAACATACATTACATCGGTGTAAACGGTGTTACAGTGTGGAGTTTTTCTGGTAGCTGCGTATGAACCTTCTTTTGGAGACCAGTAGCTGCATTCAGAGTTAATGAGGCGTTTATTTTGATCCTTGGGAGAAAAGCGACTTGTGGAAGTGTAAAGGGCACAGGATCTGGCATCCTTGAGCTGCTGGCAGGACCTGCAGCTGCTGTGCCACTCGTGTGCCCGGAGCACGGTGCCGGCGTGCCCAGGTGCTGTCCTGGCAGACTCAGAGTAGCCCTGGGTAGAGGGTGAGCACCACCCTGTCACATCCTGTATGACTTGTTCACGTGGCTGAAGCCTGAAGTTATGTTTCCCTTCCATTAGTTTCTTTCTGGTTTTTAGGCTGAGGCTGAGCAGAAGCCAGAGCAGTGCCATCCTTTATTTTCTTGCTGGGCAGTGCTGTCGTGTGAGCACACAGAAACCAAGATCCGATACTGATGCAGCGATTCTTGTGGATGATGTGTGTGCTGAGTAGGCCTGTCCTTGTTTGAGGAACAAGGTGAAAATACTGGCTCTAATCAAAAGGAAAATTCAAACGTTTGAGTTTATGTTGTTTCTTTTGTTCAGGGTGACGTTAAAACCTGTTCAAAGTAGAGGATGCTTAGTGCTCGAGTAACACTTCTTGTGTTGATCTTCTATTTTTGAGAAACAGAGAAGTTGGGAAAGGAAAGGAGCTGCCATTGAACGTGTTTTTTCCTCTTTACCAGTTTCTGTTTTGAGAAAGTTCATTTTAATAGCATTTGAATTCTGCCTACTGGAAAGGTCGCCCTGCATTTCTGACAGCCCATGATGTCGTGTATCCCTGAGCTGTATGCAGAGCACTCTTGGCACGGGCAAGGAGTGTGCTGGGGTCAGTGTGTCCGGCCCCACGCTCTGAGGTGTGGCCTTGTGGAGGAGGCTGCACAGTGCTTCTCACTGTTCCCACCTGAGAGTGGGGGTTGTGTGGGTGCTTTGCTTTGTCTGGGACCGCTCTGGATGGCGTTTCTAGAATGGGCAGAGATGTGTTTGGCCCTGGGAGTGCTCTGTGTGAAGGATGAGGAGCAGAGCAGCATCTGCTGGGGAGAGAGAGAGGTTTTTTATGGTGAAGACAGCAAAGTGCTGGTTGAAGCACGGCACCAAGTGAAACATTGGAAAAGAAGGCTAAGGAGAAGAAGAGAATGTGATTTCTGTGATTGAAAGGAGCTAACGTAGCAAATTAAAGGGAATAAGATTGCCTGGGTTGTAACGACAAACATGATTGCATTCTCCTGAGGGAGCTCAGGCTGGTATGCTCTCAACTCAGGAGACCTCACTTTGGGGTAAGCTGTGGTGAACAGGTGTTAAATTGTGAAATTATGTTTTACCACAAAAATAGCAAATAATTTCCACATTATTTATACATAACTTCAGTGCAGCGTACTCTTGCCACCATTGTTTGGTTTTGCTGACAAGTCTGATAGCTTGTTGCACAACAACTCCGACAGGTTTTTCTTTGTCTCCTTTTGATTCTGTGTGAGGTATTGTTGCGTGTTTGAAACACTTCCCCTCGCAGATGGGTTAGATAAGCAGCGATGCTTTCTGAGCTGTACGGATCTGGGAGGGACTGATGTGCTGCTGAAGTTCAGGTGAGGTGGGTGATCCGGCGCAGCGGCCGAAGGCTCGGCATGGCTTTTTGATTCAGCAGAACAATTCCTGCAGCAGAAGCTGCCCCTTGTGACTAATGCAGGCTGGGCTATTTATAGCATGCATATCCACAGCCCTTCTCCACTCCAGCAGGCAGTCACCCAAATACAAAAGACTTCTGGAATTAAAGTAACAGTCAAAATTAAAGTTAGCGCAGCAGTTTTCGTTCTGACAACGTGCTGGAATGCAGGAACACATTTGGTTATCAAATGCTTTCCTTGCATGGAGAGTGCAACTTTGGAAGCTGTGTGTAGATGCTTAGTAAGTAAAGAGTATGTTGCAGGGCCAAAATGTTATTTTTTTTCTATTCAAAATTCATATTTATTGCAATTCCTGATGTTAGCATTGATCTTCCTGCTTGAGAGATGGTCAGCCTTGTTGGTTCTGTCCTCGGCCAGGTGGGGAAGGAGAATCTGTCCACGCTGCTCCGTGGAGCTGGTGTGTGCTGCAGTGCTGCCACTTCTGCTGGAGGCAAACTGGTGTGTTCCCCTGTAGGTGAGGGTGCTGGCAGCTCGCTGGAGGGCTTCTTGGAGCTGGAGTTTTATTGCATCTGTAGAGTAACACAGGATTTCTTCTTTAAAAATGGCCATTGTTTTGTCATGCTGTTATTTCATGACAAATCATTGTAGATATAACTTAAAACTGAAACTGTAAGCTTACTTGAAACACGATACAAAATGTAAAGCTCTATTGAATCCTCTAAGAAGAACTTAATATCTGAAACATGTCATTAAGAAGACTAAAAGGCACAGTATATGAGCTAGGATTTTAAGGTTTTATTTCTGCCATTTTTACAGGACATTCTCAGTAAAAAATAAAGCACAGTCTTGCTTTCAGTTTCTCTAACTATAAACTTATAAATATTTACCAGCTATAAACATATTATTTACTCTCTTGGAAGCCCCTTTCTTCCCAGTGCAACAGAAGAGTCCTGAAACCGTGAGCTCTGCTGGTGAATTTGCTGGCAGAAAGGTGGAGATAAGTGTTAGAACATTCCCAGTTTCTTCTGTTGGCTTCCTTGTTGGTGTGTGGCCAGCTCCTACAAAGTCTGCCAGCACACCTTTGCTGCAGTACAACTGAGCATCGTTGTGGTACATCGTACTTGGGTTTTGTGATCAGAGTGTTTGGGATGGCACCCCTTTGTGTGGAGGGGTGGTACCTGACTTCTGTCTGTTCACCTGGGTCAGGTGGGGAAGCCGTGGTTATGTCCTGACTGCATGCATACTGCTGCCAAGCAGACGTACTATGTTGGTTTAAGTGCTTTGGATAAATGCTTTTGGAGTAAGAGTCTTAGACAGAGTTAGACAGACTCGTTGCAAAGAGCTTGCAGGTTCATGTGCTGCTGGGAGGTTGGGCAGGCTGAGAAAATGGGAACACGTTTCTGTTTCTGATCTTGTGACAATGGAAAGAATTGACTCGTGTTCTAAATAAAAGTGATTGATTCTCCTAAGGAAACCATGAACAGCATACCAGAAAGCAACTGTGCTTTGCAAAATCGTAGTAGACAAAAAAGAAATGCTAAAGGGATTTTCTTAGTGAGTTGCAAGTCTTGGTTTATTCTTGTCAGCTTGGATTTTTTTTTTTTCCTTTGGAGTTTTGGCAGAAGAGAACAGGTTTTTCTTGCCTTGAGAACTCTGTTGAGGCAGCTCGATATGCAGATAACTTGCTGTCCAACTTGTATCTCATGTGTGCTCTGTGTTGGTTTTTTTTCCCCCCCAAAAAGGTCTAATTATATAGAAACAGTCGAACAAGAAGAGCCAAATTCAGCATTTCTTCTGTTAGAAAACCATGAGCTGAGGTACTATATGAGAAATGGTATTTCACAAGAGAAGGTTATGTTCTATGCATATCAGTTGTGTGAATGTTCAGGTTTTATTGCTTAGGAGATCAAACATGACTGGATGTAAGTTGTGGGGTTATGTTAGAAATGACACTGGAGAGGTAACTTGGCACCTGCATCTTCTGGTAGCACCGTCCTTCCTTAGGTGAAGAATGGAGCTGGAACATGGAGGCTGGCTTATTGTGGGTTAGCTGGTTATGGCTGCAGCAGCGTAACCTCAGCACAGACTTAATGCCACGATACCCAGGTGTGTTTTGTGCTTCTTTTCCTCTTAAAAGTGAGCTAGGATTCAAGTGCAGTAGGTAAATAGCTTCTAAATTTCAGGGATTAAATAGTCTTGTTGTGAATCAGGCTGTCTTTTCTGGTACAGATAAGAGATAAGCAGATTTTCTTCTTTCCTGTGTGTCTGCTGGCTGTTGTGTACGGATAGGATATATTTCAATTAACAGTACATTTAAATGAGGTGAAGGCAGACACCTCCAAATTTTACATCATAAAATCTCTATTTTTACAGTACTTTTTTTTTTTTTTTTTTTACAAAGGAATATAGATGAGGTAAAAGAAGGGCTCTGTGAAGAGCAACAAATGCCAAGGAATTAAAACTGGGTATCTGTGTGTCTTGATGGCTGTTAAAAGCCATGCAGGTGTGGTAGACCATGGTTTTTTGTGGGGGAAGATGCCTGTGATGGACACTGAGGGTCTGTGCCTGTATCTAGACTCCATTAAGTTTAGTTTAGAAGCACAAATGATTTAATCTTCTGTATATTACAAGTGGTGTAGTACAACAGCAAGGACCTGAGCACGAACCAACTTCTGGAATATTCCTCCATCAACCTGAGTGAGTTTGGAGCCCACAGAGAACTGGTCCTGCCCAAACCCTAAGCTACCTTGAGTTGTCTGTGGCAGTTACAGTTCCAGCAGTGGTTCCAATGGGCCTTGGTTCTGTTCTAATACAGAAATTCTCTTCAACCATGAGAAGAATATGTTTAGCGTACAAAAAACTAAATTATTACTTGTACGGTATTTTTCAGGGAGTGTTTTTTCCTTAATGATTTGGAAATTAGGAGGATCCATCCCAATCTTTGCTTGACTCATCATATGACCTTGGGCAAGTTACTCATCCACCTTGAGCTTCAGTTTTCCCAGTTGGAGTATTAAGTGAACAACAGGAAACTTGCTGAAAGCCAAATGTTGGGATTGAGTTGAAGCTTCCTTGCTTTCTCTTGTGTTCTGTTTTTATGAAAAATCAGATCTCCTTTATTCTCTAATGTTATTAATTGAAAAAGTTGCTCTAGGTCTGCTACTGGAGCTGTAGATGGGATATTGAGATTTAAGAGAATTGAAGTTCCAGTCTCCTCTCCAAACGTACCTCCTCTACCAGCTCTGCTGCTTGTCTCACTACTTTGCTGCTGTTTCCATGAGGCATCCAAAAGATCATGGTTCCCTGGAAACTGCAGTCCATCCCTCATGTAAAAATGAGAAGTTGCTGTTATGTATGCAAGCGTGAAGTGGTGTTTGTTTCCAAAGATCAACTAGCTGTGGACAGTTAACAAGAAAGCAGCCACTGTGATCCAGTCCTTCTATCCTTAAATCAAAGAGTGCTGTTGCCCAGGCAAGTGCTGTGAAATTCTTGATAATTTATGCTGGCTCTGCACACAACCTTTTTCTTCAGTGCCGAGATCTTGAAGTTTCCCCCGTTTGTTCTTGGATGAGGTAGTTCTTCCCCAAGGGTGAGTGGACTGCATTATGGAGACTGCGTATTAAAATAAGTGTGCTTGTTTTGAGGTTTGTTTAATGAGCTTCTTTTCTGCCATCTGAGAGGACTATTGTTCAGTGAACCACACTTGAGTTGAGCAGCTTTTTGTGGGGATTCTCCTCATGTGTCCTGCTGGGACACACAAAGGCATCTTTTCCAGGTCAGGGAAGCTTGTGCTGCTCTGAGCTGTGCTGCTACCCTGCAGGTTTGTCTGTCTTGGTGTAGTTATGCCAGTACAGCAGAGCCTATCTGTTTGGAGAATTTACCTTAGGGGAGGAAAAAATCACTGTCATCTTTGAGGTGTGTGTGTGTTCTGTTTTCCACCTTTTTGAGGTCGCTGGAAAGAAGTTAAGGTTGAGAAAAATGCTGTCAGAAGGAGAAGTTGAACTAAGGGTCCCGCACACTGCTTTGTACAACTGAGGTGCTGTTGCTGTACCCTCTGCTTGCTTCTAGGTGGCACTGCAAGAGAAAGAATGTGCATATTCACTGGCTGTACACTAGCCAACTGTTGAGCTGGTTTGTGCTCTGGGGGCCATAGAGCAGACAGTAGCAGGGGGAAAATACTTTGGGAAAGAAGTGGAAGGGAATAAACTTACTCTGCATGGCGGAATTGACTGAGCTCCTAATTGTAGTTATGTATGAATGGAGCTGTGGTCATTTGATGACAGACTGGTTTTGCTTAATGCCAAAAACGTGATTGTGTACAAAAATTACATATTTATCCTCCAGTAATTAAAATCACAAGAGAAATGATCCTCTTTTTTTTTTTTTTTAAATTCTTTTAATGTGAGACTGCTTTACAAAGCAGTCTTGCTGGAAAATTACAATGTGTACGTAGACTAAATAAGTACAGGTTGTTAGTCTCAATTTGAATCTTAATGTTCTTCAGTGCTTTTGCATTTTGAACAGGAAAGATCATAATATGTTCCCATTCAAAGTCATTTCTCAACTTTTTGTTGTCAAAAAGCTGGCAGTTTTCATCTTTGATTTAGCACTTGCTTTGGAAGGTTTACCCTATCAAATTTTAGCAAGGAAGTCATCTCATGTGATGACTTGTAAAAAGCAAAGGCCTACCACTTTTTTTTCCCCCTAAAATATTTTATTCCTGTTTCTGTTTATTTATTTTTTTAATCATATTCGGAGCTAGACAGTGTTCTGGTAGGAAATAATCTGACACATGAAACTAAATAACTCAAATATTCCCTTTTTTTTTTTTTCAGCAGCTCCATGAGACTGTGAAAAGAAAGCTTGATAGTGCTTCTTCCCCTCAGAATGGAGACCAGCAGAATGGCTTTGGTGATGTATTTTCTGTTTCCAAGAAGCTGCGTCGTGATGACAGTCTTGGTGGAGTGGGTGGTTCTTCCAATGGAATGCCCCCTGTATCTCCACTCCATCATCTTGACAAGAAATCTGGCAGTGGAGATACCTTGCAGCTTAATGGAAAGCACCCAATGGGGCTCGATGGCATCAGCAAGAAGTGTCTTCCAGATTCCAGCCTGCAACTGAATGGAGGTGGTGATCCTGATGATTCATTTCCTCTGAGTTTGAACAAAGAGCTGAAGCAGGAGCCTGTAGATGATCTTCCGTGCATGATTGCTGGAGCAGGGGGTTCTATTTCTCAGAACAACTTGATGCCTGATCTTAATCTTAACGAGCAAGAATGGAAGGAGCTTATTGAGGAGCTTAATAGGTCAGTGCCTGATGAAGACATGAAGGATCTCTTTAATGAAGACTTTGAAGAGAAAAAAGATGCAGATTCTTCAAATTCAGCTGCACAGACTCCATTGCCACAAGATATTAACATAAAGACTGAATTTTCCCCAGCACCCTTTGAACAGGAGCAGATGGGTTCTCCGCAGGTTAGATCTACTTCTTCAGGTTCAGCATTTATTGGTGCTGCCTCTGTTCCTGTAAGTGCCGCTTCTTCGGTGGTCGGTAGTTCTCAGGCTATGTTTCAACCTTCTAATCAGTCAATGACTGAAAACCCTAATCAGTCCATGATGCAGGCATCAAACCACTCTCAGAACGTCCAGAGACCTCTCCCTAATGTGCTGTTACCTGGGAAGGGGGCAGGAAGTGCCAAAGAAATGTCCTCTGCTCATCAACTCCAGCAGATTGCTGCCAAGCAGAAGAGAGACCAGATGCTGCAGAACCAGCAGCAGGCTTCCCAAGTCCACCAAACAAATCAGATGTCTACCTGGCAGTCTGGGCCTTCTCATAGCCCGCTGGCTGTTCCATATACCATGGAAAATCCCACCAGCCCTTCAGTTTACCAGCCAGACTTCAACAATCAGAAGCTCATGATGCCGAATATAGGAAATAAAAGCTCCCCAAGAGCTGGAGGCAATTACCACGTGAACATATTGGGTCATCAGCAAAACAACATGAACCAGAACCCTGTGAATAGTCAGGGCTCAATGCTGGACTATGGGAACACCAAACCTCTTTCACATTACAAAGCAGAATGTGAACAGGGCGTTGCAGTACCTGGTCAGAATAAGGCTCCCATGTTGGCTTACATACAGCAGCGCCAGCAGCAGCCACTGTCCCATGTGAGTGATGACCAGAATGGAATGATCCTGTTGAAACCCAAGTCTGGAAACATTACCTACCGACTGCCACACAGTCAGGTATGTTTTCTGATCTTTGTTACTTCTGTTTAGTAGCAGATTTAAGGTTTTGCAAGAGGCTGGTGGACAGGTAAGACTGGAATATGGCTCACTTGGTGGTTTTTCAGATCAGTTGCTGCATGTTTTTAAAGAAGAATATGGTAGTACGCAGTGTGCTGAGGCAAGAGTCAAGCACTGTATTTTCCACTGAGTACAGTTTTTAATACGCAGTTCTAGGTCACGTTGGTAATGTGTGGTTTCCAGCTTAATATACTGCATGGGCAACAAATTATGTCACACTTCACAGAAGGTTCTACTTACAGAGATAAATAGATGCTTTGTAAACTTTTGCCTGAAATAGCTCAAAGAACTGCAGTGTTAAATAGTGTTCTAGCAGAAGCTTTGCTTTCTTTACCTTCTCCTTCATCCCTGACTTCTGTAGGAGTTGGCTCACTATAAACAGCTATGCCTTTGATTGCTGCTTTTTCAAGAGAGATGGGGATGGGGGCTGTGTTCTTGGTTTCAAATCTAAGAATTTGTTACTTGCTATGTGTCTATGGGAATGGGACTGTATCTTTAACAGGTAATATTTGTCTGCTTGAAGCAGTGTGCTTCAGGCTTTCCTATGAAGGAGAACCCCCGTTGTGCTGCTTTGCCTTACGAGATATAATACATTTGTAATATACAGATAACAATATATAGCTGTTATTACAGATGTGCAGCGGGTAGATATGTATATAGCAGGTGGAGGAGAACAGACTTGTAGGCACACACTACTGAATCCCAGCAATGCACGTACTGGAGGACTTGCTGACAAAAAAAAGGGATTTTTTGTAAGGATTAAAACTCCTGCAAAAGCTGTTGGAGCTCCAGCTCTTGTAGCATGTTCCTTCACTGAAGCAAAACACAAAATACATGGCATAAAGGCCTGATTAGTCTGTGGTGAGGACCACAGTGATGTAAAAATAAAAATGAGATCAATAATACATGCTTCATAAGGCACAAGGAAAATTAATCTCTTTAAAAGCTAGCGGAAGTAACGATCTAATGATATTTTTGGTGGAGGAAGAAGGAGGGAAGGGTGAGGATGATTGTGTGTGTCACATCTATCTCTTGCTGAAAAACTTGAAGGTGACCTTGCATCTATGCTGCCATGCTTGCATTGAAATAACAGAAATCCTAATGAATACTTCTGGAGAATTTCTAGCAAGCTTGCTTACAGAACAACTTAGCACAGCATTACCTATATTTGGCTCATGATTTCTTACAAAACTGCAGCAACTGAGAAACAACAGCCCAGACCATTAGCTGAATTCTGAATGTGAAAATAAATTTGTTTGCATAGTTAGAAATGAGGCTGAACTGTACTTAAAGATGATAACAAATGTCAAATTTCAAATGGATTCTCACGTACAAAGAGGTTGGTGTCAGGTCTTGATGGATAATCGTTCCATATTACTTTTGCTTTTCCTGAGTTCCTATCTCCAAAACAGAAACAGAAAAACAGGCTGAGGAAGAAACGGGTACAAGCAGTTATCCACAGTAGTGTTTTTTTACTGTGTAATAAGATGAGGGCCAGATTGCTAACCAAAAGTTAGGAGTCTTCATTTTGGTCAGTGATGTTTCTTCCCCTTCACCTGTAAACTCTTGAGACTGAAAAATAAGTCAGCATTAGGAAGAGAGGCATAAACTTGCAGAACTGAATGTGAACAGGAGAAGCAGAATATAACTGTATGGTGAAATTCCAAAACCAGTTGGGAAGCTGCAACCAAAGGTAACTGAAGTTGGTGCATTTGAAGTGCTGTTTGTAATGGCACAATTCCTCTGGCTGAGCAGAAGCACGCAAAGCTTCATTCCCCTTTTTGAGCTGGAATTTGGGAAGTACTTTAAGTGAAGCTTTAAGCCTCTGTTCCTGAATGTGCTGGAGCTTCAACTCCTCATTTCTGTGTCTTTACTTATAAAAATCCTGTATCCTTTACAAGAGATGTTAGAACTTTTGGTCATCATTGTGAAAACACCTTTCTTTATTTCTGTGACAGTTCAAAGTTGCTAAGCTCTGCAGGGCTAAACCTCCTCCTGTAACTCACATTGTTGTTTTTATGTTCTGCAGGATCAAACAGCATCTCCTAATGTTCCTCGTGTTCCTGTTTCTGTCCCGGGCTCTGGTGTTGGTGCCCAGGCTCCCAATGTCACCATGGCAGGGAACCACAGCAACCAGTCGTATCTTAGCAATCAGCAGCAAGCAGCAGTGATGAAGCAGCACCAAATGCTGATGGACCAGCAGAAGCAGAGAGAGCAGCAGCAAAAGCACTTGCTCATGGAGCAACAGAAGCAGCAATTCCTAATGGAGCAGAGACAGCAACATCTATTAGCTGAGCAGGTAAAGAGAGGCCAGCAGTCTTTTTTCTTCCTTTCTGCTTACTTGCTTTGGTTGGCTTGAAGGCGTGTTTGAAATGTTACAGAACTATTACCACCTTACAAAATAGGGGATGTAAACTTCAGGATGTTTGGGTATAAATTGGTGTTCTGTTTTATATAAAAACAACAACAAAATGTAACATTTGGTTGTCGAGATCTCTTTTCTGTTACAAAGCACAGTTGTGAATTAAAGGAATGAAACGGATAGAATTTAATAGTGTGGAAATGCAAGCTGATATCTACAGGAAGAGAAGATATACCAGTGATGATGTAATTATTTGTCTTCCTCCTTTCACAAAGGAAATGAGAGCAAAATAATAAAAGATCAGGATATCCTTGATGTTTTGGAGAGCTTTAAGCAAGGGACTCTGTAAGCTGGTTGTGTTCTGCCTTTCCTCTCTGTGAGTGCCACGACAGTTCATGTTTCAAATTTTAAATCATCTTTCATTTGTTTATTTGGGGAAAATAATTAGACATCTGCATCCAACTTGCATCTTATCCTGCCAAAAGAATTTAACTCTGCTATCCATCAGACTGTGCAGAAAGCTGCTTTAGTCTCTCTCAGGGAAATGGGCTCCTTGCATGAACCTTTCTAAGCTTTAAACCTTTTGCAAGTCTTTCAGCTGGGAATTGGTCCAAAGGGCCTCACTCCTGTCAGCTGTGCTTTTCTGCATTTTTGAGTAGTCCATGCTGGCATGTTCCACACATTGTCACTGTACAAATGGAACAAATCTCTGCACTGGGTATGGAGGAAGGGGAAAGGGAATTTTCAAAGAAGGTTTTAGATCCAGGGAGAACTTAGTATTCAGATCTTAGTTTTGTCTTTCAGGATAATGGATATGGGGCAGGGGGGAGGAAAAATGTTATCTTTGGGGATAATATGGGGAAAAGAGCTGGTAATTTATAGAAAAAAAAAGCCAAAAACTGAGCTGCATATATCCCTGAATTAAAAGGCAAAACAGAAAGTCATAGAAATGCATAATTGGGTAATAGTTTTGGGTAACCTCCTCTCTCTGACACTGTGAGCTTTCTTTACATTTGATATTCTGAGTCTTTCTTATCCTATTTTTTTTGCTGAGCCAGCATTCTGCAGTTCTTGGTTCATTGTACTGCTATGGCATCCTTTCCTGGCTTCTGTGGTCAGCCTCTTTCAGGTCTGACTGGTCCTGCAGGCAGCAGGTTCCTTCTGTGAAACAGCTTGCCCTCTTCATTCCTCTACATGTCTCAACAGCTTCTCAGTTGCAGACACTTCAAAACAATGGCAGTAATGTGTACCTGCCTGCTTTCCACACTGCACTCATCTCTTCTTGAAGGGCTTACTGCTTGTGTCTTTGACCCAGGACTCTTGAAAGGGAATTTCTGTCCCTGCCTGTGCGCTGTGCACATTTTTACATAAGTGAGTAGCTGTGTGTGGTTTCACTTCTTTACGCCCTTAGAATTCCAGCCTGGCTGAAAATAGCTGTGGGTGTAGGGCCAGAAATGCTGTCTGAGATGTGCTTCATGGTGTAAAAGCAGCCCTTTGGCTCTTTACATTGTCAGAATCATGCTGTTAGTGCATATACTTACACACCTTCTTCTATTTCCCCGTGGCTTTAAATTCCCTTTAAATTTGGATTTGTCATAAAGTACATACAAATTGGATACTCTTTTTGAAGAGGCAAGATGATTTCAAACCACTAGTAGGGCTTGTTACAATAAACAAGTGAATTATTGAGAAAATGGTTTGGAACAGTGGTTGTAAAACTTGCATAGCTGCAGTTGTAACCTTAGTTTTGTAGTTTTCCATGATCTTCTAAGACATCCAATCATTTGGGTCCGTATATGTAGCTGTTTTTGAAAACTAGACCTAGAAAACATTTACATGTTTTTACTTTCCTGTACAACACGGGTATTTATGACTTGTACTTTTAATTCAGACTGTTTAAATAAATTGATCTAGGGGCAAAGAGTAAAAGTGATATGTGGATTTTTAGATATTCTTGTTTTTTCTCTTTTTATACTTGTTAGACTATTGCACCTTTAGGATATTGCTGAAAATGTATGAATGTTTCACTGATTAAAAGACTAACACCTGTAACTTCCTGTTTAGATGAGACAAAGGCCTGAAATTTAAGCTTGCAGAAACCCCTATGATTACCATCTCCATGTAAAAGTATGCAGATAGCTTGATTTTTATCCCAGATAGTCACTCTTGGAGAAACCTTGATTTGCTTCCTAATTGTTGTGCGTTGGACCTTTCCTAGGAGAAACAGCGACAGCAGCAAGAGCAGCAGCTGCAGCGACACCTGACCCGACCTCCCCCCCAGTACCAGGACCAGCCACAGAACCCCTACCAGCAGCAGGTTGGGCAGTTCACAGGTGAGCAGCGTGGTCACTGAAGCAATGCAGAAGTACCAGGAATAAAAACAGGGTGCCTCCGGAGTTCCTGGACTGGAGAGCTTATGATTAATTTATTGCAACATCTTCCTATGTTACGGTGCTTTTAAACTTTTAGAGCTAGGCTCTGATGCATTTGAAAGAAATAACAGCTTCCTCTGACCTAAATATCTGAGACAGTGCATGCTTCTGATGCTGTAACATTGCTCTAGAAATGGATAAAACTTGGCCTTTAGAACAATGAAGGTATTTCATTTTTATACTCCCATTTTCTTTTACAGATGTTAAATTCTCCCTTAACTTGTGTGTGTGTGATACTGTTCTAATCTTCCTTTTGGCATCCTGACTGGTTTAGTTTTGTTTCACCGGAGAAGCTTGGTATGTCTCAGTTGTACTGACACTGATAAATAAAAGGGCTTTTTTTTGCCGTTAAGTTGGAATGGCACCATGAATGGGGAAGAAGTAGAGAGCATTAAAAGATTGTCTCCCTTACACACAAATCCTCCCCTACCATGGCATTAAGGAGTTACTTGCCTTTTTTTATAAACTTGGAATATGCAAAATGTGCATATTCTCTTTTTTCTGATTCCTTTCTCTCTCTGTTCCCACAGAAGTAAACACCAAATGGAGAAGATGCAAATAGAAATATAATACCCTCATTCTTAGTGTTTGTGTAGAGCTGGGGCTGAGTTTTGTTGCTTAACTGAAAAACTTGATCCCAGTGCAGAACGCTTGTGTTAACAGTGGGCAGTACAGACTTCAAATGCTGAAGTGTGATATTTTCCCTCCTGCCATGTTTCTCTAGAAGCAGTGCAGTACCTCTGTTAGAAGTAGAGTATGTGTTGCTATAATGAACGTCAGCATTATTTTTTTCCTTGTTTTGATAATTGCAATTGCTTTCTGCATCTTAAATGCTGGTATGCACACTGTCTCTTCCTGTAAGACCTCCCACTTTGATCTCTGTCACTGGTTAATTAATTGTTAATTCAGTGGAGAACCATTGTTACTCATCTGTCTTGAATTATCATTTAAATAAGAGTCCATAGCTTTTTTTGTTTGAAAGTAGAGAAAGTCATGGTGTAGGCAGGTTTCCCTTGGCTGGCTAAATGTGGGGAGCGAGTGGATGATATATGCACTGTACTTCACAGTAATTCTCTATTTATTTTCTTGTTTTAAGTAACAGGGATGTTTCTTTGACAGGGAAATGCTTTTTCTTTCCTTTTTGCTCTTTACAGAGGTGAGAAGAAAATACCCATTGCTTATTAAAAAACACTCATTTTTGCTAATCGTCTTCGTTATCAAGATTGCATATTAATGTAGTGAATACTTCACCATGGGAATCCAAAAGATGTTTAACTAAAAATTTATGAAAGATAACTAAAAGAAAAGACATTCCTGGAACTATAAAAGCCCGGGAGTGTACATCCTGCAGTTCTTGCTGTAAGGACTCAGTACATACACACACAGTAACTGACAGTGTGTGAATGCAGTAGATGGTATTTTGTAACAGGCTGGAAATCGTGTGTGTGTGCATACTTCTGATCACAAAGGAACATCACAGTCCTGCCCCTAAAGCCTCATTTTTTAATGTTGGTGATGCTGAGCTCTTAGGAGTGGCTTTTAGAAAATTGGCATATCAAGATCGGTGTCGAACGCAGATACGAGTACTGCTGTCTGTGCTGGTTGCTCAGATTGCTTCATGCAAATATAGCTGCACCTCATTTCTGGCTTATGGGGTCAACAGGCCCAGATTGGCTCTGGCTGGATTGAGGCAGTTAATGTACAAAATATTTCTTTGTGTTTCAGGATCATCTTCAGCCATGCCTGGGGTCAGTAATTTAGGACAGTCCAGCTCTGGTAGCCCACGGATGTTTCCTCAGACCCAGAACATGATTCAGATGGGACCTGGGCACAGTTCTGTCGCACCGCTGCAGTCCGGCTCCAGCCAGCAGGACCGGGGGGTGACTCAGTACCCCAACATGCAGAACATTCAGCGAGGGGGGCTGTACAGCATACCGTCAGGTATGACACAGATGGTTCCCCAGCATGCAACTCAGAGTGCCAATGGACAGCCCCCGATGCAGAGACAAGGCAGCTTGGGCCAGGGTGCTGCTGTTCCTGCTGGGTATGGGCAGAATACCTTAGCAAACTCAAGTATTTCTCAACAGCACAATAAAGGTGCACTGAACCCGACCTTATCTAAGCCACAGATGGCAAGAGTACCAGCTGCTATGGGGGCTCAGAATCCATCTTGGCAACACCAAGGTATCCCTAACATTAATAACCAGACACAAGGGAACAGCGGCTTAGGACCATTTTCTGCCAGCTCCTCTTTCCACATGCAGCAGACTCATCTAAAGATGGCCAACCAACAGTTTGCTCAAGGAATGCCTCAGGTAAGCCTCAGCACCAGCAGGCCGATGGCCTCAATGAATGCTGCCGTGTCGGGGCAGATGTTGTCATCGTCTTTGGGCACGCAGCAGCGGACAAACCCACCTGCACAGCAGCAGGTACCCTCACAGCAAGTCCTGCCTGGCATCAACCAGACTGTTCCAGACCTGAATGCTTTCAACCAGAATCCAAATCAACAAATGCCCAACAGAGGTAATATGCACTGTAGTCAGGGGTACCCTGTGAGGACAACCAGTCAAGAGCTGCCTTTTGCCTACAGCAGCCAGTCGGGCAATAATGGACTTCAGAACTTATCTGGTGACACAGATCTGATAGACTCTTTGCTGAAAAACAGGACTTCGGAGGAGTGGATGAATGATTTGGATGAGTTGTTGGGAACTCATTAAAACAGGGCTGGGGGTGGGGGGGTTCTACTCTTTTATTTTTTATTATTTTTAATTATTTCATGAAATATAAACAACACTTGGACCAAAAAACCTGTGGCATTGAGGAGACTTGCAGGCATTAGAGGTAAATGGTTGGAAAAGGGACTGGAGCTGCTTCTCAGTGAGTGCTGCCGCGTGGTGATGGCACACCAGGCAGGTCTGCAGGAGTAGTGCACGTTGTCCCAGTGTCTCTAGGGGGTTGCACCTTTAAACAGGTCAAACAAAACTGTGTGTCCCAGCCAACCTTTCAGAAATCTCACTTGCAGTGTTCTAAAATGAAAATTTTTAATTATTTAAAAATAGAACTGTTTCACAGAAATAGTGCAGAAAGAAAGCAAAAAGTTAGGGCTTAGTTCTCTGCAGCTATCACTTGCAGTCGTTATTGTCCGTAGCTTGATGTGCTGTTATAGCACTGTCATCAGATGTCTGACTTCATTTGAGAAGAGGCTGTATGCACCCGAGTACGCTTGCAAGATGTGAACTTTTTCCACTGCTCTAGCATGTGCCTGTACTCTGAATAAGCAAGTGATATTTCACAGTAAGTGTTTCTAGATGCTGGTGATAGATGAAAGAAAGTATTAAAACCTGGCCAGTTAGTCAAGATAGTCTTCTTAATAGATGGTAGTCTTTTAAGCTGCAGTTTGCACTCTGCTGTAGAGAGGCACAGTTCTTGGCTTATACCTTGCTGTGTTTAAAGGGGGAATTTCTTATGGGAGAACTTTTAAACTATAGTAGGTTTAACATGAATTGTAAAGCCATTTACTTTGCACCTGTTTCTTCATAACTTATTTCCAAAGGTAGTTGTATTTAAATGAAGGCTTTGCTTCATGACAGCTCATTTAGTTTTCTTTGTTGTAAAAAGTAAAACTAACGTTTTGAGATCAGTTCATCCCCCAAAGCTAGCAGTGACACAATGAGCACAAGACTTTGTCACTTCAGGGTAAAATGAGGAAAAAAGAACTTGGCTGAGAGGTGAAAAGTCCTTATCAGCAGCAATAGCACAAGCAGCCTTGGGTTGCTCCAATACTGAAGTCTCCCCCTTTAAATAGTTTTGTTTTTAATACAGGGTTATGAGTTCGGTCATCTTTCTGTAGACAGGTGGGTTTATTCCTTTAATATCCCTTGAAGCAGATACTGGTTCTTTAGCTCAGCCCATTGAGACCTCCCATCTGTGCTGGGGTTACTCAGAAAGGGCAAAAAACCACAGTGGCAACGGACAGTGTTCCAAAGTCCTTACTCTTACCAAAAAGATCCCTTATCCACCAACAAACCACCTTGCCTTAACCTTTACTTTAAAATGAAAATAAAGTGGAAAGCTTTTGTTTTAAATGCACAAATACCTCTTCCCTTTCTAAATCCACTTCTTTTGAAAAACTCCTTTAAACTTTTTAACCAAACCCAGCGTTGTGGTGTAAAAGCAGTTTCCTTCCACAGACTGTCCTCTCCAGGAGTTTTCCACGCTGCAGAATGTGTGAGAGGGATTATGTTCCAGAGTGGGTGAGGGGAAGCGAAGGATAACATGGAATTCCAAGAAGGAAAATGTGTTCCTGTCTCTGCAGCTCCTTTGTCAGACAATTTGCACTTTTAAAAACTGCTTTTTTTGTTTGTTTTTTTTTAACACTAATACTTTAACCCTTTCCAAATACGCATGGAACGTGGTTTGTCCGACACTCACCTGGTGTGGATGAATTGCGCTCTGCTGAACAGATGTGATGCTGTGTCACGTTGAACCGTTGGCAAAAGATGTGCAGTGATCAGTGGATTCAGTAGTGCATAGAACTTCACTGAAGCAGACCTAATCCCTCGTAGAGCTTTTGAAGAGGTAACTGAGGCTGTCTTTGGATGGACGACGAAGGTGTTAGTTGCTTTGGTTGTTGACACTTATGATACTTGCTAGAATAAGTAGTTGAGATGCAAATAACTGATGCTGACTTTTCTTATACCAGCAATCTAAGGAAAGAGCTAGTGAGTGGTTTAGTATTAAACCAAAAACTGGTCCAAGGTAAGTGTCATTAGCATATATAGATAAACTAGCAATGGCAGGGGAAGAAGTGTTTGCTGTATTTTTGTTTTTAAAGGTTAACTTTGCACCAGTGTGCCTTCCCTTCCTCCTGGGGGTGTTTGGGACCTCAGAATTTCAAGTGACACCCTTCAGTGTCACTGTTTCCACTCCCCCATTCCACCCCTCCCCCCATACAAACACTTGAGAGAAGTAACAGGGTCGTAGGATTCAGCTTTTCTTTCTTCCCTGTTCACTGTGGTGAAATCTGCGACATTCTCTGGTAGATTTTGCACACAGCCTTTGTTCTGAATAAGTGAAAAAAACAACAAAAATCCATCCGGTTTTAATTTCTTAATCAGAGGAAAAGAGCATCTGCTGTTTGCATTACTGCTACCAAAAAGGCAATCCAGCAGTGTCCCGTGACGTGCAGATGTGCTCTCTCCTCCACTGTTTCTGGAAGCTAAGGTGGATATTGCCCTGTTTGAGCATTGGGTTTGTTCAGGAAGGTATGGAGCTGTGATGGCGAGGCCTTTTCATGGTACTGTCGAACTGAAATGAAGTGTGGTTCTTGGCAGCCTGGCTTATGGTGCCCGTTGGTCTTTGTATGTGAACGGGATCCAAACACCACTTGTCCTGGCAGGAGGAAACAGCCCTTGCTTCTGTTCTGGGGCACTGTCCACCTCACACTGTTACAGTATCACTGTAACAACACTGGAACAGCTCAGTGGAAACAAAAATTTGGTTGAGATGTCTGTCGGTGCATGGGTAGGGCTGGGCTTCGCCTTCATGCCCTATAGTGTGTAGCTGTCTGTATATGCACTTGGGCTTTCCATTTGCTGCAGCTTCAGAGCAATAAAACTTAGCTCCCCTGGACTGCACCCAGCCGGCCGCACATGGCTTTATTTATGAACTGCGGTTCTGGTTGGGTGGGGAAGGTGAGAGTGTCACTGTGCAACATCACTGCCTTCCAAAAACCACGACTCGATTGAAAAGGGTGCTCAAAAGTTTGTTATACACATTTCCTTTGTGTAAATAAATGTTTACAATTTTATATTAAAGATTTGAATAAGAGTTAGATCTTCTGACTGTATATTTTTTACTTTTTATAGATTTTAAAACTATAATTCTTTATATATGTGTTTGGGGGGGTATTGTGGTAAGTTTTATGCTTGTAAATGGAGAACGGTTGAATTTGATGCTAACCTTTATGAATTTTTGTCATTGAAATGTATAAAGAGCCCATTAATCCCCTTATTCTTTTACTACGATAACTGGTGCACACCAAAAAGAAATCCTTCACTTCTGTTTTACCATTACGAAATAAATATTTTGCTAGCGTATGAACCACGCACGGTGTGGAGTTATGAGTTTGTGTGAGCTGAGCAGCACAGGGCTCTGTGTCCTGTACTGCCATGGTTCCCCTCATCCCAGCACGCAGCTCAGAGCTGATGCTCAGGGTCACATCCTTCTGCCGTGCCCTACCCCGCCCTTCCTGCTACAGAAGGGCAGCTCCAGCCAGCGAGCAGTGCGTGGCTCCAGCAGCATCCGTGCAGTGCTGTAAGTGGAGGTGTTAATGCTAACAAGCTGTTACTGATGGATTGCTCAGCCGTGCCGGAGCAGCTCTCCTGCACACGACCCATGCTGCTTGCAGTCAGGCCACAGATTCGGTTATTTGTGTATTGTTTCCTGTTTAAGTGCAGCTTTTAACTGATGGCATCTAATCTGGACTTCCAAACTAATACCTCACATCTCTCTCCCCGACCTCAGATGAAGCAGAAGTGATAAGGAAGGCTTGGTGAAGTGTGACAGCTGTGTTTCTTAAGGCCACGTTCCCAGCATCCCCCTGCACAGTCACAATTTTCATCAGCCTCTGAAGGACAGCTCTCCACGCGTTGACCTCTGGGTCCCATTCTTCGGCCGCTGTTGAAATGTTGTACGGCCTCGGAGTGGTGTAAGCAAAAGCAGTGCAGTGACATCTGAGTTCTGGGGTGGGCACCCCATGTGATGCTGTGGGTCACCAACGGGTTCTGTTAAGTGGAAATAGGACAGTGAACCTTCAGTCTGTGCCTGTGAGCAGCGTGCAGCAGCCCTGCTCCTGCTGTGCTCTGGGGATGGGGAGCTGTGTGTTCAGTAAAGTAATGGTGAAGCTGTCAGCTCGATGAAGTGCTGCAGGGGGGGTTTGAGAAGCTGAGGCTTGAAAACAGAAGTGAGATCTTGCAGCTTGGGGTGAGCAGCAGCTCCGTTCACACCTCGTTGGTGCCGTGCACGAGCTGTGTGCATCTGCACAGGGAGAGATGCAGTAGCTCAGCCCTGTCCTGCAGCTGCTCTCCATCAGCATTGGGTGAAAACTTTTCTCTCCCATTTTTGCTTTGAGATCTTCGAAGTGAGAACACACTCTTATTTAATTCTCCCATTGTTCCAGAGCTGGTTCCTAACTTCTTGAGCTGATGCGTGTTTGGTTTTTGTGATGGAGGGACGATGTCACTGAGGGCTGTGAAGCACTGCTGCTCTTTGCATTTCACCCTTACAATTCTGCTGGCACTGTTGCATTTCTGAACCATCTCTTTCCCCTGTGCTGTTGGAAGGGCAAGCCTTTGGCTCCTGGTGGTAGTGGCTGCGTTTGAAGGCTGAGCGGTGTGGGGAGAGTTAATGCTCAGAGGAAACACGTGTTAGTGCAGGGGAACAGAGCTGTGCTGTGGGGAGGGAAGGCTGGAGAGCTGCTCTGCTCACTGTGCTTCATTGGGGTGTTGGTTCATGGGGGGAAACATGAGGAGCGAGGTAGACCTGCTGGCTGCTGTCACTGTTCTGGGAGTCCTGGAGCAAGGTAAATGGCCTTTGTGTCTGCTGCTTTGCTAATTAGCTTAATTGCATCAAACAACATGGAGCTGGCTCCTGCGTTCTGCTCGCTGTGCATGTGGGATGGAAGTTGCTGCCCTCTGTGATGATGAGCGGCTGCACAGTGGTGGCTGCTCCAGGTTGGAGGCATTATGCTTTGAGATGTCAGTGGGCACGGGACACTGAAAGGTGAGTGAGCCTGAACCTCTGTCCTGGAGGGAAACGAGACTGTGGTTTCACTTCTAACCTTAGAATGCCATCAACGATAGAATGTTTGAAAGAACAGTGTTTTTTTGGTAGGATTTCAGGAGGTTGGTTGTGGCTTGGCATGGTTGGAAGCAGCTGAAATGCAGGTGGGCTCATGCAGACGCTGCTGAAGAGCCTGAACACACAGCAGAGGTGTATGGAAGGAGCTGTGTTCAGTCTGTGCCTCGTGCTCAGCCCTCACCCTGCAGTGGGACACAGCACTCTGTCCCATTCTGCAGGACAGGATTTCCCGTGCTCATCCCCGTGGAGCTGTCAGCCCCTTACCCACAGCCCTGGATGTGGCTCTGTGTTGCTTTCAGCCATCAGGTGGTGCAGCTCAGCCCCAGTGTCACCTCAAACCCCAAAGTGCTGCTTGGAGAAGGGGATTCACGACTCCAGAGGTATCAGTCATTTTCCTCACACAATTTACTGAGAAACAGATGGAAGAGAGTTTTCTTTTATGCGTTTTTGGTTATTAATGTAAGTGGGGATGGAAGGAGAGCTCAGTGTGCAGGGAAGGAAGGACGAATGCTTGAGATGAATCAAGGAAGCATTGCAGAGCCCTTTCCATTGGGAAATCCTCATCAGCTCATCCCTAAACAGCACCTTCACCCCAACTTGTTCGTTTGATGCGATCCTCCAGCGTTCCATACAGGCTGTGAGCAGAACACCACTGCTGGGGTTGGTTCTTCTTCCCCCTTTCAGTGTGGCTTCACAGGAAATACCTTGTGCAATGTCACTGCCTGCCAGTCCCCACGGAGAGGTTTGCCAGGAGCGTTCAGCCCTGGTGATGCTGAGTGGTTCTGTGGGGAATGGAGATGGTGCTGATGTTCCTCAGAGGGAATAACGCACAGAGAGGGCTCAGCCCCTGTGGGGGCATCCACTCGAGTTCAACCTCGAGGTGTGGAATCAGTAAGGTTGGAAAACACCACTGAGATCTTCTCATCTGACCGTCCACCTGCCACCAATACTGCCCATGGAGCCTGTCCCTCAGTGCCACAGCTCCATGCTTCTGGAGCACCCCCAGGGCACGGGAAGCCGATCTGGAGCGTCCTGCAGAGCAGATTGAACTGTGAGAACCTCTTTTGGAGGGTGTTCCCTCTGGTCCAGCCAGGCTGCAGGGCGCTGCCCTAAACCCGTTTCTGAGGAGGTGTGTAGGATCTGGCATGGGAAGCGTTCAGCCCTCCCCAGAGGGGTAATTGTCTTTGTCTCCTCTGCCTCCCCTGTGCCTGGGGCTGTGTGCAGGGCACTAGCACATGCGCATGTCATCTTCAGTTCATTTCTGTTGATGTTGAAGTGGATAACGTTGTGTAATAGGTCACGTAGCACCAGATTATTTACATTTCTAATTCCCTTTCCCTCTACGCCTGTTTTATTGCTTTTCTGCAGGCATGCGTGGCTCTCTCTCATCTTTAATCTTGCAACATCTGTCTCTTCTCTCCATCCCACTGCTCTGCTCTTATCCTCTGTCTTAGGACAGTCACAGTGCGGTCCTCGTGGGCTCCTCATCTCTTCCTCTCAGTGCCCTACAGCTGCACACAGCTCAGCACCTCGCTGACCCCAACCACAGCACTGCCACAGCGACCACAGCCTGGCTCATAGTTCCGTGTTCTCCATTTTCAGCAAAAGCAAAAAAAAAATCACTTAAACGTCATCAGCAGTCCCCTGTGGGAGTAATGATCATTCAACAAATGGTGGAACGATCCAAATCCTTCAGCTCTGTGGAGTCGCCTATCCAGGCCTGAGCCCCTCAGCCCCTCCTCGAGCTGCTCCAGTGAGAGTGCAGTGTCAGAGATCAGTGCCCCAATCACAACAACATCAGTGTGGGCACCTCTAATTGACCTAATGGCATCACAGTGCTTGGGTGCTGCTGTGTGCTGTGATGCCATCCTTGTACAAAGGCCCACCAGGTGTAGTGGGAGGCATTAACTGCTCTGGTAAGGCTGAGGGCATCTAAGTACAACAGGTACAGAGGGAAGGCTTAAAGGAGTAGTGCAGTGGTGGGGATGCAGCCTTCCTGCAGTGCCAGGCTGGCCACGATCCCACACACACTTACTGTGAATAACCAAATCCATGTTAGATCTGCTTGGAACGCATTTATTCATGGCTGTGACGGCCCGGGGACTGCCAGCCTCACAGTGCTGCTTTCCCCCAACCCTGTGCTTGACTGAACTGGGTAATGCTCTGCAGGGCAGTCACTCTGTCTGTTCTCTTTCAGCCCATTTTGCACTGCAGGTGATCCACGCCCGGCGGAAGTACAAGATCTCTCCCCCGGAGACAATGGGTCACCCCGACTTCGAGCGGATCTTCAGGGCTCAGTAAGGTTTGGCTGTTTGCAGTGGGTTGAATGTCTCTATCAGGAAAGAGCTGCAGTCGTTTTCACCTCTTTCTGCTGATCCTGGATTTCTTCTCACGCTTTGCATACAGACACGGAGGTGTGAAAGCCAAAGCAGTGAGCAGCCGTGTCCCACGCTCTGACTTCTTGTTCTGAGTGCTTTGGCTGCAGTGCTCCTGTCCTTCCATCAGTCCTCCTTCTGCCCTCAGCAGACACAGCCAAATTAATAATTAGCGGCCGCACGGGAGAGGCACTGACACAATGCTTTAGAATCCTCACGTTTCATATTAACATTGCCTCCAAAATGAGAACAGCTGAAGCCGTGTTAATAACCCCATGTTTTTATGTATGTTTTCGCTGTTGAACTGAAGGGCTTTGCAGGCAGAGCCACGAGGGGGTCTTCATCTTTTTTTCAAGTCGTGGTACTGCGGGAGCACTGCTGGGCCCACACTGAGTGCTGCTCCTTCTTCCTCTGCTCCCACGCAGTGAGAAGTGCTGGGGCTAAACTGGAAATGCCTCCAGGTCCCTCTGTGGCTTCCAACGCGCACCGGTGTCCTTCTTGCACCTGGGCCATGCTGCTCCATCGGCAGCCAAAGGGAATGGCTGAGTGGTGGTACACTGAGAGCGAGGGGGACGGTGTCGATGTATGGCTGTGGACAGCTGGCAGCCTCCCTCGCTCAGACTGTAGCTGCTTCCTCAGACTTTCCAGCTCCCGCTCTGGCTGCGTTCCCTGAGCTTCAGGGACTTCACGGCCAAACTGAAGACTGAATTGCTCAGGGCTCTGCAGTCACTGCCCCGAGCAGCGCAGCCCTGGGCCATCCCCGTGAGAACCCACCGGCTGTGGCTTTCATTCCTCTCTGCTTCTCACAGGGCGAACTGCTCCGAGTACTTCCCCATCTTCCTCTCCCTCCTCTGGGTTGCTGGGATCTTCTTCCACCAAGGTAAGGGGCAGCAAGACCGAACGTGCACCGGGGCAGCTGTGCCCATCTGCATCCCATGAGCACCCACGGAGCTCTCCCACAGCCGCAGACCCCGTCCTGCTCAGTGCAGCTCCCGCTGTCCCCGCAGGTGCAGCTGCAGTCTGCGGTGTGCTGTACCTCCACGCACGCTTCCGCTACTTCCAGGGCTACACACGGACTGCACAGGGACGGTGAGTGCCCGAAGCACAGCCCACGGGTCACACTGGGAGCCACGCTCCCCTCCCCACCCACATATATGGGATGCTCACCCCCACAGCTGATGGGTTTTCCCCACAGGTTGGGGCCGCTGTACACCAGTGCCTGGCTGCTGTGGCTGCTGCTGGGGCTGGCGGTGGCCGGGCTGGTGGCACACTTCCTGCTGTCCCTGTCCTGCCCGTGGGTGCTGGCGTGGCTCCTCCAGCTGCTCCGTGCCCCTGAGCACCCCACTCAGCTCAGCCCTCTGTGGGACCGGCAGCTTCCCGTCCCCAGTGCCCACCTCATCCCTGTTGGAGTGTCACACGGTGGAGATGCAAGAAATAAATGCCTTTTCTAAACAGGTATCATCCCTCATTGCCAATAGGGATTGGGGACCAAGGGGTGAGCACGTCACAGGTTGATGGGTCCAGTGGGAAAGGCTGCTGTGATCAGAACCTGAAAGTGGGTACGAGCTTGTCTAAAACCTCACCAAAACTGACAGGGTCAAAAGCCTTACTGTACCCAAAAGGCAACGCCTGTGCTCGTCCCTGCCTTTAATCACACAGTCACTGAGGATGGAACAGAGACCCCTAAGATCCCCAAGTCCAACCCCAACCCATCCCACCGTGCCCATAACCACGTCCCTCAGTGCCACATCTCCACGGTTCTGAAACACCCCCAGGGACAGTGATCCCCTCACCTCCCTGGGCAGCCCCAGGTGCTGCTGAATTCCCCATCAAGCAGAAAGCTCTTGCAAATCCACAACACATTCCCTAAGCACCATTTCACAACTGCACTTTGTCAGTGTGGGTGCATTCCCTGCTCCCAGCTGAGCAAAGAGCAGCTGAGTGCTTCCTTCTTCCCAGGGAGGAACACCAGCCCACCCTAAGTGGCTCTCACAGCTGCAGCAAAGGTTTAAAGTTTGCTTTTATTACAGTGCACATTATTTTATATATTTATATATAGAGATGTACTTGAAAAATCAAATGTATCCAATAATAAAAAATACAGCACGTTAAAGTAGTATAATGCATTCCAGTGTATAGCTGAAGAGACATTGGGATTTACACTAATCCCTACTAATTTTGAACTGGGCTACTTCTGAATTTTTTTTTTCCCCAAAAAATTCACACCAACCAGTAATAGTTATTTAAAAAGCTGTTTCCTGCACTCCATCTCAAGGCATGAAGACACTGGAGACTTCACCATGAGTTACGGGGCTGCGTTCAATGCTGGCAGGCACAGTGTGGCGTTTATTTTTTTTCCCTGCCATACTCAGAGCTCCAACCCCAATTTGCATTTGTCCCTCCTCCACCACAGGAGGATCAGTCCTCGCCCTCACAGAATCCACAGCCGTGCTCAGGATCAGTGCCTGTCCCACAGCGATGCATACGTTGATCCCTGGCTGTTCCCATCCCAGCCATCCCACACCCACACATCAGCCCACAAAGCACGGGTGGGGTGAAACTGCCTGAACCCGGCCCGCCCCATCCCCAAACACAGCCACCATTCCCTTTCTCGGGCTGAAGGTGCTTTTAGTCTCCGTGATTGCTAAAGCTCATCCTGACACCGCAGGGCCCCGCACGCTGACAACGCGCCCACGGGAGCGCCTGGCTCTTGCCTAGGGGAGCAGAGCCGCCCCTCTGCAGGGCAGCTCGGCTTTTGCTTTAGCTCTTCTTCCAGAGGAAGGTCTGTCCCAGCCCCGCAGCACCAGTGCTGGCCTCGAAGCCAAAGTGTTGAGGGCCGTCCGGCGCCCGCAGGTCAGAGTGTAACAGCTCCTCCTGAGGCGCCACCTCGCTGGCATCGCGGTCCCCGCGTCTCGGCCGGCTCAGGGACGAGGAAGAGTGGGGGGAGGGAGAAGGACCCGGGCGTACGTGTGTCCATCCTTCATCGTGCCTGCTTCACTCTGCCTTTTTGATAAAAATCTGGAAGGAGAGGAGGGCAGAAAGCAGTCACGTGCCAGTGCAGCGCGTTACCCGCGCGTGGAGCAACGCGGGGCGCCGCAGAACGTTAAGGTTGGGGCGCACCTCGCTCAGGATGATCCACACCGGGGAGTCCGTCTGGATGGACAGGCGGATGGCTTCCAGCGGCCCGAAGGATGGGTCCACCTCACCCTCTGCAACACCCTTGGAGAAGGAGCCTGGTGGGAGAGCACAGGTGAGGAGGGGCTGGCAGAGCAGAGGCACCGAGGGGACCGTGCACTCGGGGCCCAGGCAGCACTCAGTGCCTCTTTCCCAAACAAAGCCATGTGAAGATGAGCACAGGGGACGGATGCGGGGTCTCCTCCCGTACCTATCTGGATGTAGCCGTCAGCCGTCCTGTGGTATCTGACAGCTGTACCTCTTCCCTCCTGCAGGGTTTCCTTGTCTGACTGCAGGCTCTGCAGGACGGAGAGGAGCTCTCAGCTCAGGACCGTCAGTGAGAGTCACCCCAAAGCCCCAGGAATAGCAGTAACCCCACAGCCACCCCCACAGCACCCCTGGGCATTTGCAGGTCTCAGCACTCTAGGGCACCTCGTTCCCCTGCCCAGCACAGGGAGCAGTGCATTCTGCCCTGGCCCTTCCTTTGCAGCTGCCCCATCCATTTGGGCATCCTCTGTAGGCGGCCCCGTCCCAGCTCCCAGGGTGATCCCACACCACGGGTGACCCCTTGCTCATGCTGCCAGCACCTCCCAAAGGCACTCGGGGTTCTCCTGACAGCTCTCAGTGGTTCCCCTTTCCCCGTCCTCTTTATCTTCCCACTCCACCTGCATCTCAGCTTTCCTAAAACGCTTACATCAAACGGCAAAACCTCCACAGTGGTATTGAAGAGTTTGTCTTCTGGGTGCTCGATGTTCCCGCTGCGGAAGAAGAACCTGTGACAGAGACCAAAACCACAGAAAACCACATTGAGCACAGAGATGTGATGACTTTTACCCAAGTGAGCCTTCAAACTTCTCAACCCGAGAGGTGCCTTCCCAGAAAGCACCTGGTCGGTAAGGAGACCTGTGCCAGATGGGCAAACTATGGGTTGTTCCTAAGTGCAGGAAAGCAAAGTGTCCCTGCAGACATGGACCCACCCAGAAGGGTCAAATCACCCTCCCCCTGGCAGAGCACTGCTCCCACCTCCCCAGGAGCTATAATGGGGACGGGCAAAGAATTCTGAGAGCCATGAGAACACGAGAGAAGTATCATCTCCTCACGCTCTGTGCCACCCTGGTGTCCCCACCCGTGCAGCCCCCGGGCACCTGCCTTTCAATGCGGAGTGGTTTGAAGAATCTGAATCTGATGAAGTCTCCGGCAGTGGGTGTGAAGGCCCAGAAGAAGTCCTCTCTCAGGTAAGCCTTCTCCAGGGTGAAGTGCTGGTAGGTTTTCAGGCTGGTGCTCACCTCTGCAGGAGGGTTGACGTGCTCCTTCCGCAGGGCATGCTTGCCAAAGTCCTTGTCCTTGATGGAGGCAAAGCAAGAAGGCAGAAAAGGGTCACGAGCTGCTCTCAGCCACGAGGAATGGGGTTTCCAGCAAGGCAGTGTGAATTAAAAGCTCTTGCTTTGCACAGTGGAGAATGCAGCACTGCTGCTCCCTGCGTCTCAGCCAGCAGCCTGAACACAGCTTCCAAATGCCACAGAACTCCTCATCACACCAGCTCTCTGTCAGGTGAGGGGCAGTTTATCAAAGGCCTCAGGTGATTTAATTCATCTGCAGCAGCACAGGGGTGTCAGAGACCAGTCAGTACTCACTTTCAGCTTCTGGATCTTCCCAGCCAAAGAGGAGTGGGTTCCCACATGCTGGAAGAGTGAGGGCTTGAAGCGGATCCTCAGGTTCGCCTTCTGCCGGTCGCAGTGTTTCTGAAACAGGAAGATCCCCCACGTCACTGCCCCACGTGCCAGCTTCCAGCACCAACAGAGGAACCCCTGAGGGCACGACTGAACACCACCACCACTGGGCACCACCACCCAGGGCTCACGGCCCACGGTCGCGTTTCTCATTGCTAAGCGCATCCTGGATAAAGATGAGCAAATCTCTGAGTGCTGTGAGGTAGGGAAAGGCAGAGAATTCAGTTTCCTTTGTCCTTGGCTTATCTGGAAAGCCCTTTCCCTGTGACTCAGAGCTCAGGATCTCTTACTTCTGAAGTGACAGTAAGTTCTGGGATATTTAGAGCCTAAGCTTGCAGGCAGCAGTCACAGCCTCTCATCACTGGGCAGTTTTCAGTCTGCTGGCGGATTCTGTTGGGTGCTGCCAAAGCTGCTGGCTGCCTCATGCCCATCCCACCACCTAAATGAAGCTGGACATGCAGCTCTGCTGCAGCCAATGCCCTCCATGGGGAGAGAGATGATGGGAAGGGACTACAGGAGAAAGGATAAAAGCCCGGAGAGCACAGAGTAGAGCCATGACGAGGGGAACAGCAGCAGTGGGCCTGGGCATTCTGTGTTTTTTTTCCCAATTCTCTGTCTCACCTGCCTGGCACCACTGGGCACAGTGCAGAGGGGGGATGACATCAAGCACTGCCACCATCCCCGCGCCACGAAATCCAAGGTACACCCCTGTGAGCTGCCAGCAGATAATCCCTTAATCAGCTCACATTACATTAGAAAATTAAAAGCAGCCCTGCTCATTGCCAGT
Source organism: Odontophorus gujanensis (assembly GCA_013399175.1). Lineage (NCBI taxonomy): Eukaryota > Metazoa > Chordata > Aves > Galliformes > Odontophoridae > Odontophorus > Odontophorus gujanensis. The sequence goes on from VXAB01012034.1 coordinate 366,373, forward strand.
GACAACAAACGCAGCCCTGCAGAGCAACCGTCAGTTCTCATCTCTGGGTGGGCAGAGAAGTGAGAAGGGGAGAGGAGTGGGCTATGACATCTCCTGGTTTCTCCTTCTCCCTTTTACCACTTCTGTTAAAGCAGCATTTGCTGACAGCAACACCGACCCAGCGAAGCCAGGGCTGGGCTCAGCTGGTGGTAACAAGGCCATCCTTTCAACACAGCTCTGCCCCAGGTAAACCTAAAATTAGTTTAAAAAGCAGGCTACATCCAGAGCAGACAAAGCACTCAGCAAAAGCTCAGGTCAAACAAACTTTCAGTCAGAAAGACAAATCCTCACTGCTACCGATTTGGTTCCGCTCAGCAGGGTTTACAAGTGGGAGTCGTGTCTGAATAGGAGCGGTGCAGAGTTAATCATGCAAACAGTAGGGAAAAGAAGCCAGAAATCCACACGGAAAGTAGGTTAATTTTTAAAAAGGAAACACACTGAAGAGGTTTGCAGGTTCCCCTGGGAAGCCCTCGCAGAGGCTCCACCAGGCAGGAGCTGAGCAGAGCTGACGGGGCTGTGCAGGGGGATCTGTGCTGAACCAAATCTCGGGCTGAAGGCTGAAGGGAGGGGGCATGGGGAGGGGGGCACAGAGAGCAGTACCATTCCCTGCTCCATCCCCGCAGCCCAAACCCTGCCCGTGGCTGAGAGCTCATGGGGGCCCAGCAGAGATGCTCTGCCACCCAGCCCTGACCCTCAGGCAGAAATACAGTCTTAGCCCCAGTGTGACTGCTTGCACTGGCACGTGCCATCAGGTCCTTTGCGGCCACCAGGTCCCTCCCAGGCTGCTGGCTCTGAGCATGCAGCTATTCTGGGCCACCGGGACTCAGCTGCTCACTGTCTGTCAGGAGAACGCAAGCAGAGTAAATACAGCATGCTCAGGAAGGAGGGTGGGGAGATGGCGGTGAGCTCATCTCACTCGTGCTCACCCCCACTCCTTCTCTGCCCATCCCACTCAGTTTAGTCCACTGCTGCTGTTGCTACGACTTAAAAGCACAGCCCGTGGAAGCAGGGGTTTCTGCTGCTGACTCTGTGAGGCAGCACGAAGCAGGATCCCATGTCAGCACTCTGCACACTCCCAGATGCTGCAGCGAGATGCTGGTTAGTGGGGCAGGGAGGGGCAGCTGAGGGCAGCCCATGCAGGTTCCTGGTGGGGATGTTATGTGAGCACCAGCGGAGGGGTATTCTGGGGTACGGTGTGGGGACAGCTGCTGTGCTGCAGGCACAGCCGGCTGCTGCTCAGACAGGTACAGAAAGAATGTTTTTTCTGGCAGCTGCAGAAAGGGCTTAACTCCCCCATCCTGCACTGTCCATAAGGAAACCCACAGGAACAGCAAGGCTCGGTGCAAAGTCAGCTGGAGCCAGAGCTCACAGAAATGACCTCTGAAGCCTCTGCAGGTGCAGACCAACCACGTTTCTTCCTGCTCACAGAAGGAACTTTCCCTTCAGTGCAGGTTCTGTACTTACAGCATCCTTCTCAGGGTTGCAGACTTTCACCCAAAGGATGTGATCCAGCAGCCAGTCAATGGGTTTGTCCTTATAGAACATCAGGATGAACTCCACGATCAAGCTCAGATCCAGAGACTTGAACATTTTTCCTACAACACAAAGAAAGGGGAAAGAGAGCAGCTATTGCAGGACATTGTCTAGAATGAGAGCTGGGAAGAAAACTTGTGAGACTGAGCTGTGGAGGTCAGATGTGTCCCTTTCTGCACATAAATGGAATAACACGCAGCTCTGTTTTATGTACCAGTGCTGTTGGCACCATTAATACAGCTCTGGATTTAATATTCACAGCAGAATTAGAAAACATTAGTGTCTTACAGGTCACAGCAGTACCAAAAAGTCTAAAACTCTTCCATTCAGCAGACAGAAAGAAGGTTGAAAACCACTCAGCCAGCTGCACAACAGATCGTTTCCTGCCCTGAAAACTGGAAGCTTTAAGCCAGTCAAACCAGTATCCAGAATAACAGATCTAGCTGCTACTGCAGCCATGTACTGCTGTTCCCAAAATAGTTCTGTGCTGATGTAAATTTCCTTTTGTACACTGTTAGGCAACACCAGAGCCAATCCAGCCTAAAAGCTACTGGTCGTGTCCAAGCCATCAGGCTGTCTGGTGGGCTTCCAACCAGGTTTGTTTTTATTAAAAGCCAATGTCAGCTGTGACTTGGAGGAATCCTTTTTCCTATGCAAACATAGGGGTCGTTGCAAAAAATAAGGAGGAACAGAGTCCAAGGTTTTGACCATCTCATGGACACGTGTTGCTGGACAAGAGCTGACCTGCTTACAGGACCCTGCAGGTGTTGGTGCTTGTCAGGACAGGGGTGAGACTTTACCAATAAAACCCAGCTGAGAGAACTCCAGGATCATCCACTCCTCGGAGGGCTGCTGCAAGGCAAAGTTCTTCATTGTGCTGAGATAGTTTGGTTTGGCCACGATATCGTCCTCCAGCTGCAACAGGAAGGGACATTCAGTGCTAATGACACGTGCAGGTTCCAGTAAGAGCCTCTCTGTAGAGCAATCACACTGTAGAGCGGAGGAAAGCTTTGGCACAGACTTAGTTTACACTGGAAGATGCTCCAAGCAGATCCTCACAGGTAAACAAAGCAAGAGCTCCTGCTCTGACTGGGAAAGATGCCTCCAATTCTGAAGCATCTTAAAAACCACCTGGCCACCCCCACCCACACTGAGCAGCCACATCTGCCAAGCTGTGCTTCACACGCAGTAGTGTCCAGCAGAACTCTACTCCCATCAGCTGGAGGGCTGGTACTTTGCCACCACTGGAGGAGGTGATGGTTACACCATCAAGCTGTGACACCACGTGCAAGCAGGCTCTGGAGGCACTCGCCCCCTGCAGCCAAATGTGGGCCAGGGCTTTGCTCCCCTATGGAGTGAGCAGTCTCTGGGGTTGGCACAGCCCAGCCATGCGCTGAAGTGGGTGAAACACAAATTAAAATGGCAGATTACCATCTCCTCTCCATCCCTGGCACCAAACCTACCTGCACGTAATAAATGCCTTTGGACTGGGCATACATCATTAAAAAGCAGTAGTCGAGGTTCTGCTTGGTTCTCCACCTGCAACAGACAAAGGCAATGACAGCGCCCATCCTGCCCAGCACATTATTGCTCCTTTTGGTCCTTGAGTGATCCACTGAGAGCTGCTGCACAACTGGAGGGCTTTCAGAATGAGCAAACCTGGGTTAAAGCCAGCACCACGCTCTGCTGATGGGAATAGAGCACACAAGGCAGACTCTGCAAGGCTGGCACCAGCTCACAGCCCGACACAGCACCCCTTCAGCTCTTGGACAAAGTGAGTTTTGGGGCCTTGTGTGGGCCTGCAGAAAAGCTTTCTCTCTGCTGGAGTTGGAGGGGGAGATGTCGCAATTAATTAAGGGTTTGCTTGCTTCTAAACTCATCTGATTCTTACCTGACTCTTTCCTTGGGGTCCCCAAAGGATTCCCGCAGGTGGGAGAAATCAGGGTAGAAATGTGGAGAGGGGGAAATCACCTCCAGGAGACCTGAGTGGATTTCCTTTGGGAATCTGAGGGAGAAAGGTGGCAGTAAATAAATGCATGCCTCCATGCCAGACATACCACTTCACAGACCACTTCAAGCCCCAGAATCAAACAGAAAACGCAGCCTCTAAGATGAGACCTCCCCTAGTGCACCCCTGTCCTCATCAAAGGGCTCTGGGGGGAGACTGGCACCCAAAGGGCACCGTCCCATATTTATGGCACTTAGAAAACACACAGGTCAGCTTCGGAGAGAAGGTGCCCTCCCACCAGCTGCTCTGAGGATTCAATGGCCCTGCAGACTGGCTCAGCAAAGGTAGGCCTTGCTGACATCACTGGCGTTCAGAGATTTTCCAAATGTGCTGGTAATTAAGAGTCGTTTTGCAGAGATTATGTTATGCATTTCTGATAAGTTACTTAAAGCACCGTGCTGTGCTGCAGTTAGGACAGCCAGCAGGAGTTCCACCTCGTTTCCTCATGCTGATAACATCAGCATGTATTTTTTCCTGTAATGTGGTTTAGGGGCCTTTAAAGAGTCAAACCCAAACAAGAAAATCTCACTCATCTGAAAAATATGTACCTACAGAAGTGCTGCAAGCAATACCCAGAGACTGCTGAAACTGCCAGAGATAAACGGGAAACCCAGTTATTTTTACACTGCCTTTTTTGAGAACATTTGGTGCAAGGTTGATTTCCTTTGTTTGTGCAGAGCCTGGAGGATGGGAGATGTGGCACAGGGAGACAGAGAGAACGCCAAAAACTTCTCACTTAGTTTTCCCTCCCCTATTCCCTCCTGGGACTGGCAAGATTTCCAACTATTTTCAGCAGTGAAACAGAGCTGATCAAACCTGCACCGAGGCAGCGACCGCCTTCACCTCCTGCAACACGAGCTCAGCGCTCCCTGTCCCCACGCCACCTCCATTCCATTTGGAAGAAAAAGAAGTGAAGTGAACGGGGGTGGGGACAGAAATAAAATCATGAGGCCAATTAAAGTTGCAGGCCATCGGCACAGAGCGCTTGCTGCAGCAGCGGCCAGCAATTCCATCAGGATGCAGCAGACAATCGGCCCATTATCCCCGCTGCGTGCATCCTGCAGCCAGCAGGCAGGAGGAGGGAGTGCTGCCAGCTCCTGCACAGCAAGATGGAGGGCTCTGTTTCAGCTCTGCTCCCAGGGCCCGGCACACAGCCCTCCACTTAGGCACTCATCCCAGCCCCTCGCCCATCATTGGCTCGGGGATATGCTGCCCTGCAGAGCCTCCTTCTTGTGGTTGCTGCCACCCTTTGGAAACATGCAAGGGCAGGAGCCGGACCGCAGGCAGAGCCTCCTTGTTCACCATCTTTTCCTTAACCTCTGAGCTCTGGCTGGCAATGATCCGCCGCCAGCTCCTGCCCTGATAGTGCTAAGGCTCCAGGACATAAATAGCAGTTAGGGAGAGAAAAATGTAACCATCGCCTAGGACATGGGGAAAACAAATCAGAGGGAGCAGGAGGAAAACCAAACATGGATTTTGTAGGCACGAGCATGTGGATGTGCACACTGCACTGCTCTGCACTCACAGAGCAGGCAGAGGGCCGCACCAGGTACTGCAACGATTGCCAGGATTACTGTAAATCTAAATAATCCCTCCTCTTGCAATGCCAAAGCACAGAAAGAGCAAAAACAGAATGGCACGGCTATGCGTGTTGAACACTGCAAGCACAAAGCAGTCTACTGGAAGCTACAGATGGGACACATTTTGGAACAAGCAGAACTGGAAGCAGAAAAAGCAAAGACAGTGCAGAACTGAAGAACAGCAAACAAAGCAGACAGCAACATGAAAGGGGCAGAGAACAGCAGGCATTCCCCCCTGAAGCCACCCCTGCCCCGAGGCACAGCCCAGGCCCACATAGTCACTCAAAGTGCTTACAAGTTTTTGATATTTTCTGCCACTCCAGCTGTGTACTGCGTGTCTGTCTGAAAACACAAGTTATGCAGTGTTAGATCACTCAGCCCCAGCCTCTGCTGCCCCGTGCTTCACAAATCTCCTTGCATACACCCCGAGCACGCTGTGAGCTCCTCCATGTCATCCTCCTTCACCACCCATCGCCCCACCTCGCACCCAATGCTCTTCCCTGCTCTGGTGAAGCCCTCTGAGGTGAACCCAAGCCACGACAGCCAGCAGGGCAGACCCTGAGCCCTGTGCCTCCCAGTGATGCCAGCACCTGCCCCGTGCCTCTGCACAAAGCGTTAACTGCTGGGCTATCTGCTTCTTGTTTCATACACGCCGGCTTTCATCCAAACAACACTCTCGGCAGAGAAGGATCTCCACCCCTCTTGTGAAAAACACAGGGTTATTGATGTGCTTGCAGTTCCATTTCAAGTTCATTTCGACACTTCTCTCCCCAGACCAACAGTTTGTTCCCAGAGCTCACCCTGCCACCTGCAGTGGTGGAGGCAAAGGTCAGCGGCACTGCAGGGCTCTATCTGCGAGCGAGATAAGTGCTAAGCAGGGACAGGCACGAGACAAAAAGCATCTGACCAAGAAAACACCACCAGGAGCAAAGGGCACGAGACCCAGGAGCAGAAACGTGCGTGTTTCCTGGTGCCTGCATTGTTCTGGATGATCACATGCTCTGCAGGAGCGGGATGGGGGTGTGGGTGGATGTGCAGATGCAGCACCGGGGTCAATGCCTCAGCGCCAGGAGGAGGTGACAGGAGCAATGTGGGGATGTGTCACCAGCAAGGCTGTGCTGGAATGGGGACATGGGAGGGTTTTCTCGAGGGAACAAAGGTCCCATTCCCAAAAAGGGCTCCATCTCTGTTCTGGAATTACCAGCCAGGGGGCCCAAAAGCCAAGTGTTACTCAAAATGTCAAAATGTGGGGAAAGAGGCATCAAAACCAGGCATTCATCTGTGAGCTGCTCCCGCTCCCGTGCCACTGAGGTTTATCATTCTCAGTGGATCTCTGAAAATCGAGACAAATGCATTTGGGGCTCACAAAAATAATCCCGAGGGGAAAGCCAGGGAGAAAAATAACCATCTAAGCCAAAGATAAAAGCAGCTCTTGTGGATTAATGTATCAAGGCTTTTTAGCCCCTGGATTCAGCAACTGATTCTGGGCTCCAGACATGAGTACAGGGCAGCATATTAGTCTCAGATGCAAGTAAGTGGGCTCCTGGGTCCGGAGAGAGGTTAGGGCCATTTTCAAAGAACGGCTGAGAAACAAAGCTGCTGCAGGGAGGGCTGAGAGCCCCTGATACGCTGCCATGGAGCTGCTCCAGCTCAGTTTGGGAACAATCACTCCAGCACTCCTCCAGAGGAAGCATGGTATAGACAATGATAAGATCACACGTCACACCATCAGCTGCTGACGTGAGACACTGCTGTGCTCACACCCCGGCCTTCCTAATTTTGGGCAGGATGCATCTTATGATCCTGGCAAGGGCTGGGTTCATCTACTTCGTCCAGAAGCAGACCAGGCCCGTGGTACTGTTTAGCACCACGTGGGACCAACAGGCCAAGCTCCACCTTACCTCAGCGATGAGGACGACGATGACCGAGTCCTCCTTCTCCTGCTGCGTGAGCTCGGAGATGAGGGAGCTGAGGGTGTCCGTAAGGTACGAATGCACCTCCCGCTTTACGCTGGGGATTCCCATCACGACAGACACTGCCCAGGGCCAAGAAGAGATTTTAGAGAGGGGCTACGCTGGAACAAGATGTTCCTCTCAATTCCCCACCAGGCCAGCAGCAGCCCATCGCGACCGTGGCAGGGCACCCACTGCAGTCAGTGCTTGCACACTGGCTGGCTCTGCTGTCTTCATGGTGCCTGGACTCTGCAGGCAACTGTGGGGATGGTGAGCTGAGGACACAGGCTGTGCTGAGCCTCGGTTTTGGAGATTTGGGGCACCAAGGTGGACACAGCCACAAGCAGCCTAGCTGTCCCTAAGGCTGGGCAGGTTCCATCAGCCAGTAAACTTGGCTTTGTGCTGTTTTATGAAAAGCAGAAAGGAATTAGAGACTCTCTTTTTTTCTCCCACAAAGACTTAGGGAATGCCCTAACCCCCCTCTGCCCATGGTCCTTCCTGGTACATGAATGGCAACTTCAGTACCCTTGTTCTCCAAAGCCCACCCCCATGGCTGGAAGCACCTCGGTTTAAGAGGTACTTAACTCACTCAGCTGCTTGGCTTCGGGTTGGGATTTGGGAGCAGGGGAGGAAATATTTAAGAACCCAAGTCCTGCTCTGGATGGGATTTGCCTCTTAACACAGTTTAGAGTCTTCACAAACTGTGCTTTCATCTGACCACCTTGTAGGCAAAGCCTAGAGCGCTCTGGAGATGGAAAGCAGCAAAAACCATCTGAGAGAAGCACTGAGAACACTTCATGAGCACAGACATCCCCATGACACCTTGGCACGCAGATGCTCCGTGGCTTACCCACCCCGTGTGCTGCAGCACCAAGGAAGCTCACATCACACATGCAGCCGTTCCTCCAGTCCTGCTCATCTCTGCAGCACAGCCAGGCCCGGAGGAAAGGGCAGGGACAGGCACCAGGTGAGAGGAAGAGCACTAAAGCAGCACTAATTCCCATTTACCTCCAGTGCGCCCCTGTCCCACATGCACGGCTGGCTGCAGACTGTTCTCCTTTGACAGCAAATGTGGCAAATGATGGAAGATGGTGGGAAGGTGCAGCACATTCTTGTTGGTGATATTCCACAGTTTTAACTTGGTTTCGTCTTAAAAAGGAAAAGGGAATCAATATGCAGGGAACGGAATGTAGGAAGAGACTGCAAGGCAAAAAGCCTTTTCAGAGCAGCCTGGCCACCTGAGACTACTGCTGGGTTATAAAAAATGAGGCCAACCTTTAACATGCTACCACAAACCCAATTAAAGTTCAGCAGGAGCCATGAGGGCCTTGAAGAACTCCCAAAATATTTGGGAAGGAAGGGGGGGAATGAAGATCAAATGAAGGCCAAATCGGATCTTTCCGGAGAGATCCAATTTTCTTCAACTGAGCAACTTAAAAAAAAATGAACAAAAAAATTGGCAGGGGGTGCTCGGCCAGTCTAACTCCTTCCTCTTCCCTGTCTCCAGATACCCACTTTCCATATGCATTCAGTACAGCCATAGGAAATGGCATGTGTGACTTGCAAGAAAAAGAACTTAGAAGCAAGCAAGTTGGCAAATATCACTGGCAGAGGCAATCACAATGTTCAATGATGCACATGTACCTGCAGTTAAACAGGAGTTTAAGAGTCCCCGGGTCTGTTGCATTAAATAACTACAAAAACCAACAAACACCGCTGAACTCCACCGTCTGCTGGTGCCAGGAGGGAGAAGAGCACCATCCTACCTGCACACACACCTCTCTACCTCCTTACTAGCAACCTCCAAACCATGTGCTCTGCTGCTGCTATTCACCAGATAGGCTGCTCCAGGTGCGGTTGATGTCCCGCAGGGCCTGCTTCTCCGACACAGCTCTCTTGATCTCCTCCAGGACCAGGTTCAGCTCCTTGGAGCGCTTCAGGCTCTCCTGCTCAGCTGCGTGCAGTCGATCCCGGAGAGCCAGGAACTCCCTCTGGTAGATGTCCACAACGTCACCTGCGGGTGGCAAAGAGAGCACTGTGTTTCCTCTGTGCTCTGGAGGGTTTCAAGGTACAAATGCAAAAGCAGTCATCCTTTCCCTACCTCCGTAATCCTGAAACTTGGATTTATGGAGCTGTGGTCTATCACACACTGAGAAGATAAGGTGGAGAGAGCTGGTTGATATACAAACCGTGGTTGAGCCATGCACCAGAAAAGTGTCTCTGATTCATAAAACAGCGTTTTATGACATCTGCTTTGTGCTACCATGTCAGCTACGAGAGCTCTGACAGTCTGTGGGAATCTCCAGTTGCAGAACCACAATGTAAAAGCTGCCTCACTTTCTCTCTTTAACTTGGGCTCTGGGCCATAGAGAACAATGACCAAAGCACACAGCAAAAATACAATGCATGTTAGTCCTTCTTTGCTCTACTCTCAGCTGCTTGCATTAGTTTTAAGAACAGTATCGTGCATCCCTGCAGTGTCAGAAGTTGGGGTGTGCCAGTTGGCAACCACAGGAGTGAGCAGCGAGGACCCAGAGTCGAGTGAAAAAGAACTGGAAGCACCGGTGTTGGTGACTTGGTAGAACAACGACAAAACCACAAAATACAGATATTTCCAGTCTCCCTGCTCCTAGCTTGGGTTCCCTTACTGTAGAAAAATATGAGTTTAAGATCGAAGGCCTTGGGCATGAGGTGCAAGCTGCTATCCAAGAGAGGACACGACCAGGAACCTTCAATTACCAGCCCTGACACTACAGCAGATGGCACCCCAGGAACGACCCCAAAATTCCCTCACAAGGACTGCTCCAAAGGACCATCTATCAGCAGGGTGAGCAGATGCCAAATCTTGGGCTCACAGGGAGGGAACCAGCACTGCACACCCAGCTGTGCCGGGAACACGGCTGCTACAGATGGCCTGGCATGAATAACTGGGGCAAAGGCAGTGGCCCCACGGGGGCCCCCTCCAGATGGCACACAGCATCTCCAGGGAGAGGGAGCTGCCAAGGCTCAATCGAGTGGATTTTATGTTGCTAGGCCATAGCGGCTGTGGACAGGATGCTTGTCATGGTGGCAATGGCAGGCGCAGGCATACCACGAAGTCTTGCCCTCAGCACAGACAGAACAGACAGCTGCTCCCGTACTCATGGGGTTTCATTCAGCCCGCCCCATCTTCGTGCCACCCGCAGCCAGCCTCGAGCTGTGGCATCCCTCCCACGGTGTGCATGAGCCACGGTGACACTGGCAGGTGAGCAACCAGAGTTCTGCAGCTTGTCTGGACAAGGGGAACTATAGGAGGAGCAGAGCCTGACATAAAAAACCCACTGCCCAGCCCCATGCTGGTGCTTGCCAAGGCTGCCTCGAGGCAGAGTCCCAAAGGGATCCTAAGGACAAAACCAATTACAGTCATCTTACTGCTCCTAAATGAGGCAGAACAAAGCCTATCACATGGCAGTGGTGGCCGGGATGCTTATATCAATGCAAGTGTTTGGATACGCACTTAAGGAACCATAATAAAAGTAATATATATAAATGAGTAACTTCTCATAGGGTAATAAAGCTTTTTATTTCAAAACAGCATCTTACCAGCATGCCCTTTTTAAACAATAGAACTACTGAGTGCCTCCATCCATAACTAACTATATAACAGCTGGCAGTGGAGTTGGTTAGCTATTAATGTACTTTTCTAGGCCATTTTTTACCCCATTATTAATGCGACTTGTGCGCTCAGTACACATACGCTTTCACATCCAGTCACTCATATGTTGTTAGTAAAGTTAGATTTTACAGAACTACACCGTAACACAGCCAGGACAGCTAACACAACCAAAAGCACTATGCTGGAGCTTCCAAGCTGGGGCTGAACGTAAATCAGAGTGAATGAAAACAGCTACAACAAGCGCACTGAGGATTTCTACTTTGGGGTCCACAAGCAAGTAAAAAAGGGCGTTTTGAAGATCAAATATGCCCAGCTTCAAAGCACAGGGTTTCCAAGACAACAACACTTCCAAGCCAACTTATCTTCAATGTTTTGCCTACAAGAAGCTTCCCCCATGGGGTCTCTTCCCCACAAACAACCCTCACAGACTCACTGCCTGTCCTCAGGCAGCACACCTATACAAGGCTCTGCCACCTCTTACCTCCAGGGCTCTCCACATTACAGCAAAGCGGATGGGCGACGGAGAGGGAGGAGAGGAAGGCACTCCCATCTGGTCGCTGCTCGGTCTGACACGGGCAACATGCAAGGCACAAACAGCACCAGTCCTTCCTTTTTCCTGCATGGTACTGCTCCCAGTGAGAAAACATTTAAGGGTTTGCAGAAACAACAGGGGCTGCCACGGGAATTTAAATTCACTCCACGACGAGGGAGACCTTAACCTGATGGTAGCTCTCATTTGTAAGAACACACCTCTAAGCTCCCACATTGTCCAGATTAGGGGTTCTCATGCTCAGACCTTTTAATACAAGGAACAAACCTTGCTTCCCCTCCTCGTTCGATGCCAGGCTACCCTGCACTACCTGGAGCAGAACATGGGGTTTTGTGCTTAATGGCTTTTTCCAGAGTGCTGCACATCGTTTGTGTCAGACTGCGAAGGGAAATGTCACTGATTATTCAGGCACTAATGACCTGCCCACTGATGCCAAGAGCTGTACTTTTCATTAGGCTGCGATGGTGATGTGCAGTCAACCATTTGCAGCTTTTCTGGCTAATGGTTGGAAGTGAAATTGTATTTGTTTCCAGTGCTCTTATCCTACGATGTGTTATTAGGCTTTCCATTCTTTAATTAAAATTTCATGAAATTTAAGAGCTGATCGATTGTGACCAGTTACAGCGACAGCTTGAGACAAAGCCTGCGGTGGGCACACAGCTTGCACAGATTCCCAGTAACACTGTTTTGCACTTAGAATCATCAAATCAGTAAGGTTGGAAAAGACCTCTAAGATCATCTACCCCAACTGTCCACCTACCACCAATACTGCCCACCAACCACATCCCTCAGTGCCACATCTCCACGGTTGTTGAACATCTCCAGGAATGGCGACTCCACCACCTCCCTGGGCAGCATGATACAGTGCATTACTACTCCTTTGGATAATAATTTTTTTTCCTAATATCCAACCTGAACCTCCTCTGGAGCAACTTAAGGTCATCACCTCTTGCCCTTTAGCAGGACAGACCTGGCAGACCCAGCTCTTTCAAAGCAGGACTTCCAGTGCTTGCAGATGACACTGCCAGCCCAGTGCCCCACAAACAACACCTTCCACACCACACCACACCACACTCAGCATTTGCACTCAGTGATCCTCCAAAAGCAGTTTTCAGGCACAGGCTGCCAGGCCATTCACCAACTGGCTGCATGCATGGCAGCACACAGCCCTCTGGGCAGCTGCTGGCAGTGCCTTGCCAATGTCTGCACCCTGGGCTCAATTTTCTATCTAAGATTTGGTTTGATCTGGGGCAGCACCCCCAGAGGTTTGGTTTTGGTGCAGGTCCCCCAGCTGATATGCTGTTGCCTTCCCAAAGGCAACTGTCCATCCAAGATGGCGCTTTCCATCCAAGATGGCTCCCGCTGCCACAGAGGAATTCTCTGCTTTGGGGCTCTGTCCGTGCTGACATGACGAGGAGACGAACCAGCCCCGCTTGCAGAGGTGGGGGCTAAGGTGCCCATGTCCACCCTGCTTATCCACTTTCAGTTTTTGAATCAAAGCAAAAAGCCTAATCTGGGCCTGAAGCAGCAGATGGGCACAAAATGAGGCCAATGCCGTAAAGCCGCCACTTTGCAAACTCTCCGGGTCACTCATTCATGTGCACACAGATACAGTCAGGAGTCTGTAATCCTGAATGCCGTGCTAGCCTCTGAAATCTTTGCGAGCTGGATTCGCCTCTCATTAGGAAGACCTTTGAGAGACTCTGTTTAAAAACTAGAAACAACTCCCAGCCTCTAATCTGTTTATCTCTGTGAAATCTTGGCTTCGAGAGCACAACGGCTCATTTTGACCCTTCTGCTGCAAGTGCTGCGATCAACATACACGTCAGAGTTTCCAGGGACGGAACAGCCAAAAGAAAGCACAGTCCTGGGCTCACAACACAGAAAGAGCAGAAAGCCAACCTTTCCATGTAAAAACCATCAGGCACAGCAAGCACCTGGCCTCGGCGCAGGGCCCTCAGCCCTGGATGATGATGGAAGGAGATTTGATGTTTTGATGTTTAATGATTTATATAATGCTGGCACTGCTCCATGCATTACACTCTAGATTGCCCCGAATGAATCGCAATGTTCATGAGGTATTTGCTAAGGGAACGCCACCGGACTGTTAACATGAATACAAGGAGATGCTGCGCTGCATCACTGAGTTTGGGTCAGCTCCTGGGATGCGGGAAAGGCTGAGGCAGCACACGGGGACCAGCAATAATTCCACAATACACTGGAAAGCTAAATTTTGCCATTTGGCTGTGGAAGGAAGAAACCATCAACAGAACCCCAAAGTGACCTCAAAAGCCACAGGGAAACGACTGCTGGGCTGTGTGCAGCAGCTGCAGGTGACAGCTGTGATAGCCCACAGGGAAGGATGGCAAAAATACTGACTTGGGCAGTGGGGAGGGAAAGAGAGAGTTCAGCATCCCAAATACTCCTGGTTCCATCCTGGAATGAAGAATGAGCATCCCAGCATCCTCACATTGCAAACACAAGTGCATCATTCAGCAAATCTGACACTTGCAGCACTGCTGTGCACCGAATCACCGGGGCACTGAGTCACAATGGGCATTTCCAGCAACCACTTATAAAAATGCACTTCAACTTTCTTCATCCATTTTACATTAGCACTATTGTAATTTGTGGTTAATGCGAAGACACAATGCACCATAGAAAGTCATTAGTACCACTAGAAAGCTCGTTATTATTATTGGGAAAACAGTTGCAGGTGCATTAGAGGAAGAACTGCTCACTTTTCGGATCCTGCTCTGAAAACGAACAGCTCCTTCCACAACTAAGTTTGTGGTTTTTTTTTTGCTTTCAAAGTCCTAAGCACTAAGACTTCAGGGATGGGCAGGTTCCCCACTGTGGGGACAGTGACCCACGATCCGGATGGTGAACCCTGAAATCCCGCTCCCAAAGAGATGCACACCCCTGGAGGGATGCAGGCGAGGATGCAGAAGTTCAGCTCTAACAAACCACACAGGGAGGCACCCATCACCTGTGGGTACCAGCAGCCATCAGACCGCTCTAGGCACCTGCAGAGCCCTTCTGTCCCTGCTGCACAGCCCTGTGGGTGAGCCACACTGAAAGAGACAAAGAGCTGCACAAACAGCACAGGTCCCCTGGGTTTTGTCATAAGGCAAAGCAAGGAAATCTCTGGCAGGCATAAGCCAGCATCAGTTTCTGCAGAAGAAACCAGCCCCTCGGTTTGTCTGGGATTTTATCAACTTGTCCAAGGGATTTAATGAGACGGACGCATCTGCTGGCAATTTGTTTTGCTGCAAAACAGCTGAGGAAAAGAAGGGAAGAGGCAAATAGTGCTATTGATCAGAAGAGAAAGAACACAGTATTTAGGTAGTGAATTTTCATCACAGCAGAAGGTTCAAGAGGAGGCCATAAGGTCTGGTATTAAATCTCCTGTCTTGTAGATTTAGTACGGATCTGGAGAAAGAGATGAATTTGCAGAGTAGCGAAATACAGAGACAACACAGAGGTAAGTTCCTCAAAGCCCCAAGCCAACCAAATGACTGGGAGAAAAGGCAACAAAATGGAAAATTAACACCAAAGCTGACAGATGCAAATTAATCAGGGAGGAGAACGGAATCGTGGTATTTTTCAGGCAGTTCTTAATTAACGGTATTAACTGAGGGAGACCAGAGCTTGGGAGCATCTTGGTGCTGCTCTGCAGGTAGCAGCAACCCAGGGAGAGAAGGGATGGAGAAGGAGGCAAGGAAGATGTTGGTCTGCTCAGAGAACAGGATGGGGAATAATAGCGCAGAGATTATAACATTATTAAAATGATGCTCTGCCTAATCCCAGAACAGCCTTCACCCCCCTTGGAAAAAGAGTATTATTACAGACTTAAAAGGGGCTTTAGAAGAAGGTGATGAAAATGATCAAAGGACTGAAAAAAAAAACCCCTGCTCTGCGAGGAAAGAAAAAATATATGAGATTATTCATCTTGCAATTGGCATAGTAATAGGGCTCATGATGAAAAGCATATAAAATAGAGTGATATAATGAAAATATATCACACAGACTTTCATTCTCTGTGTCTCAAACTACAGGAATAAGCAGTCATTCGATTCAAATACTGTTAATTTTGAACTGATATAAAGGAAATGTTTTGTGGAAAAAAAAGTATATTGTATCTCCAAACTCACTGCCATGGAAGAACACCAAAGGGGGGGAACTGAAACAAAGTGCCAGATCTGGCAGTGCCCTTCATCATCCCACAGCATGGAGAGATGGCTCCAAACTGCTGCACCTCTCCTCCCATACCACAACTTAATTAGGAACACTGCAGTTTTCTTCTTCAAAGCGAAGCTAATTCATTAGCAATCTAATTATTTACCTGTGTAGCACAAATACAGCTTTCGAAGCATTTTCTCTCAAATGGAAAGCGAGGGCTTTGTTCTCGTTGTTTTTTTAATACTCTATTTGACTGGGGAATAAAAACATACTGAAAGTGAACAAAATGAGGCATTACAGAAATCATGGGTCATTAAACCTCCAAATAATTGCAGCTCCGCAGGATTTTTAAGAGGACACATCACACTTGGGCACGGAAGGCAATCCAAAGGGTTCTCAGAATGCCCTTCCCTCTGCATGGCACAGCCAGCATGGAGGATGCCCTGGGACGTGCCCAATGGCAGCACAAAGCAAACTGCTCCCACGCATGGGAGTCCACTTGCAGAAACCCACACGGCCACCCCACACACAGCAGAAGCCCCAGCATGTGGAGGATGGCAAACACTGCATGCAGGAGAAACCTGCTTTGCTCCCACTGCATGCAACCTCTGGGCTGCACTTCTGCCCCTCCTGCCTTGATCTCACTGCAGTGCCAAAGCCACAGAGTGCAGTCCCACAAGACAGCCCCACAGAGTCGATGTGCAAGCACGCAGGGCTGCGTTCCCACAGCTGCTCCCGAGGCTGATCCCTGATGCCATAAGGAAACAGAAAAAACATGAAGCAGAGCAAAGCAAAGCCTCGCAGTCTAACAGGAAACCCCGACTTACTACAACCTAATTGTGTTATTAATGAAACACAGACCTCTCCCAAAACCCACGCAGCCCGCTCGGTGCCGCAGTGCTAATGGCTCCGCTTCCCATGCAAGTCCATCCGACAGGAATGCCTCCGAGAAGGCAAGCTGATCTTTGCAAAGGTCACTGTGTTAATCATCGTGCCCTTTCTCTAGCAGCAGCTGTCGCTAATTGCCTGTGAAGGAGTTGAGATGAAATTCTTGTTAATCCTCCTCCCAACATCACTACAACCCAACATCATCATTCCCTTGAAACAACTGCGAGCAGCTGATGGGCCTGAGAGGGTGGAAAAAGCGGCTCCTCTCTGCAAACTGAAGGCTAACGTGGTGAGAAGCAGCAGGAAGCACAGGGACGTTTCCCCAGCTCCTGCTAAGGAGGAGCATCACAGCCATCGCTGCGCACCGCGGCCTCAGAACAGCCGAGATCCTGGAGCACGGGGAGTTTGTTTAATCAATAACATACGAAGCTTCTGGCACAGCCGAGCGTATGGAAGAATTTTACAACAGCAAAATAAAGTATTGCTGCGTTATAAATCAGAGAGCACATATGGAAAAGTTAAAGGGATGTACTAAGTTGCAGAGATATCAAGGAAATCACAGAAGTTCTGGCTGCAGTCCCTGGCTCCATTTGTGCTAAGAGCAGTGAACTTCAATGCAAGTCAGGTTTTACTGCTTTTTCCAAAAGAGTAACTCATTTGCAATGCGTGCAACTGTATTAGAGTGAAAGGATACTGAGAGAGCTCCCTTTGCTCCGCTGTCTGCCCACGTACGTTGAACCTCTTGTCCACCTATGGACGTGCAAACGGATCAGTTTTCCTCCTGTACCAGCCTGTACACAGCACTGTGCCTGTGGGCAGGAGCAGATTTTAAAGCCTCCCATCCTGAGCCGATCTGCAGCACATTTTGTTCCAGCGTTCTTCAATACTTTGTGGAATGCTTCAAATAAAACTCATAGAGAGCCTCTTAAAAATTATTCAGCACCAATACATGAAATATTTATCCCCTGGGGTGCAGGCTCGTAACACAAGCACATAATAGGGTGCATTTTCCTCTCTCCAGAGGCAAAACAAGGCACTGCCATTAAATAGCACGCTTAGCACAGCTGTAAGCGCCGATGCTATCTGAGGTCTCTTGTTTCATCTCATAAGCGAGGATAATTCCTGGGAAGAACAACATACCACTAAGGGAAGAAGAAGACCTGCTGCTCCCTCTCCACAATCGGCAGCCAGGAGAACACGAGCAGGGGTTATCCAGCAATGCTGGGACCCACCCCACAAAGCCACAGCAGCCAGAACAGAGTGCAAAACGCCTTTGGTAACCAACACCCAGAGCTGCGACCTGCAGAAATTCAGTTCTCCCTTACAACCATGCCAAGACAGGTATGCTTCCCGCAGCCCCAGACTGCAAGACCACAGTATCACAACTATCCCTACAGTGCTGTTCAGCCCTGGCTTTTGTAAGCAGCCACCTCATGGTCTCTGTGAGCAGAGATGCAGTTTAGGTATCTCATTTCCTTACAACACCTCTATTTAAATGCATCTGTTTTTTCAGCATTTCACACACGGTTACCTTTACTGGTAACTAATTGCTGTGTGGGCTGCTGTGGCTTTCCAGACTTTACACCCAGAGGGAAGCTGCGCTGCAGAAAGATTCAGTTTAACATGTTTAACTGGTGCAAGGATGCCCCATCTCGAGGAGCAAAGCCCCATCCCCTTGCAAGAAACTGTGCCCGAGTCCAGGGGGGGGAATTTTCCACAACAAAATCACTGCACCTCATGGCTGCAGTTGGCAAACACGAGCATTGGACGCTCAGTTCAAGCCCCTGTTTCCTGTGCACAAAGAGGTTCAGTGTTGCTACGATGCCTGGAAGGCATTTCTGCACTTGTATCCTTTAGGGACCCCGGGTACATCCCGATGCTGCTGCAGCAATGGTCCCTCAGCTCTGTTTCTGGTGCTGTCAGCTGTCAGCTGAGCACACAGAAATGTTTAACAGATGCTCCATCCTCTGGAGGCATCCATCAAGAACTCACCCCAGGTTCATGACTCCCCCTCATGCCCAGCTTCCCACATAGGCTTTGTCACCCGGCATTGCTGACTGCAGTGTGCTGCTGTGAAAAAAACAATCTAATTTTCTCAAACCTTGAGACCGGGCAGTGGAGGTCGTGCTGGCGGAGCTGCAGGACCAGCACCAGGGCAGCAGGCAGGTGAGCTCAATCCCTGCAGGGCGAGGAGCAATCTGTGGCCACTGGGAACAACTGAGGCAAGACAGCCTCCCAAAGGATTTCATTCCTTAGCCAGAGGACCTTGGAAAAGCAAAATGTAGGAACTGTAACAGCACGAGGATGTACACAGCTACGGATGGATGGCCACGTCCAAGGCCTGCTTAGAGCAGTGCCATTCTGGCAGCCTTATAAATCACTGCCCCTAAAGGAGTGCCTTGGTTTTCCACAGGGAGCAAGAGAGAGCCTGCAGCTCATTCCCTGGACCTGCCTTCCCCTGTCATGTTCGGGGGGAGGCACACAGCAGCCAGCAGGGCACCAGGGTGCTGCGACAGCCTCACACACCTGCAAAGACAAATACATTCTTTAACATCTGACAGAAGGCTGACGAATGAAGCCATACAAGTGCATCGCTGCACACGAAGGGAAATTCATTCTGCTGCTGATGCCTGTAACTTCCCCACTGAGAGCAATGGGCATCGCCACGAGGACAGGCAGCACTCCAGCGTGTGCTGACTGATCCCTGAGCCTGTGCTGGGTGCATGGCTGGCAACACAGAGCTCTTCATCCTCCCTAGGCCTCAAATGACACAAAACGCCCATGTTTTAAGTGACTGATGAACTGTCAGCATAAATTACCTTGATAGCAATGAATTTCCCCCAAAAAGGGCTCTGTCCAGAGCTGCGCAGCACATCCAGCTGCTCCCAGATGTGTTTCAGTGGGAACACCCCGGGCACGCTGTGCAACCCACACTCAGGTTGTGTTTTTTGTTACAGACACCAAAGAGATCCATTAGCATGGGAGCAACCCAGCCCAGCTGAGTTCCCTGCTTCCATGCAGCAAGGCTGGGAACTTCAGAGCAGTTTCAGAGTCACATCTCCAGCACTACTGAATTTGCCTGCTCTTGGACTGCTCTGAACTTGACAACAGACATCTTTTATTCTCTTCTTTTTTTTCTTTTGAAGGGATGAACAGGAGGCAACAAATAAATCAAAGAGTTCATAAAGCCACACCGTCCTCCCTCTCTCCCTCAATGCTTTTTTAAGCCTCCTGTCCCCTTCCAGAAGGGCGTATTTGAGGGAGGTATGCTCTCCTATTTAACAAGCAATTAAAAAAGAATGCAACAAGCATACAGGCAACACAAGCATTTCCTTTGCACACTCACAAGCATTTCCTGACCGAGCAGCCTCACAACATGGAACACATCTAGCAACTGCCTTTTCCCACAATAATGTTTTTCCCACCCGTTGGCTGTCGCTGTTTTCCATTTAAGGTCATAATCCCATTGTGGGATAACCCAGAGCAGCGGATCTTCAGTGATGTAATAATTTGGGTGAAGTTCTGAAACAGAAAAGCACCACAACTATCCATGGGAAGAAATCAGGAACGAGAAGAGAGAAAAGCTGAAGTTCCCAAGCACTGTCACTACGGTGTGCCAGGATGGCTGGGCTCCTTTTGTTTCCAATAGAACTGGATGGGTTCATCAGGAGTGAACCTGAGCACACACACCATGCTCTGGACGTGCACGCTGGAGAGCTGCTGGAACCCTCTGCCATGAGGCCCTGGGGGGACTTCATTTGGCTTCACCAGCAATAAAAAGGACTGGCATCCAGCTCTGCAGCACACCCATACAGAGATGCTCCCATATGGTACATGAACCATGCAATTTGTGCTGCGCTTCAGCAACGTAAATCAAAATTCAAGCGATGTTTACAGCACTCTCGTTGTTCCTTAAAGTTTATTTTTCTTTACGGCACGCATTCAGTGCCTGGGGTGAGATGCTGTATCAAGTTCTGTGCAGCCTGATGGGAAGCAGAAAGCTGGGAGATCCTCACTGGGCATCCCAGACCCATACCTCCATTAACTGCATTAAGAGCTTCAACAAATGTGTGCGTACACAGTGTTACAGGAACGGATTTCAACTGAGATGAGCCCCTGGCAGGCCTATACAAGTAGAAAAAGCACATGCTCATAAAAACTGGGAGTCCTACATGAGCTAATGGAGCAAGCAGCAGATAACGGGGCATGCTCTCTGGGCTCAGGGACAGACTCCTTTACGAGGGACAGTAATGCCTTGTTACGGGAGAAACAAATACAATAAAGATGAATATTCCATCTTCCCCTGGCTGCAGTTTAAGTGTTAAGCCAATACAAATTCTCAGGTTATATTTCAAGAAAACAGCACCGCCAAAAAACTGCTGGTGGTGCAGCAAAGCACATCTCATTTCAAAGATAAATCCTGCAGCCTTCACGGGCAGACGTTAAAACACACCAGGCTCGATCCAACAGCCCAAAGGAAGGCACAGAGTGAATTTATAACCAAAACGTTGCTTCTTCTGCCACATCAGTTAGCCCAGAGGTTTATGAGACGATGCTGCACGCCTTCACGTGCGCTGTAGGGCTCCACAGGACCACTGGTTTCTCCTGTGCTCTTTCTCCCTGTAATCTCCCCTTGCCTTGCATCTCCACTTTGAATTATTTATCATCAGGTATCACATTCATTTGCATACTCTATGAGGTGCAAAATAAATGATTAGTCATTACATATCAGACTCTTCCAAACCATCTGTGCTGGGCTCTGCAGCAGTTTTGTTTTGCTTTCCTCTAATTCTTGGGAGGAAAAAAGTAATCCAAGGGGAGATATGGATTTGCTGGAAGCACACAGCAAAGCAGTCCACAAGCTTGCTGAGAGCAAAGGTTTACTGCTCTGTTAGAGCTGTGCTCCACATTGAACACGCAGACTATCATCTTCAGTGTAATTTAACCAGCGGTACAAATTGCAAGTAGTATTATTTCAAAGACCTTTATTTATTGATTAGAAACAAAGTCCTTATTCTCTTCCTGTTCCCTCCTTGAGTCGTGCTGATTGCATACAGTGGAGAGCCATCACTTAAAGAGCCAATTAAGTCAGCTTCTGAAAGGTAATTGAATAGCTGAAGTTCTTAGTGCAATATTGTACTGCATTTCTTGATTGCGGTGAAGGAAAACAAAGCAGTCAGAGCAATGAAAATTAGAGAATGAGGCATTAGGTATAGGTGGGAACAGCAAAATGGACCGAGCACATACCAATGAAAGAGACTGTTTTCCTTCCATGGTGGCTTCTCCCCCTTGCTATGGGGGTGAGGAGGAGAAATCAGAGGTGGTCTTGTTTGCTGTGGTGGGGGCAGCTGGTGCTCAGTGTCCAACCAAAAGCTCCAATTAACAGAGTTCTTGTATTGGGGGCTTAACGAAGAAAACATCTTCTGCATGGATTTACTGAAGCCTGGTACAGGAGTTCATTCCCTTCTCTGGCAAAGCCACCAACAGACTCTCTCTTCTGTCCTCCTGGCTACCTCCAAAAATAGGATTTCTGGTCCAACACAAGGATTTTCCATCTCCTCTGGAGACTCCCAGACCACTGCCCCATTTGGCTGAAGTGAGACTGGGAGATTAGGAAGAAGGACATAAGCTTTATTCTCTTAGAAAAACTTGGCCAGCAAACAAAGGATAAAGCAACTGTTAGCCTGCTACTACTCCAAAGTTATATAAAGTCTTTGATTTAAATGCAGGAGAAACACATCACAGAGAGCAGAATCCTCAAGAACCTGAAGACACTTGGTTGCATGTGGTCAAAGCCCCCAACCATTTCCTAGAAGCCACCCAGTCACAGCTCTCTGACCATAAAGTGTTCACACAGCCACATAAAGGATCTGCAAAGGGCTTTGCTTTCCACCAGCGTTGCTCCATTTGAGGTGGCACCACTCTCACCTTTTAGCACCCATAAATCCAACCTGAATTCAGCAGTACCATGTAACACCACCTGAAACACACATGGCAGCAGCATTTGCCACCATGTGTCAGGAACGTGGCACCAGCACACACTGCTGAGTCCGGCTCAAACTTGGGTGCTGTTACTTTTGTCAACAGCTTCTCACCCTACTTTGCAAGCATGACTGCAATTTTTCTGCTGCAATTTGCAGACAGCATTTAAAGAACTCAGAATCACAGAATCACTAAGGTTGGAAAGGACCTCTAAGATCTCAAAGTCCAACCCCAGCCCACCCCCACCGTGCCCATAACCACGTCCCTCAGTGCCACATCTCCATGGTTCTCAAACACCTCCAGGGACAGTGACCCCCCCACCTCCCTGGGCAGCTGTGCCACTGCATCACCCAAAGGGACCCGGTCAGTGGGCACGGTGGGGTGGGCTGACAGCTGGATTTGATGATCTCAGCGCTCTTTTCCAACCTTAATGATTCTGTGATTGTATGAAGATCTCTTTACAGCCACAGAATTGAAAAATCTGCAAGGACCTTATCCCGAACAGCTCTCCAAAGGGTCCGTGCTTCCACAAGAGCTCATGGCAACGTGAAAGCAGAGCTGCGCGTAAACACTGCCCCGCGATACCCAACTTCAGTACAGTCACATCCACACATCAGTTACTGGAGCACTTCAGGAACACTGCTAATAACAGACAAACGAGTAAAGGAGAGCTTCAACTAAGAAAGCATTTGCCATTCTCGGGAGCTGCTTCATGGAAAGCTGTAACTCCTGAGATGCGTCAGGCTGGTTCGTATTCCAACAACACGCTCCAGTAACTGCACAGGTACAAGAGGAGCGTACAAATCACAGCTCACACACAACTGCTGCAGAGAGCAGGATCTGCGTATCCATCACTCAGCACTGAGCGGTTACACACACCTTAATTCCGACCTCAAACACAACCGGGACTGTGGCAGACTTCCTCTGGAAGGGAGTTAAATCATTTTGACCGCGACAGCGATGGAGAAAGGGATTTAAGCATCTGCTTTCTGCTTACACTCAAAGCTCAGTACTGGTGAGGCAGAAAGGAGGGAGCAGCAAACAGATGAGTGGGCCCAGCACCTGAATCCCAACTGTCAGCACGACAGTCTCTGTGTCAGGCAGCTTCTAAACACAACAGCACTGCTTTAACGAGGTTCCTCCAGATGCACATGGATGGAACTGAGAGCAGAACACAGCTCCTGTTATTATACTTCACCAAAAAGAGGGCATGCCCCACTGCCAAACTGCCCTCCCTCCCTTTTGCCACCCAGATTTCTCCTGTTGCTGAGCAGCCAGACAGGGATCGTTATTTCACCAGCTGCAATCAAAACTGTGCATAGCACAGGATCCAGTTGCAACCGTACACCTACGTGGTTGCCCATCCTGAAGAGCCCTGGGAGGCTTTTATAAGCTGTCTGTGCAGCTCGTCACCGCACCTCGAGTGAAATGGGTTCGGGAGTGACAGCTGTTCAAACAGCACTCACACGGTGGAGTAGCTGAAGGGAGAAAGAAATACTAAAAATAATTGAAACTGCAGCATGGCACGTAGGCAGGGCATGGGGAGAGAGGACAGCCCAGAGGAAGCTGGCTGTAAGAGATGTGATAAGGACCGCTGGAAGCCAAACCAAACAGGAATCCACACCTGCACAGCACACACCAGCAAGCAGCAGCTCCTGGCCTGCCCGCCAGCCCCTCTGCAGGCACCCACCAACCTGCTCCTCCTGCCCGTACTGCACAGAGCAGCTCCAGATGCAAGTCCAGCATCAGCACAGGGCTGAGGGAGACTTCAGTGATGCCTTTACTGATGAGTGAGTAATGAGACACTGAGGAGCAGTGCACTGAAAGGGCTCGTGGTGGTAGTAAGGACCAGTAAAAATCCCCACTGAGACTTCAGGGCAATCCAAGGGCACGTAGAAGAGCTGGTGTTCTCAGAGATAAGATGGGAATCTCGCCTTACGCTGCCATCAGCTGACTTTTAGAGGTTGCATCAGCAGACTCCTTGCAGAATGCCAGTGGGGTGGGGCACAGCCTGTGCCAGGCACAACTGCTCCAAGTCAACCCATCTCCTACAGCCACAGGGAGCAGGAACCTCGCACCTTCTGGAGGAACAATTCAGCTCATGAACTCCTGCTCAAGCAGAATGTCACCAAGAGGAGACCGCGTTCCTTGTTCCTTCGAGCCCTTCTGCCCTTCCAGAAGCCACCAGACCCTAACTGCACTGCCATACTGATGCAAAAAGATGGGAAAGTTTGTGACTGAAGGTCTTCCTGTAACCTGGAATGGTTCCCAGGGCACCAGTAGCTGGTCCAAATGCACCCAAATGTCCTGGCTGCTGATAACATATAGCTGTTTCCTTCTGCCATCCCCTGCTTCACCCGTGGGGCATCCATTAGGTTCAGACACAACGGGAGCAAAGAGCCAGCAACAAGAGCCTCATTAACCGACTGCAGCCGGATTTGTTTTGGAGCACAGCGCGGTCCCTGAGCTGCAAGGCAGAGCTCTTGCTGGGGGAAAAAATAGATCCAATTTAAGGATGTCCTGCATTCTGTAATATTGTAAGCAGCTCCACAGTTAGATTTAAAACAACAGCATTACCAGCTGAAAAAAGGAAAAGAAAAAACAAAACCAACACCAAACAACAAGAATTCTCCCCAGACCAGCAGAACAATGAAGAAAGAAAAGGGATGAAGAAGGCTTCAAATCTGCCCTGGACAGAATGTGTCACTGCTGCAAGCTGCTGCAGGGAGAGGAAAAAAGGAGAAATGAGATTTATTAGGATCAGCCAGGTAGATAAAAGACAGCTGAGCACCAGGCAACGATGTCTTTGTTTTGGGGTGAGCTGGCTACTGAAAATGTCTGGTCAGCTTTAGCATTTTGTACACATGAAATGAGTGTCCACAAGAGTACTCTCCTGAAACGACAGGACTTAATGCAGCCGAGATAATTATCTAGATCCTTCTTTATCCCATTAGTGGTTTTCATTCGCGTCCTGGAACACCATAAGCGGATTGCTCAAGAATTATTTGCCATCCGCTGCTTCAATCCCGATCGGAATTATCTTTATACCGCGGTACGAAGAAAAGAGATTACCTCCCTGCCAGGGCTTGCTGAAATGCCCTCTTTTCTGAGGCTCATTTTATCATTTTGCTCTGTGAGGTAATGAAAAGAATCAGAAAACAATAGACACGGACACAACTTTCCCTCTTTCACTGTGTGTATGGGGACAAGGCCGAGCCCAGCGTGGTCATCCAACGACACAGACGGATCCAAACTGCTCCCAGCTTCCCTCTGCATCACGATTCACTAATAACAGAATGAAGGCAAAGCTGTTAAAAGCCATTAGCCACATCACAGTGTGCAACAGAACAAAGTGGGATTTGCTGCAACGAGAGGTCCCCGGGGCGGGTGCTAAATGCCACAGCTCCCTGGCAATGCAAGGCAGCAGAACTCAAACAGCCTGCACGATCCTTGGGTCCAGGCCTAACACAAGAACTGCCCTCCCAGCCATGCTGGCTGCCACTAGGGTTGGTGCTGGTAGAGGAACAGCACCTGCTGCCCAGAGTAGCCAGGACGCACTCAGAGAGAGCAGTGAGGAGACACCTGGATCAGACAAAAGCTGTCCCTCCTCTGGTAGAAACAGAAGGAAGTATGAATGCAGATCCAACAGGAACAAGAATACAAGCGTTGTTTTGTTGCCTTCTTTTTTTTTTTAACATGTTTTACAGCTTTGTAATGAGATCTGTAGGAGAGTCACCCTTATAAACAAGTTATTAAAAGAGGGAGGAGAGATGCAATAATAGCAGGTGCTGATTACTCAGCTCCCAGCAGAGACTTTCCAATTTCTCACCTTCCCCCAAAGCAAGATGCGCTTTGCAGCACATTTGCTTGCGAGTGCAACACCCCTGCAGAGCACCACAAAGGCAAGGGGCACTGCTGCTGCACCGGGCAGCTGCTCCCCACCAACCCCATGCCAGAGAAGGGACCGACACAGCATCGTGTTATCTGGCAGCACATAGCAAACAAACCCCAACCATCTTCATATTTGACTAAGGCCTGACCACTCCTCCTGCCAACAGGAGCAGCACGTTTATAGGCTAACTGTGGCTGCCAGGTTTGCCTCTCTGCAAATATCTGCTCCGTTTCAGGAACAAAACCCCAGTAACGATTTTGTTATTTTAAGACAGCAGCTTAGTTTCAAGGCAGTAAATGTTCACACTGCAATCGGAGCCGTGGAGATCCCATCCTCTGAGGCAGAGCACCACAGTAATGATTAATATTGCAAATGTAATCCAATCCTTTCAAATGATTATTTCCAAAGCCAGCAAATAATTACCAAGGCCTTCAGCAATCAATACTCGAGATAAATAGACAATTAAATTGCAAAAAGAAACAGAAGAAAGTAGTTCATGTTTGCCAAAGATGTGCCAAATACACTTTTTCATGGTAACCAAATACTTCCAGTAAACAGATATTTTAGTTCGCCAGAGACGCGCTTTCAGAAAGTAATAAATTAATCTAATAAAACCGACAGACAGGGTGGAACCAGACGTTAATGAAACACAAACTGATCTATATGGAGCCAGCCCACAATCCATGTCCCAGTTACACTCAAATGCCGCTCTGGTCGCTTATCCTCTCCCTCGTCACAGCCTTCCAGCCCAGGAAGAGCCACGTTTCATTTGTCTTCACCAGAACGATGGCACAACAAAGAATTTCAGCCATCGAACCAAGACATCTGTGCCCAGCTTGAATTCGAGTTTCCAGCTCTTACTTTTTTTTCTAAAATACCTCTCCATTCCCAATGTCAGCAAATGAACCGGCTTTGAAACACAACACTCCATTCTCCTTTGTTCGGGCTGGTTGGTAGGAAACATTTCTTCTCAGAAAGAGTGGTGATGCAGTGGCACAGCTGCTCAGGGAGGTGGGGGGGTCACTGTCCCTGGAGGTGTCTGAGAACCGTGGAGATGTGGCACTGAGGGACGTGGTCAGTGGGCATGGTGGGAGGGGGCTGAGGTTGGACTTTGGGATCACAACCACTCTCAACTAACCACCCAAAGAGGTAAAGTGCTGGGGTGCCTTGAGGCAGAAGCCATGAACCCATGGGACCAGCCAGCTCCTTGGAGTTGAGGAAGCCACAGTGGGTAGGTAAGCATCTGGAAAAGGTCCTTGAATGGTAGGTAAGTCAAATTAGACAAGATTAAGAGAAGGAGAGACATGGAAGAAGTCCATCCTGGTCATTTTCTACAAAATCAAAGTAAGAAGGAAGAGAGGAAATTGAGAGAAATGGAAGACAAAGGGGGAAAGATATCAAAGAGAACTCCAAAGGAAGCACAGTGAGACATGGCACCGTTAAAACAGGAAAGGTAAGATCAAACAAAAGCATGAGATCAGAGTCTGGGCATTGACAGGAGGGAGAGGAGGCCACCACACCGCTTCTGCCAGCAATAACTGAATAATAAACTCATGGGGCACTTC
This sequence comes from Odontophorus gujanensis, assembly GCA_013399175.1. Classification (NCBI taxonomy): domain Eukaryota; kingdom Metazoa; phylum Chordata; class Aves; order Galliformes; family Odontophoridae; genus Odontophorus; species Odontophorus gujanensis. The sequence goes on from VXAB01012034.1 coordinate 394,199, forward strand.
CACAGGGGAGCTGTCAATACCACGAGAGCCAAACCCTACCCAAGCCCACTCACCCACCAGGCACCCAATGCAGGCAAGTTCTTGCTTATATGGGGATGTGCAATGGGAATGCTGCGTGTCTCTTGCTTCCAGAAAGCTCTCAACATCACAGGGAGAAAAGAACAAACTATCATCATGTCCTCCAGGGCAGATCCATGCCATAAGGAACAAGTTGGTCCAAAATCTCCTGGAGGGATAGGTGAGGCGGCAGGCAGTGGCACTGCTACCAGTGCAGAGCTCTTCACTACAGCAAACCTGAAACCACCAGCACCACGGTCATGGATAAAAGCAAATGGACAATGCAGCTCAGTTAAACTCATAAGGAAAAAAAGAACATGCCTTGATGGCAGGGCAGAAGTGCGTGGAAAAGCAGCCAATGCTGTGATGAAAGGAGATGGTTTAGGACAGAAACCTGCCCTTCTTGGGCTGCCTCACTGATGCAAGAGAAGCTTAAGTGAGCTGCTCTATTGCAAACAAAACAAAGGTCATCACTGAATAAAAAGTCTGTACACCTCAATTACAATAAGAAAGGCAGGAAAACACATTTTCCTCAGTCAAAGACAACAATCCTCTCCCCAAGCCAGGAAGCTATTAAGCAGATGCTCGATCAGCAATCCCTGAAAAGCCTCTCCTTCTAGCAGCACGAACCTTCGAGCCCCAGCTAAAGCCCTGCCTTTATTTTAATAGTTTTCATAATCCCTTAATTTGGCAGCGACTTCTGCCTGCATGCACTGAGCCCTGCTGACCTCACGGGCTTCCACTTGGGAAAAAACAAGAGGCCGACCTCAGAACCAGCGTGGGAACGGCGGTGTCAGATCCTGCAGGTGAGGAGGGATGCCCATCCCCACGGGCACGGTGGTGACGGGTCAGCAGGTGGACTCGGTGCTCTTGGTGCTCTTTTCCAACCTCGGTGACTCAGTGATCCCGAAAGCCGTGCAAAGGTTTTCTGCCATTCTGCCCCAAAACGGATTTCAGCCCTGCCCTTCGCCTCAGCTCTTCCCACCTGCTCAGCGGGAGCAGCGTTCAGTGCAACTTCTCCATGGTTTTAACCAAAGACAGCTGCTTCTCTGGGTTTCTTTCACGGAGAACCGACGCCGGCACCGTGCCTGCCACAGTGATACCGGGGCTGGTCAGGCACAGCGGCTGTGCCCAATTCATCACTGAAGCAATTTCTTCATAATTTAACAGGCTTCAAAGGTTTCCAGAGATGAGTGGCAGCTTCACTTAAACTAGCAAGCTGTAGATGGGCTTTACCTTACACACTAAGTGAATAATCAATGAACATTCAGGATGTAAGCACAAATCAATTATTTCTTTCAGATGAATCAAAGGGAATCGCGAAGCAGAAATGGTTTTGTTCTGCATGAGAAGTAAACCACAGGACACACTGTATAACTGGGGGCGTGCACCAGCCCGCTCTGCTCCTGTCCTTGACTCCATCCCATAAGTGCACACGCAGCAAGAACCCGGTGTGAAAACCCAGCAACAAACTGCCAAGCGATATGAGCACAAATACGGCTGGCTCCGGGCAGTGAAAGCTTTCTTTTGATAAAGACACATCAACAGTGCCACTCATTTTCAGGTTGAATTTGGTCAAATCATAAGCAAGATAATCTTGCACACGCTGCTGCACTCCACGCATCAGTCACAGCTGCTGGTGAGCACTGCACAGACCCAGCAGGGGCTCTCAGAAACACTCCTGCACACCCTGGTTATTTGTCGTGCATTGTAATGACAGATTTCCAACCTCTGCAGCTCCTTTGTCGGGCCCCACCTGCACCACCCCAGCCTCCACAGGTTGGTACACGGGTCACGTACACCGCTGGAGTGACACACGCAGGGACAGCCCCAGCCCTGGGACATGACCAGCACTGCCCCACGCCTCCAATGGGAGCTGCAGAACTCTGGGTGCAGGAGCAGGGAACAGGAAGGACGGCGCGATGGGAAGCCCTGCAACAGCTGAACGGTCCTCGTTTCAAAGGAGGAAACCCAACAGCTCGCTAGCATCTCACTGGAACTTGTTTTCATCCTTTCTGCTGCTCACCTGAGGGCAGGAAAGCTGCAGGGTGCTGCTCTCAGGGCTGCCAGCCTGCAACACAACACGGTGCTCAGCCCTAAGGTCAAGGAGAGAGCATCACGCCCAGCAAGGAGGGCACCATCAGCCCTGTGCTGCCTGCAGGGGGTAAGCAAACCCTGAGCAGCTGTGTAAGAGCGGCTCTGGAGCTGGTCAGACCTGTTTGAACGTCTTTCACTTAATTGTTTTGTCCTCCCAACAAGGAGCAGGTGACAGAGGCAAGCAGGCTCTGCGATGCTTTCTGTGTTTTAACATCTACACGTTCCTGCAGTGCCACCGGAGCTGTCCCCAGGTGCCGGCAGGGGACACAGCCTGCCCCGAGGAGCCAGGGGATGGGAGGATCTGGGATATTACAGATTAATCAGCTTAACTTCAGTGAAGTATTTAGACAACAATGAGGACTCAAGCACGAGTAAACCCCTCTTTATCAAACCCAAATCACAGCAAACGCATCGTGTTTCTGCAGCAGGGTATGGCATTCTGTACCAGAGCTGGGCCTGGCTGCTGCAGGGTGGGTGACCCATTGAGGGCATAAAACGGTGTGAATGGGGTTTGCCCTTAGAGCAAGGGCTGGGAGGACCCGGTTGAGGGATGGCCCAGGGAAGCCAGCCCAAAAAGGGGGACTCCCATCCGTGAGCAGGATGTTGGAACAGAAAATGCACCAATGGCATTCAAAGGCCACTCCGACCCGAGGGGACTGGCAGCACAAGAGCAGGATTCAGAACCATCCCGACCCCCTGCACCCATCTGTAAGAACAAGAAGGGCACGGTTCAGCCAGGACAAGCGTGATGTAATGGGGTTCAGTGAGAACAATTAACCAGGTGAGGAAGGGAGAGCAGGAAAAGTTCTGGAGAGGCAGGGCTGAAGGGCAGACAGACGGGATAAAAAGCCATTAAATGCACGTCATCTGTGGCAGAAGAACAAAGAGACAAAAGTACACAGCGAGGAGGGTACGAGCTGCAGTGAGCCCCGCTCCCTGAGCACAGCAGTGCCTCAGCCCTGTGCTGGGTGTCGTGACAGCCCCAGGGGAGCAGCAGAGCCAGCACAGACCAAAGAGCCCCTGCAGCGAGGGAAGGAACTTCACCGTGTACCCTAAAAATGGAAAAGGAGCAACATTTCTGCTTAGACCGTGTGACGAACCCGGTGGCAGGGCTGTTAAATGTCCAACAGTGTCCCGGGAGCTCAGGCATCTCTGTCATCAGAGGTTATTAGCAGTCAATAGGGCAGGGTATGTACACTCCAATCCTGTGTAGGGGCAGAGGTGGACTGTATGACCTCTGAGGGCTGACAACGGTGCCGGTAACAGCCACGCCGGCTGGAAACCCGCTGTGCTGGCACGCAACCCATGCTACCTGTAACCTGTTGTAATCACCGCTGCTCGTCAGCAACCGGTGCCGGAGGGAATCAGGGCTGCGAGCGAGGGCCCTACCAGAAAGACGCGGAGGGGTGTCCGTAGGGGTCACGCCCCATATTTCTGCTGCAGGATGAGCAGAGGCTGCAGCTCCCAGCAGCGGATGGGGCACCGTCCCAAATAGATCACCCAGCACGGCACCGCGCACGAGCACGGGGCCGCCCCAAAGCCCCAGCACGGCAGCGGGGTGCTCGGCTCCTCCCTCCTTCTGGTCCCCCAGCGCTCTGGAGCCACGGGGCCCTCAACTCCCCGTGGGGATTAAAACCCCAGAGGATTTAAGGGTCGTGCCCTCGAGCATCGCAACGCACAGCAGCTCCGGGTCAGCCCCAGCCCTCCCCCCACGTCACCCCCGGGAGCCGCGGGACCCCAGCGGGGCGCGACAGGATGCTGCCAGCCGGGACCCCGCGGACCCCACCGGATCGCTCCGAGGTCCCACGGCGCCCTACAACCCCGGGCCCGGTTCCCGACACCGGAGCCGCCCCTTACCTTTGTGCCCGCCGAAGGCTCCGTACCACGAGAGCGAGAGCAAGGCGCAGAGGCAGCCGAGCAGCAGCGTGAGCGCCGTGCCGCTGCGGAGCCTCATCGCCTCCTCCCCGCCGGCGGCGGCCGCATGGCCCGAGCGCGGCGCGGCCTCGGCGGCCCCGGGGGCCNACGGAGCGTGCGCGTGAGCACGTGTATGTGTGTACCTACATAGGCGCGTTTGTGCGCGTGCACGTCGCGCGTGTACCTGTGCGCTCGCGGCTTGCATGTGTTAAGGGGCGTATCTCTGTGCTCGGTGGAATGCACGCATCCAAGTGTGCCTGCACGGGTCTGTGTGTATGTGTGCGTACGGAAGTGAGTGCCTGGGTACAGACCCCTGTATGCTCCTGGCTATGTCTCTCTCTGTATTGAGGTGTGTACGCAGTGCTGTGGGTGCACCCTGCACGGAGTCCACCTTCAGCTGCCGGCCGGGACAGAAGAAATCAGATGTATGTGCTACTTTGCTTGTGCTGTCTTCTGCTGAGCGGCCCAGCTGCGTTTCCTCGTGGGCTGCACAGTGAGGATGGGTTGGAAATGCAGAGCACCGTGGGCTCCCAGAGCTGCAGCACTGCTGTGTTCTGAGCAGCTGTGTGCATGGGGTAGCATGGGGCAGCCCTGCTTCCCTTCCCCATTTCGGGCAATAAATCTCTTCTTGAAACCTTGACATGCACTGCGGGAGCTGCAGTTCGTGGGGGAATCCCTCCAGAGAGCTGCTGCATTGCCCTTATTTTGCCATTTCTTTTCTTTTTTTTTTTTTTTAGCAAAGTTTGAATTGTGAAACACTGCAAACGCTCCAAGACCCAAACAGAGAATGGACAGAGCCCAGTGACCTCACGACCTTCATCCTGTCAGTGCTGGCAGAGCTGAGCACGCTGCAGGAGCTCGGGCTGCCCACTGTGAGCACACAGACAGCAGCCCACAGCCAAGGCCATTACAGAAATGAGGAGAAATGCCTATTAGGCTTTGAATCATGAGAACAGCTTCTCTACAGTAAAGACAACTGTAAATCATCCAGATACAAAGGTGCTACTCCCTTTTGATTTATCTGTTGGGCCAGATGTGTTGGATGGGCATAAATCAAACTAATAAGCTTGTTGATAAGAAAGCAGGATCGACATCCTGTTGTCCCAACAAGACAACTAAACAGATGTCTCTCTTCAGGAATAATGAGGAGCTCTCCCCCTTCAAGGTTTGAAAATTGACCCTTAGGTTTGATCCCCCCCAATAACCAGAGTTTGGAATGTGATGAGTATGCATGTGCTATACCTATAAATATCTATTAGTTTCTCTCTTTGGGGTGCATGTTTGGTGGAGAGATCCCCATGCACCCAGTGCTGTAATAAAGGGAATACCTGTTTGATATATTTCATTGGTGTGTCAACTTACTTCGTCGGATTTCCCCGCATCAGGGTAGATATAGAACACAGTGCACATTGATAGCTGATTTTATCTGGCTCCCTGAAGAGCCGTTCACCCCCAGCTTGACTCTGGCCCAGCTGCTCTGCACCAGCACACTGCTATTTCATCAGCAACAAAGTGACTTCATCGCCAGGTGCCCATAGGCTGCCGTGTTCAGACATCATTGCTTTAAGGCTCTAACTCAGGGCAAAAGCCACAAAGTGCACTCTGTACACCATGCTCACTCCTGGCAATGGATGTAGGAGGAAAAAGTGCCCTGTCACCCTTTGCAAACATGGAGTTCTGATGTACACTCATGGCACAGGTTCTGTGCCTGCCATCCTCACCTTTTCCTGTCTTCTTCGCTCAGCGCCTGCGTCTTCTGCCCTTTAAAAAAAAAAGAAGTGTTGGTTACACCAATCACAAACGGTGCTGATCTCGTGTAAACACCACGAGGTTCAGAGCTCAGCTTCAGGAAAACCAAGCCTCGAAAATGAGACAGCAAAAAGACAGCTTGGCTTCCCCTTCCGCCCGCGCAGTTTTCCGAAGCAACGTTTCTCACTGTGAACCTACCACCAAAAAAAAAAAGGACGCATTTCTGTATTCATGCATGTATGCATATCAATGTGTGCACGTGTGTGTACGTGTAAGTATTTGTGACACCCCGGGAGCAGGATGGATGTGAGGCGTTATGATGGTGGACCCCCAGAGCTGCCCCAGGGCTGGGGGGGGTGGGGTCCGGCCCTATGCAGCACTGTGCCACGGAGGTGGGCGGGCAGCCCCTCTGCAGGGCTGGAGGGGGAAGCAGTCACGGGGCAGGGTGAGTCACCAGCATCTGACCTCGCACATCTGGGAGGATCCCTCTCCAGAAGCCTCTGGAAAGCACCAGCACCTGCTTGCTGCGGCTCCGCACGGGGAGCAAACCCTCCACTCCCACCCACCTGCAGCCCCGTGGGTCGCGGTGGAGGTGGTGATTCAGAGAATGATTCCCTCTGGAGAACCACCAGCAGCTTCTGTTGTGTTCTGTGAGCACGGGAGCTGCGCCCCAGCAGGGCTTTGCTGTGACAAGGCAGAGCTGGGGCAGAAGGAGCTCGTTTGGTGGTCGGGCCCTGAGAGCAGCAATCTCAGCAAATATTTTTAAACACTTTCCAGCAGAAGGTGGGTGGAGGGAGGAAGCAGAGCTGCAGGGGTGCTAACTGCTCCTTTCTGAGCCCTTCCTCTGCAACTTGGAAATGTGAAACTGGAGCAGTATTTGTTCCCATCCCCTCTGCTGTCCTTCTGCGCCGTCCATCTGGGGAGCTGCTCAGAAGCTGGGGTTGCCAAGTGGTTGTTTGAGCAAGGGTTGTTCTGATTGAATGTGACGGGATTCCTAAAGAACAGCAAGAAAACATTCAGTGTTGCCAAATGAATGCCAAGCCTGGGTCCTCCGGGTTAATGCAGGCTCAAGTTAACAGGAGTTCAAGCCAAATCTTAGGCTGTGGAGCTGTGTGCAGGTGGAGTTTGGTGGGGAGACATCTGCTTGTCTGTCCAACTGGGGCTGCAGTGAGTGCTATGGGAATACATGGACCACAGCAGGGCCCCAGTACTGGGCTATGGGGGAACACCTCCATCAGGGCTGGGAGAAGGAAATCCCCACCTCGAGGAGGAGGAGGGGATGCTGAGTCACCCCATCCCGTGACTGAGCTGAGCTCACTGCAGCCCGGCCGAGGCCTTGTTTTCTTTGTGTTTTGAGAAAGTGCATGATGTCATGGCCGCAGAGCCCAGCGTGACTCAGCAGGCAGCACGGGGATGGGACACTCTCCATGTTTTCTGGATTAAAGTTCACACGGAGGAGAGCAAGGATTGCTGGTGTTAAAGCCCAGAGCACAGCATTAAGCTTTCACCTGTCACCTCGTGGCGTGGTAACGGCCGTGCCACGGAGAAAAGGAGATTCCTGGAAAACATTTAAGGCAAGAGGGGCCAACCCTCTGCAGCAGGAGTGCTGCTTTCCGGAGAAGTGCTGCGGTCTCGAAGCTGCCACGTGGGCTGAAGGCGGATCCACGTGGCACACACACACCAGCTCTGCGTGGCAGCGGGGAACCCCCGCTCTTGGTTGCGTGCGGGCTCTCGTTCATTGCAGGTGAAAACACACAGCTGGTGGTGGTGACAACATTAAAAAATAATGCTTTGCAGCTGAGAACCTGCGCTATCGGGCGGTGTCACTGTGCTCTGTATCTGTTGTAGTTTCCGCGGACATAAATAGGAGGCATTACTTTCAGGGCTGATAACGCATCCCCGTTCACCACCACCACCGGACGGCAAAGGCCGCAGGCGCCGCCAGGCCCGAAGGGCGTGGCCTGAGGCGAGAGGCGTGGCTTGGAGGGGGCGTGGCCTATCGCAGCCCCGCCCCGCAGCGCTGCGCTATAAAGGCTGTGCCGCGCGGTGCCGCTCCCGCGTCGCCCGTCCCGTCCCTCGTAGCTCCGCCCGCCCGCGCCCCGCGTCCCGCCGGCAATTCCTGCTGCGCCACAGCCATGGCGGCACTGACGGTGAAAGCCTACCTGCTGGGCAAGGAGGATGCGACCCGCGAGATCCGCCGCTTCTCTCTGCCGCCGCCCGTCCGCTACCAGGCCGTCCACGACCGCGTCGCCGAGCTCTTCCAGGGCCTGCTGCGGGCCGGGCCGCCGCCCGCGTTCCGCATGCACTACAAGGGTGAGCGGGGCGGGGTGGGGGGGCTCTCCCCGCCGGTCGGGGCCTTCGGGACCCCCTAGGACGGGAGGTGGGTGCGGGCTCCCGCTCCGTGGGCCGAGCGCCTGACGGTGTCCTTCGCCCCATCCAGATGAAGACGGGGACCTGATCGCGTTCTCCACCGACGAGGAGCTGGATATGGCCATGCCTTATGTGCGGGACGGGGTCTTCCGTGTGTACATCAAAGGTAACGCCCCGCAGCCCCGAGCGCTCCGGCCCGCTGCCCTGCTGGCAGGGCTCCGAGGTTGGGAAAATCCCTGTCCCTCCAGCGTCTTCACGCCGCAGCTCAGAGGGGAGGTTAAATGAAGGGTGAGGCAAGAACGGGGCACGAACCCACCCTGCCGGGCCTCCCCCTGGCTCCAGGGCCTCGGCCGGCAGTGAGAACTGCTGTGTTCAGGTTGGTTCTGGGATCCCTGCACGGCAGGAACTATGATATGCTAAGGAGCCCCAAATCCAGCTTGTTCCTAAGCACATCATTCCTCAGCCCCTTCTGTTCACTTGGATACCTGCAGAGCTTTCACTGCAGTCCAGGCAGTGACTCACGTAAGCCACCCTCTTGCTTCAGTTCTCATCTGCTGTGTCTCCTGGCACTGCTGAGCTCTGTCTCCCTATTGCTCCATTCTCGCAGCACTATGCGGGGTGGGACGACATGTCAAACAGGCCGGTGCAGCACTAATCTTAAACAAACAGGTGGAGTGCTAGGGGTAAGGAGTGCTGTTAGAGGAGCAGGCATCCTTGTGACACCCCTCTGCGCTGGGTCTGTGTTCTTATGTGCCCCCAGCTTGTGTTTGGCAGCCAGAGTAAAAATAAACTGACCTAGTAAGCCTATACGGCTGTGACAAGGACTGTTTGTGTTTCCTGTGCCCGATTTCCAGCCTTTAAATAGTACCCTCGTTCTTGATGCAAAGTTCTCTTTCCTTAATAGAGAAAAAGGAGTGCAGGCGTGAACATCGCCCTCAGTGCAGCCAGGATCCTCCCCGTGACATGGTGCACCCCAACGTGATCTGTGATGGCTGCGAGGGGCCGGTGGTGGGTACTCGCTTCAAGTGCACTGTCTGCCCAGACTATGACCTGTGCAGCACCTGCGAGGGTAAAGGCATCCACAAGGAGCACAACATGGTGATGTTTCAAAGCCCGCTGCTGAATCCGTTTGAGGTGAGCAAAACCTGTGCAGTGGAACCAGTGAGTGGGATGTCACCCAGACGTGAGCTTTGAGTTTCACTCTGTGACTGTTTCCCTTCACAGTGGTTTCCCCGAGGGCGCTGGCTCCGTAAGATGCGGCACGGTGTGCCTCCCTTCCCCTGGATGCACTGCTGGGGGTATCCTGGACCTGCAGCTCCATGCCACAACTCGGAACAGGCCCAGGCCAGTGCTGCTGCCTCCAGTCCACCTGCTGCTGAAGGTAAGAGGAGGTGCTCTGGTAAAGGGGAGCGGTGGTGGAGGAGCCAGAGAAGCTGGAACTTTGAAGTACAGAGTGGAGTCTGGGTGGGAAAGCAGATGCGGGAGCTAATTAATTTGTGTGAAGTAATTAGCCCCTTTCAGGACACTTCAAGTATGTCTGGTGGCCACACAGTGTATGGGGCTACAGAGGGACTACTTGGAACCAAACCAGGCAGAGCTATTAGGTCAAGCATGTCACTGCTCTGCTCTAGATGTGCCTTTCAGCATGGCTGATGAGCCTTAACGATGCTAATGCCAACTGGTTCCCTGTTCCAGCTGTGGTTTTGGTCTCTCTGCTGCCTTTGTGCTGTGCAGAGAAGTGACACAAAACAAGACCAGGCATTCCTGGGATTATGCTCTTTCCCTGTGGGCTGCTATGTGTACTAACATAAATTGTTCTTCTAGAAGCTTCTACTAACAGCCAGCCCCAGGACCCCAACGTCACCTTCCTAAAGAATGTTGGGGAGAGTGTGGCAGCTTTTCTGAGCCCCCTGGGTAAGTGACTTACTGTGTGTCATCCCCCTCCCTGAGACTGCCAGGAGCAGCAGCCAGCTGTTGTGGCTGATACTGGAACTGCTTTGTGCTGCTAAGTCTCAAAGCCTTCAATTCCTGTGTCCTAAAATTGCTTAGGTATAGGCCGTCCACTCAGTACCTTTTTGGAGACCTTTGTAAGGAGTTGAGGAAGGATTTAATTATTGGTGACTTGGGGCTGTATGACTTAAAATCATATGACAGTGATTTTTTGCTTAGGGCAGGCAGACTTAATTCTGCCATGACCCTCTAAACAGCCTGTCTAGTGGAAGATGACTACTTGGTGCTTCAGAGCTTACTGAAAGAAAGCTTCACACTTGAATTCATACACGTTACAGGGGGAAACTGTAGGATTACAGTAATGCTACAGCACTTAGTCCAAGATTTGTGTGTATTTTTTCTTTGGACTGTGCTTTCAAAAATCTAATGTTTCTTCTTGGTCTCATATGTGTTCCTAGGTATTGATGTTGATATTGATGTGGAACATGGAGGACAGAGAAGCAAAGTGACTCCTGTTTCTCCTAATCAAGAGAATAACAGTGCTGAGTCGAGCAGTAGTACTCTAAACCAGAACAGTCAGACCAAACCGTACTGGAATAGCACAGATTCTGCAACGGTAGTAAGTAATGTGGCAGAGCAGATACAAGACATGGTGATAGATCCTGTGCCCACACAAATGGAAGATGGCAGCCTCCAGTCCCAGGTACAAGAAACACTGTATTGATAAGTATGTTTGCTGAGGCTTTACTGTAAAGGAAGTAATTCAGTATGTGTTGTGGGGTTGGTGACTCAGTTGTTAGCAGATAGGTAATATGTGGCACCTTTGCTTTACTGGTTTACAGCAAAAGTGAGGATTTGTGAAGGTAGTTCTTTCTATTAAATGCAGACAGTAAAAGCATGCATCCTACCTGGAAAGCACTGCAGCACCTGTTCCTCCTTTCTTTCCATTTCAGGAACACAGTGAGTCAAGCAGCTCATCAGGGGGTGACGAGGACTGGACCCACTTATCTTCCAAAGAAGTGGATCCTTCCACAGGTGAACTGCAGTCTCTGCAAATGCCAGAGACAGATGATCCCAGCTCCCTAGATGTAGCTCAGGAAGCTCCCCAGGCAGGACCTACAGGGCTGAGAGAGGCTGCACTCTACCCACATCTCCCACCAGGTATGAGAATGCATGCAGGTTTCATGTGAGTGAAAGTTGCTCTCAATTATTGCCAACTTACCCAGTATAAGCAAACCTGCTTAGGAAGCAAGCTCCCATAATGTACAATTGAACTCTTGCTTAACTTTGGCAGCTGTTCTGACAGCACTCTGCATGCTGTTAGGAACAGGCATGTTTTGTGCATGAATGCGGGCAGTGAGTCTTAAAGACCTTGGACTTAAACTGGTGCTAATTTGAGCAAAGATAGCCTCCTAAACAATGTCCTTGCTGTGTACTCTTTGACAGCCTATTAATGCAGGCTGCAGACAATACATCCTGTGACTTAAGACACTTTTCTGGCAAGAGCTAGTTAAAAATATGCCAGGTCACTTAACTGAAACCACTAGCACTGAGGTTTACAGCAAGGACAGGCTGATCTAACTCAGCTGTTTCCTTAGCAGGCTGCATATGCTGTATCTCAGAATGTCTGCCTGATAGGATACAGAGGAGAGTATGTCTTCCAACACTTGTCAGCTATGCTCGAGCTGCTAGGATTAGTGCCAGCCTACCCTGAGATACTACAGCCTCTGCTGCTTTGCTAATAACATAAAGCATCTTAACTTTAAGCCATCATTCTCTTAACAGAAGCAGACCCTCGCTTGATTGAATCCCTGTCCCAGATGCTCTCTATGGGCTTCTCTGATGAGGGTGGATGGCTCACTCGGCTCCTGCAGACAAAGAACTGTGACATTGGGGCAGCACTCGATGCCATCCAGTATTCCAAGCAGCCTCCCAGCTTGTAGTAGTCTGTGTAACAAAAAGCAGTTCCCTTCTAACTGAAAGAAGATAATGTGGTACAGTTAACTAGCAAATACATCTTCTGTTAAAGTTTCTGTTTCATGTTCCTAAGTGGTTGTAGTATGGAGGAAAAATAAATACTGCCACTCTCTCACTGGTAATGAGTCTGTGGGTGTTTAATTATCATAACTGTTACACTGTGCACTGGAACTTGATTAAAAGATTGGAGAAGGTCCAGGCCAAGAGCGTGTGATTTCCACATCAAGTGGTGCCTACTGTAAGGGAGACAGCCTGGGACTGTAGTGGTCTGTTGATGGCACATAACTTGGGTTTTGAGCAGACCCTTATGGCCATTCACTTCTGAAGCCTGCACAGTAGCTTTGGAAGAAAGAGTTGCTATGGGCAATGTAAACAAAGAGCTAGAACAAGGGAGAAGAGTTGCAGTTTATAATGGTGACTGAATCACAGGACTTAACTGTACTGGTCAGATACCCTTAAAGCCTTGAAGGCATCTCTCCTCCCTCCCAGCTGACCTACTTCCATTCTTTCTAGACACTGCTGTGTAAACGTAGCACTTGCCTCTTGGAGCAGTCTTTTCCAACAACGCACAGCTAGATAGCATTTAAACAACTTTAATACCACTCTCAAAACCACCACCTTTCAAAACCTTGCTTCAGTACTCAATATACAAACCAAATACACAACTGACAGAAAAGCAATGGTGAAGAGACCCAAGTTTTTCAGAAATCATCATCAAACTCATCACCTGTGCAGAAGAGGTGTTCACAGGAAGTGGTGTGAGGCTTGGGCCTCACAAGGGTGGGTGCAGGAGGTCTGCTACTGGTCTTGAAGGCACCAGCTTCAGTCCATAGCACCTGGCTTTGAGGTTCTTTGGCCAATGCATCTTTCTCACCTGAGCAACTGATGCTGGGCAGGATGCTGCCAGGCAGCCTTAAGGCAAGTTGCTCAGTGTTAGCCATGCACTTTTTAAATTCAAAATCTGTACCCAGAGGTAGAGCACTTTGAGCCTGTTCTGAATGCCTGGTGTCCATACTTACTGCAATGGTGCTGTGTGGTCCCAACGTTCCACTGCCATCCTGTGGTGACAAGGTGGCCACGACAGCGTTTTCACTACGGTTACCAGAACAGGAGAGGTACTTTTCCCACTTGGAGGGTTTGGTACAAGCAGCTGGGGGTTGGTTGTTCTGCTGTGGCACTATAGACTCAAAGATAGTGGGCACTACATTGTCTGCAGAAACAGCATCTCCATCATCTTCATCAGCCACCACTGCTGAACATTTCTTGTACTGTAACAAGAAAAAGAAAGAGCTTGGTTGTAAGTGCAGCACATGTACCAAGAAACAGGCAAAGGAGGAGCACTCCTGCCCTTTTCATACACTCAAGTTTTCACCAGAAATCTGAAGCAGAGCTGAGGCTGATGCTCTGGTGAATCTATGAACCCTGGGCTGTGAAGACTCAATTTAACTAGCAGGACAGATAATCACAGTAACCCTAATAGCTGTGTCTTATGCAAGGTGCTATTGCTCACCAACACCAAACCAGAACAGACAACAATCACACTGATGGAGGAATCTGGCTCAACCACTTTTACCTTACACCAGATGGCATTTGCTCATACCTGACTAAAACCCTTCAGAGAGAGAGAAGCTCACAACACAATTTGCTGCTTCTCGCCATTCATTCAAATGGAAGAGCAGAGGAAGACTTGTAAAACTTCAAAGTTACAATGACATAAAAGCAACCAGGAAAACACTGTTTTGTTTTACTTGTAGGACGCATCTTCTACAGCTAAAAATACTCAAGGGGTTCTAACCTTTTTGGCTTGGCAGGCAAGCTGGAAAACTTCATTTTCCTCTGAGCTCTCCTGAACATCACTGTAGAGGAAGTTCTGCTTTTTCCTGACCAAAGGAACCATACAAAAAGGCACCTGATTAACTCCACTGTCATTTTTATCACAAACAAGTCACTATAAATGCTCATAAAAAGCAAACTTCACAATAGTCAAGCCATGCTGTTCACTGCAGCCTGTACTTCATGCAGCTATCAGAGATAAAATACCTCCCACACCCCTTTCACAAATGGTCACCACTTAAAAGCAGGAATTACAAAAAAAAACAAAGTTCTTTCTGTTGTCACCCAAAATGCCAGCCATTTCTGTATCACTGTACCTTCGTTCTTCCACAGCATTCTTCCTCTGGGAACAGAATTGTTGCCTTTCTGTAATTCCCTCCTCTTCTTCCTCTTCTTGATCTTCACTTCTCTTGTCCAGATACTTACTCCAGCGACTGACTTCTGCCCCTCCCCCCTACAACGTCAAAGAATTACTGAAAACAGCAAAGTACAAGGTTCTCAATTCTGGCACTGTCACGTCTGTGCTGAATGCCTCCAGCAACAAATCAGTTTAGGACATGTTCCTCTATCTTCTTCCCAGGTTCAGTATCCCAGTAGCACAGAGAGTTTCTGTATGTACCACATTCTGCCTCTTCCCTGGAGCTTGTATATACACTATCATCTCAGCTGTGTCAATGAACATGAAGATCACTGGTTTCACTTTGGTTCCCCAGGGTCAGCATGGGTTAGGTATTTACTTCAGTTTTGAGGTATCTCACCTGCTGCACCGAACTGTTCTCACGGAGGACTGCTGTATTTCTGTTGTTTTCAGATTCTCCTACGTACCTACAACAGATGTATAAGCTGGATTTCCCAATCCAGTGTGCAAATAAAGTAGTCTGTTTGTAATGTATTGGAGGTTAGTCTGCTTTCCTCCTATACTAATAGATAAATGATCCTGATCTAAAGCCACTAGTCACAGTTAGGGATAGAGTAGTGTATCTTTTGGGACAACAGCTTAAAACCACNCATCTAAAGCCACTAATCACGAAATGACAATTTTTAATTGATCACAGTTAGGGATAGAATAGTGTATCCTTTGGGACAACAGCTTAAAACCACTCATTATGCCCTAAGCAAGCAAAGAAACAGGGAGGTTATTTCATAATGTTTTGGGAATAGCAACTTTTTTTTTTTTTTTTGATAAGGTGAACAAACACCAAAGTTTTCCTCCCAAAACTTAACCCTGAAGCACTGCATTACACAACCAAGTTATCTAACTGCCTCTGACTCATTTCTGAGGATAACCCTGAGCGCAGAGGAAGCTCTACCAGTTCACAATCAGGCAATTAATAAACAGACTCCGGGATACAATAAACAGGAAAGTCTTACTCAGATTTTCCAGCCCAGGAGGAATCACACACAAATTTTTTGCACTAATGCAGTTCTGTCGATAAAAGAGATTATCCAAACAAATGGAAACGCCGTTCCACATATTTTAAAGAAGCCCTCGTTCAAAGGAGCGTGCCAGGACACGGGTACCGAGAGGTGACACGAGTTCTGCACAAGGCAGAACCGCGCCCGGAGCAGCCCACCGCGGTACGAGCCCCTACCGAGCCGCGCTGGCAGCGGCCTCCTCCGCCTCACCCTGCAGCAAGTTCAGCTTCTGGACGTGCAGCCTGCAGTCCCGGCCCGAGCCCCGCCCGTAAACCTGCAGAAGTAACGCAAACGCACGGAGCGCCCACAGGGAAACGGCGCAGCCTCAGCCCGACGGCAAACCGCCTCCCACCGCGCGCTGCCCGGCCCTGCGGGCCCCTCACCTTCTGCAGGGCCTGCCGCTGCCCGCACACGCAGCAGCTCCACTTCCCGCTCCGCTTGGCCTAGGAGGGGCAGAAGGGGGAGGAGGGGCTGTTCAGGCGCGGCCTGCAGCGCGCTCCCGGCCCCCGGCCCCNATCAAGCATCCCGACCCCGGCCACGCCAGCCTGGCGCTTTCAGCTACCTGCCGTGCCCACAGTAGTTGTGGAGCTCTGAGAAATAAAGGGCAGTCAGGGCGGCCTGGTGGTTCTGGTTCGTTTATTGAGTACAATGACAGACAGACAGTGTAAAATCACACGTAGTACTGGGACTTTAAAAAAATTACAATAAATTACTGAATAATTAGTAAAAGCAGTTTTACTAGGCTGCTCTCCAGCTACGGTGCAGAGGAGGCAGAAAAGACAAGAAATATGCACCAGCTGTGACCACATACAGGTAACACTGCAAAGGAACTCAGACGGAGCACGTGGAGTAGTGTTAATGGGAGCACAGAACTGCTGGGGTCCTTCCCCTCCTCTACATGCCAAATGCAGCCTGAACCTGCAGCAATCCTTGCCTTCAGTGTGGGATCTGCTCCTGCTGAGCACCAGCACCTCCCCCTCCGGCCCTGCGGGGCAGGTGCCTGTGCACTGAGATGAGTTTACCTGCTCCAACAGCATTCATTCTCCTTCCTCGGAGCGGGTGCCTGCCACCAGAAGGCTGACTCTCGGTCTCCTCTCACCGAGCAGTCACTCGGTGTTCCAGTTATTTCATCTCTTTAACTGAAATGAGATCTGCTCTGCTCAGGTTTCTCATAATGGACTGATGGCAGAGCACCACCTCGTTGGATGTAAATACGTTCTGATGTACAGTAGTTTCTAAAAGCACGTCCATGGCTGGACACTTCATACAAGAGATGTTCAGAAAGGACACACTGAGCAGCTGCAGGTGGCACAGCACTC
The DNA here is from genome assembly GCA_013399175.1 of Odontophorus gujanensis. Lineage (NCBI taxonomy): Eukaryota > Metazoa > Chordata > Aves > Galliformes > Odontophoridae > Odontophorus > Odontophorus gujanensis. The sequence continues at coordinate 410,881 of VXAB01012034.1, forward strand.
CCACACATCTTCCTGAGCCATACACAAAGGCAGACTGAGCAGAGCATTCCTAGGGGTCTTACTGAAATTGGACCCACCACTGCTTAGCAAAAAGAGAGAATCAGCGAGGAAATAAATGTATTCCGTACCAAGAGGGGAAGTCCAGCAGCACAGTGTGCCACTATGCTGAAATGCTGAGGCTGAGCCACTGTTCAGGAGCACACTCCCTTCTTACAACCATCACAAACCCATTGATTGGCCTAATACTACTGCTGCACTGAAGTCAAGGAGCTCACTGCTTCCGAGAGAAACTAGAAACAGTGGCTTTCAAAGAACTGCAAAAGCTAGAAAACCAGGCTCGTCTGAAAAATGTCTCCTGAATGATGGAGAAGAAAGCGTTTGCGTTATGAAAACACCAAATCTCATCTGAAAGAAACCTGCAGATCTGAGAAATGTCTGTGTTTAGATCTTAGGGCGTTGGGAGCAGTGGCGAACATCTGCATTGTAGCTGCTGAGTCACAGAACAGCACTGAAGAACTTACAAGACTATTTATAGGTCAAGGCCCTATAGCACTTGAGAACACTGGGTAAGCTCCCAGATCGGCAGCCAGAGGTGAACATGGTTTCAAGCCAGGCTGCATCTGCTGTGCAAATTACCCAGGATCTACAGCAAACAAGGGCAGGCAAGGAGCAGTTACTGTCTGAAATAAAACTTCATTAAAATAAAAGATAGCAGAAGTCAGACATGCATAATTTATGGTGGCAATATCGTGTGTCAGGGGCTATTAGGTTCTAATGGCTCTTGAGAATGTAAATCTAATTCTGACAACTCCAGGAGCAAAAAAAGCACCTACACAGAACAGTTACTGTCTGATGCCCCTTACCAAATGGAATCTACTGTAGTTGTGTAGTTACTGGTCTCTGAATAAACAAAAAACCAACCCTGAACACAAAATACCAAACCATCCTGCCATCTGCCACATCATCTCCCTGTTTCATTCCCCAAAGACAGCAATCCCTTTGAGTTCAGCCTGACACTGAAGAAAGCTCATAGTCACTGGATGAACTGAACTGCCTCTCTACCTTCTTCTGCTCTTTGATCTTTTGGAGAATGTTGACCTTTTTCTCAAAGTAGTTTACAAGGGCTGCCTCAGTCAGCATGGAAGCCAAGATCTGCTCAAAGGAAATAGACCAGTCAGTATCAATGGTACTGCCATACCTGACAGCTGAACTACCTCCTTCACAGCCAACTAGGACTGTGTCATCTGCAATGTCTTCACACTGCAGGGAGCCTGTGCTGACCATGGAGTAGGAAGACATGGACATATCATCTTTGGTTTCATCATCTGATAGCAGCTGTAAAGGAGAGCCTTGTCCTTCCCCTGAACCATCTCCTAGGGTTTGGTTCTCCAGCTCAGTTTTTTCAGGCTGAACATCTCTGCAGGTTTTGTCCTCACCATCAGCTTGGGGATGCTGCTCCACTGCTGAGTTCTGACTCTGTTCAGACGTAGGTGACTCTTCTTCACTCACGGGATCTTGGTTACTGTTTGTTTTGCAGTCCTCAGACTTCCTCGTGGGTCTGTTGGAGAACTTCTTCCCAACCTCCCCGATTCGCAGGAGGAGGCTGGCGACAGTGGCAATAGCATGGTACAGCTCTTGCTCTATAGGATCCTCACTGAACATGTTGTAAAGGGTCTTGCATAACTCTATGAATTGTTCCTTTCAAAGACAAAGATCAAAATCATATTTAAAGCTGCAAAAATTGACAGTGGTAAATGAAGCAGCAGGTTCCACCTTGACTGACTCCTACTTCATTTGCCTCCCCACGAAGTGACAACTTATTTTACTGATTCAGAACAATCCCAAATCAGGCAAACTCCGCTCTCTGCTGGAGAAGCTAAATTGAGAGACAGCTAGGAACTTGACAGCGACAGTACTTTCACTAACAGGTGGGTAGAATGTTCTGAGAGTAAAACCTCAGTTTTTCTCAGGAGTGAATGGCTCTTGAGGTCCCTTCCAACCCCTATGATTCTATGTGCACTGCTACTCTTCTGTGGCCAGCTTATATGTATTTCCACAGTGGTATAAGGAGCACCCATAAGGGAAATTAAGAGAAAGAAGAGCTCACAGTAGTTGTAGGACTCTCTTTCCTGTAACCAGATTCTTTGCTCTCCACCAAGCAGCCTCAAGTTGAGGCAATGCAAAAAAATGAAACAAAAAAGCCAAGCAAGCTTATATGACTGATAGCAGATTTCAAACACATACTGCTCTGGAGGGAAAACAAAGACTGCAAGTCTTACAGGAAGAGCTGATCTGAGAGGCATAGAATCAAACATATTTGACTAATGAGAACAAAGCAGTCTGACAACCAGCTGCAAGTCTCCTGAAGAATTTGACACAATCATGTAGAATGAGAAGCTTCTAAAGCTCTCTACACCAGAACAGAAGGGCAACCTACTACATGGGCTGAGCACACTAACAAAATGGGTGCCACAGTTCTCCAACAAGCTGCTAGTCATCTGAATGGAAACCTTCAGGTTTACTTCTTACCTGACTCATTTTGGGGAGATCTTTAATAGTTTCTTTCTTGGATTCTTTTTCCTTGGCCCACATTCTTAGGTAGTATCTATAGTCCTGTGGGCTGGTACCTTTCTCCTCTGCAAAACATGACCAAGCCATAGTGGTTAATGTTTCAGGCTTCATGTGAGCACCATGGCAGCAAAATTCACATTGGAAGTAGCTTTTATTGACAGTTCAGGAAAGCATCTAGCAGGGAGGCTGCACTGTTTGCTGCTAGTTTATCTGATAAAGTTCAGTAGAGCAAAAATTTTAACACTCCCAAATATGCTAGATTTCTAATAAATGAATTCTATTAGTCAATAACTCACCAAACATGATTTTCAAATGTTATGACCTTGGTACATTAGAAAGTCAGAGCAGTAAGGCATGAGGGAGAGCTGTTTTGCAGCTCACATCCCTCTTTACCAATGTGGACATTGCTAAAGGGACACTCTGAAAGGTCTTCTTGATACAGCAAAGGAAAATGAAGTTGGTAATTCTAAAAAGACAAGACTGGAATGTGGTCTATTTACGGTGAAATTACCTTTTTCTTGACCACTGTCATTCCTCCTTCCTTTCTCTTCTTGGGTTTCTAAAAACAGTGAAATTATAAACATTAATATCTGATTTTCAAGAACACAACACATGAAGAACATAAGACAACTCATATCCAAATTAAAATGATAATATATTTAATGTATCTCACACCCCCACTTCATGTTTGGAGCAGTGAACAGAACAGGACAGAAGCAAGAGGTGCTGGGATAAACAGAAAAAAAGTCACACTGAGAAAGCAGTGAAAAGCTGCAGCAGGGGGCAGAACTCCAAAAGAAATGGTGAAACAAACATGAAATACATCACTACGTAATGCCACGGCTTAAAGACAAAGAAGTTCACAGCAAGTTCAAAACAAGATAACGGATGGAAAAAAACAACACTACTGAGCATATAGGATAAGTGACCATTATCTCTACTGACCACTAGTCAGTGACTGAACAGACATTTTGAGACTGATATGCAGAGTCTAACTTCATGGATTTCACTTCTGCTTTCCTATACTGTTGCTAAACTAAACAGGAAGTCTTGTCTTAGCTTAGTGTTCAGATGACCACCTATAGCACCAAGCAGTGCAATTACTACTTGTATTTTTTTTTAATCATTATTGTATTTTTGTAAACATTAAGCAAAAAATGCACACTTTGATTTCCTATTTAACAGTTCCTATTTTCATTAAGGTTGAAACACAGTAGTGAAAACATAGTTGAACTGCCATGAGAGAGGAGAAGCAGCAATCTGAGTATTTAAAATAGCATGTTGGTGCTCATAGATAACATCAGCCTTACAACCATGCTCAGTATGTGCACATAATCCATGGACTGACCTTGAGACTCACAGTGCAGGCAGAAATCCAGCTCTGAGACAAAAGGAGATACTGGAGCAGCAGAAAGAGGGGCTGAGGAGACAATATCCCAGATAAAAGAGAAGAAAAGCCACACAGAGACAGGGAAGGAAACAAAAACAAGAAGAAAGACAATGAGACTTGCATGAAAAACCCAAGTTGAGGTGAGAGACAGGAACTGGTAAAAGCACACTGCTCCTCCTCAACAGCCTATGATTGTGCTTCAGTGTGTGCTGTATCCTGCATGAAATAGGTGCTGAAAAGTGTAAGCTCCAAACTTCTTTCCCATCATGCAATAATGACAGCTGACTCAAACACGCTGGCAACCTTAACATATTGCCCCCATGAGACCATGCCTTGCAAAAATCACCCATCACAGCACACAGATTTGTGTTGGGACTCATATCTGAACTGAGAGGTAAGGACAGCAAGCGTTGCATTACCTTCTGTTCTAACATCCTCTGTGAAATAACTTGTAGCCTCCAAAGCAGACTCTGTCTCCTCTGGATTCAGAGCTGTGCTTACAGAGAAAGAAATGTTAAGATCTCTAAGGTAATTAGTTAACAACAGTATTACCCATTTTATTAGCAAAACTTGTGAGGCATCTCTTGTGTGTGTTAGAGCACACCACACTCATTACTGGCAGCTTATGGAAGCACTCACCAGGAGGCAGATGCAGTTTGTAAAGCACTTTAAGCTTTTCAGTGAGGTCACCATGGTACATCCCACCTGCAAGTAAAAAAAATAAACAAAAATGAACAGATAAGAAAAACAGTATTTAGGATTAAGAATCACTCTAGACACAAGCTCAAAATAAAGTTTCCAAGCAGTGAGGAGCTGCTAAACTGTACAAAGCCCTCTGCAGAAGCCATAAAGAAATTCACAGCAAAGCTTCACCTTATAGGTTTATCACCTACAGTTTCCCAAAATGAGAGAGTGCCTAGCAGCAAAAATGTATCTTTAGTTCTGCCTGAAGAACTAAATCCCATAGGGCTGCCACCCTCCCTTCATAACAGTTCAACCATCAGCATCTCCTTTTAGTTCTCCGCTAGGAAGATGACAGAAACATTTTTTGTAACATATCACCTCCAGAAATGCCACTTACTCATCCCTGTCACAAACTCCTTGAAGTTAATGAGAGAATCCCTGTTCTCATCCAGAAGCCGGAACAAGCGCCCCGCGAGCACAGGTGTATGAGCACCACAGGACCAGGGGGTCAGTGTGATGAAGAGCTCTTTGAACTGCTCCATGTCTATGCGATACTGCTCCAGGTAGGGCAGGCTCTGATCTCGGCGGGCAGCTGCAGCACGATTATTTCCCCAGTAGCAGCTCATCAGATATTTTGCCTTTGGAGGGAAAGTATGGGTAGGTCAGGGTGTATTAACTATAACGATCCATGAGAGTGGAGTCCTTCACATAGCTCCTGAACAGGAGCAAATAAGCAGAGAAGAGACATTTCTAGACACACTGATTATCTTGCCTATGTATCACTTCACTACAAAGTAGTATGAAATGGAGGAAGAGACACAGATCTCACTAAAAGCAAAGAACAAGTGAAAAATACAAAGAAGATTATTTTTTGTTTGAGTGAAATGAAACAGGTTTTATGCAAGCGGAGCGTGCAGATTTTAGAACTAGGCCTCTCTGAGTCTATAGCATCGTGCAATTGAGCTTGCAAGCAAGTGAGCACAGTGCAACTGAGCTTGAGTGACTTTGGGAAATGCACCCAGGTGAATTTAACAACACTTACACTGACAAACAGAGGCAAAGCACTTAAGTAATTGTGTTACAATTAGAGCAAGTTCATGGTAAACTTGGGAATGGTAAACTGAGGTTCAAGTCAATCCTAGATTGATGTTCCAAGTACTACATGCTACTTCTTTCCCTTGACTCCGAGCTCTCTTTCTGAATGAAAATAATTCAACTATTGTGAATGAGGTCTGACCACTTTTACCAAAAAACTTTGTTCAATAATAGAGCCAGTCTCATTGGCAGTACAAATAACAGAATCCCATAGGTTTTATTAAGAATAAAACAAGATGTTACTACCCTTTCGACTTGTTTTGATGGTTTTTTTGGGGGGTCAGAACACATTCCTATTCACTCTAGCTTCTCACCTTGAACACTACATACAGCTCTTCTAGTTCTTCAATAGAGAAACCAATGTCACCAGACACAGCACGGACCTAGTTAGGGGGAAACAGAGGGAGTAATTTCTTTCAAAGCTACCCAAATTAAATACAACTCACTGAAAAACCTGTGAACATAGAAGCTAAGAAAAGATTTTCAAGGAGATATGACACAGGAAAGGAGAGAAAACATAACAGCTCCAATACCTCCCATTGCTGTGAATTACAGGCCAGGAAGACAGCTTCTAGTCAAGCAGAAACTGCTGACATTTGAGCAGTTACTAAAAAAACTACTGTTATAACTTCCTGTTTCTGCAGCCCACAGAACACTGTGCTGTCCCTTCCTTCTGTTTTCATCTTCAGATTCAGATGCACAAAAAAACAACAGTGAAAGAAGTGGACTAAATTCTCCACTTATGACATGGGAGATAGTTGCAATAGATGTGGACACTCCTTTTTAGTCATGAATCCTTCTGCAGAAGTCCCAAACATGCTAGCATACTTTCTACATGACATTTTGTAGCCAATTTAATCTGGGAATCACATACCACACTCTTCTTGGCTGTATCCTCCAGAGACTGGATCACCTTCAGCCTTTGTTTAAAACGCATTTGTTCAATGTCATCTGCCTTCAAATTGCTAAATTTCTAGGAGAAAAGAAGCAGACTGGGTCAGCAACATCTCCTGAAGAATGAATTACTTCCTATTCAATCATGTGGTTTTTACAAAGTGTACTGTCCCCTCAAAGAGGGCCCAAAAATCCTAGAATACTTCTACCAACATTGAAAAATTGGAAAAAAAAAAACACCACCTTCTCTCTATTAAACCCTGTCCCACAAAAGAAGTAATTTAGAATTAATGAGAAATCCAGCACCAGAGGTTTCTGAAGAACAGCTGGAAAGGCATCTATCAGGACACAACTGCAGATCCTGCAGTGTGGCACAGAGAAGCAGCTATACAGCTTGTTGTTCCTTCCAGCCCTGTTTTATTGTAGGACCCAAACGAGTTTCTGCTGGAAACAGCAAAGTTAAAAACCTTTTCCACTGACAATGTCAGCCAAGTAAAATGAATTTGGTGACATTCTTTTAAAAAAGAAATGAAGAACAGAGGTGGAAGATCTGAGTAAATAAATAAATAAGATAGCTGTGTGACCATTAAGTGGCTGGAAGGGGACAGGACAAAACAGGAGCTGAAATGGGAAATTAATCCAACTTTATCACAGATATATGAGAATAACTGTCAACCACAAGGTGGCTTGTCTGTACACTTCCCATTGTTCAGATACAAATTTCTAACGTGTTTGTTCTCTGAGTAATGAGGTGCATGTCCACTAGGCCAAAGTATTTCAGCAGCATGGGTACTGCTCACAGGTCACCTTCCTAAGAGCATCACCTTCTGATTCTGTGATTCCTATCACCAGAGCATGAACTATGGAACACAATTATCATGTGTACAAACTGGGATGTTTTCGTGTTGGGGGGTTGGACTTGATGATCTCTTGAGGTCCCTTCCAACCCCTATGATTCTATGACTCTATGTTCCTGCAGCAACCCCATGATTCTTACTAGTCTCTACTGATGCAGGAAAAACTTTGGAATTCAATATAGCTAAAGAGTTAGGTTCTACTTATACCAAACAGGAGGATGAATGGATTGAGCCTGCACCCCCTGAGCACTTCAAACTAATAATACAGTTTAAGTTCTGTCTGAATAAGTATGAAGTGAGATTATTAGGAGAGAAAAATCAGTTGGGTAAATACTAAGCCAGAACCTGACCTCATAGGATGTTCTGATGAGGTCAAAGATGTCAATTTCAAGTGGTGGGTCATCCCCACTCGTCAACAAGGCATGCAGGTGGGGAATAGGAGGAGAGACACTCTGCCTGTTAACTACATTGTCCAAATACCTGTGGAGAAAACAAAACAAACAACACACAGAGAACAGATGCAAGACTCCTGGATTAACATCAAGGAAGGAAAAGCAGTAATATCCTAAACACATAACTTGCTGCTCCTCTATATTATTAATTAAACATGTAGAAAAAAATTCCCAGCAAACCTACAACACTGTCCTCAACATCTCCCATGCAGAGGTGATTTTCATTCTACTTTTGGGATACCTATTCTTTTCAAAGGCAGGCTCCCAGAGGTACTCTGAAGATCTTGCAGAACATAGGTTAGATTCACATTTGAAACAAGAAAATCTTCCATTTACTGTAATTAGGAAATATCTGCTTGAAACGGTTGTATGTTACTAGAAGGCTATTCTTGCCAGGACTTGTTCTTAATCATGGATTAGAATTCCTCTGTGTATTTTGGATAAGTAACCTCATGGAGTTCAAATTCACACTGAGAAACAGGAATGCAGTAAGCCACAAAGCAAACAACTCGGGATTCCTCCATACTTGAGCCAAAAATTTGTTTCAGCTGCTGCAGAAATCAACAGCTATCCTCTCTGGTGCTCAAGTTTCATCCTAGATTGGTGTCTGTGACCTGCTACGTAATGGAATTCAGGGGAACGACAGAAGAGTCTCTCTCTTATCAGACAGAAAGGAATGATGACTAAAAGGGGTACTATCACCATTCATTTATAAATAAGAATGGTACCTGCCCAGAATAGTCATTGCTTCACCTTCATCACAGCACTGTAGCAACTTCTCCATGTTGGCATCAAGAATGGCCAATGACATCTGCAAGATAAACTTGATGCCTTCATAGAAAAAGCAGTCAACAATGATGACAGCACTTTCAAAGGGCATGACACTGAGGAAGAGTGTGAGAAACCAAGAAAGGGATATGGTGGAAATCACTCCCAGCTCCTGCATCTTTTCTGACAGCTGTGGAAGATACTCTCGTGTAAGCTCTTCAAAGATGCCTTGGTCCACCAATGCACCTGGGAAAAGAAACAAGAACAATGGCACAACTCAAATTTGTTGGTCTCATGGTACCGTAACTGAGTGAATTAATTATTAAGCAAAACAGTGTTAGTTCACTTTAATTTCAGCTTCTTAAACTAAACTAAAACTAACATGTTTGTTACCCTATTCTCAATAAGTATCATATATATAGATGGAGATTACTCCTCACTCCATCTTCTTTGTTCAGCATGGTGGCCTACAGTAGCTCCTGTGCCTCCATCATATGCATGCAACTTAAAAGGGAAGAAGCTTGTCCTTCATTATCTTTAAAATGCACGACATTTAACTAATGCTGAAGAAACAAAATATTCCTGAGATGCTGATGGAACTGTAGGTGAAAATCCATGCTCCAGCATGAACTTGACACTCACCCACTACTCTTGTGTTGTAGTAATCTGGCAACATCCGCTCACATAAAGCCACCAGGAGCCAGAAGGCCTCTTCCTCATTGCAGTATAACAGCAGCACTGATGTAACAATGTTCATCGCCTATGTTCCAGCAGCATTAAATGTACAGAGAGAAACATGAAGATGTTCATGAAAACTCTGTCTCTACAGAGCAGCTGAACTTAAAAACCATGATTCTAGCAGAGCAGTCTCATGGGACTGAAAGTCAGATCTATTTCCAGCTTTTACTGGTATCTGAGTCACTAGGTGACCTTGAGCCAATTTATCTTCCTGTTTCAGTTCCTCTGTTTGTGAGGCAGCAGATAATCTAACTACTCTTTGTCAAGCACTTTTGTTAATGTGATAAATATGATTTTCAAAGTTTTCAGAAAAAGCTTTGATTACAACAGAGCGATGAAATAAGAACCTCTATCTGTAGAGCGACATACAAAATGAAATTAATTTCTACCAAGTTGTTTCACAAACCAGCAACTGCCTTCGTCTGTGATATACTGCAATATATGAATCACCACTTATTTCATTTAATTGTTCATTTCAGGGAAACCAGGAGATGCATTTCTCCAACTAGGGAAAGCTTGAGCAGGAAAGCTGCTAAAAGAATCTGTCACTACACGTAACAGAAATGAGCAAAGTCTATATACATAAAAGATCCTTACAACATCACTGTTTATTCCCAAATGGACAGCACGAAGGAAAAACATGAAATTAAACTAAGAATTACTCTAATGCAGTCGCAGTCACCACAGAGAGATAAAAGTCTAAGAATTCTTTCTTACCTGACAGTATCCAATTGTTGGATTCCTGAATGCATAAGCTGTTAAGACTCTCCGGAGAGCAGCAATTCCCAGCTCATTCTGGAAGGCAGGATGCTCTGGCATAGAACGGTGCAGATCTCTCTCAATTTCTTCTGTAGCAAGATTGTACTTTCCCATTGACTTTTCCACAAGATCTGCATAGTAACCAGGATGAGTGACCATTTCATTCCAAGCCCCTGTAATGACAAACAAACACTGCTTCACTTCTTGAGCTTTAAAATACAGGCTTTATGCCCACAGCTTCAGAGAAGAGGAAGCTGGGAAGCATTACACGAACTCAGTAACCAAAGAGATATGAAAGTACAGCAACAAACTCACTGCTGGAGCATAGGTCCCAAAACTGAAATCCACACAACGGCAATGAAAGAGTTACTATACTCATAAAGTCATGTCAGGAATGCAATCACTGCATTTTTGTCCAATAACATCACAAAGTATAATTCATGTGGAGTTAGTCTGTGATTTATTTCTTCCAAAACGAGCTGTGATTTATACCTTTTCCTCTGAGACATGAAAAAGCTTATTTCTGCAAGCTGCCGAAGTATCCTGCACAATTTCCTACCTGAGAAAAGGAGCCACAGTTCTCCACGAAGATTCTCTGGGATTCCTTTCTGTACCAGCTCCCTAGTCTTGGTAGTACGATACATACACATCCCTCTCCCATATTCAAAGAAATGAATGTTCCAAGACTCTTCCTTCATCTTCTCCTTTGCCTTCACAAGAACAAATATGGCCACTTTAGGAGATTAAAGCGTTTTTATGCTTGTAGGACAGGTGATTTCTGGGTACTAAGACCTACACTTCACAAAATAAGTGCACTATGATACTTAAAGGTTTTATTCTTCCTGCTGAGTGAAAAGGCTGTATGCTAATCTATGCTGTTCTGAATCTCCTTGAAGTCTTCACAATGGTAACACAGGCTGTGCAGTGGCAACACATTTAAACAAATGCAAGCAGAGCCATGGTTTAAGATGACTGCCCAGGAAGCAGAGAGATCAGTTCTCTGCTGCTCTGATATGAAGGAAAGCTCTTCACAGATAGCAACTTCATCCCAGAAGCACAGTAACACAAATTGCTCAGTCTCTACTCATGTATCCCTATACTGATACAGTAAGCTGATGGTCAGGTTACATCTACACAGCACTATCACAGTGACAGTGATACTGCAGTGGTGACAGAAGCCAGGGAGAATATGCACCTAACAAAGCCTCAGAGTAAGACAGGAAATCTGCTACTGAATACCAATTACTTACAGTTAACCTCTTTAAGTTAAAATATCATTTACCCCTTTGGGTCCCAAAAGCTCCTCAGAATTTCTTCTGAACAGTTTGAGCAGTCCCTGGGACGCCGTTGGCACATCACCAGCACAGAAGCTGACTGGTCGACTGTTGAGAGCAGATGTGGGGCTAACTGCAAGAGGGCTGCTGGAAGGCAACTCTGGAACTTCCTGGAAAACAAATACACTTACTGTGATAACAAACAAAAAAAAAGAAACAACACCAAAATGCATTTCTACAGTTGTAAAGTTAGTCATACATAATGTATCTGCCAGAGTGAAGGGAGAGCTGGTAGAGAAGAGGGGGCAACCATTCTGGCTTTTCCATGATGTTTCTTAAACATCCATTGAGAACCATACCAGTATTCCAACCTCTCACTGAATTTCAAGACAACTTATGCTATTAATAGTAACGAACCTACGGGAAAATGATTCAGTACCATTCAGTCTGCTCAAGACAGTAGGTAAACCTAGGCAGTGATCTCATTATGTAAATTAACCTCCAGAGCAGAACAGCAAAGCAATTGAGAAAATGAACAACGAAGTGTTTGAGCTGAGGCAGCCTCCCTCCTCTGCTCATAGCCCAACAAAGAGAAATGATCTGCTGCTAGGAGCACTGTAACACACTGTAAGGAACATTACTTTGAAAGATGGCCAAATGCTCCTCACAGCTACTTCCTTAGTACCTCACATCCAGCATCACCCAAACTCCACTTCCATTCCCTGTCACTGCTGAGTGGTTTCTTGGATGGTGTTCTCTGCAAGAAGTCAGAGATTCTCTGCACCAAGAAATCTCGGTCCTTCAGATTGGCAAAGAAGAAAGTCATTTTACTTTTCGTGCTGATGGACAGAGGGCTGGGCAAGACACTGGAGCTATCTGCCTTCTCAACTATCGTCACCTAGAAGACAAGGAGAAGGGTCATTTGGATCTAACAGATTCTCCATTATCTGCAAAGTACTACAAAAAGCATCAGAAAGAGAAGAAAAGCCTCTAGTCTTAATTACAGCTAATCCCCACCTCCCTGAGAGGAATGATGAGATGACAGGCCTCCTCTGCCTTGCTGGCAAAGCAGATGTAATTGTTGGAAACAAACATCTGACCAGGAATGTGCATCTTGTTGAATGGTGTCCACAACGTGCAGTCTGTGTGTCCATCCAGGCACTCATCCTTGGGCAGCCGGAAAGTGGCACGGTAGCATTCATTTTTTGCTCGAGCATCAAGGTCTCTGGGAAAAGTAAAGCACAGTCCCCAGGGCTTTTTTCTCACTTGAAAAAACAACAACACTCAAACAGCAACATTAAGCATCCATTCCAATCAGATTATTCCAGCCTGTGCTTTAATTCTTACTATTCACTTCCCTAACTGAGATGCCACCTCTTATCTGACTCCTTTCAGCCTTCAGACATGCCTCACTGACACAGTATGTCCTGCAATATGAGATCAAATATGCAAGAACCAAAATCTGGGAAACTTCCATGCTACACTGGATCCTAAAACTGAAACTGTAAAGAACAGGATTTTCAAGAGTTTCTAGTTGAAAATTCCTTCTAAAAACTCCTTGTCCATATCATCATGTATGAGAAAGATACGAGGGTTTGTGTAAGTTAAGTATCAACTTGGGATGGAAAAAAGCACAAGGCACAGGGCCAATGACTGAAATAAGTGATGCAGCCCCTAGTGGGGGCACCTTGAAGCTATGTAGTAATGCAGATTTATTACTACAATTCCTGTTTCTCTGTCTTCTCCTTGCTGAAAACACATACCTTTTCAGCGCTGAGATGTTCTTCAGAGGCTTCCTGGGCTTTGGGAGGGACTTGTCCTGTAGGAAGCTCTCGTTATCCAGTAGCTGCCGCATAGCAATGTTAGCCAGCTGCTCCATCAACTTGAAGGTCTCATTGATGTTAAGAAACATGGAAAAATAAAGTTCGCTGTCCCTTGTGCTCACTTTAATGCACTCAGGGAACAGCAGTGTAGCATTTTTTTCTAGCTGGGTTACATCCACCCACTGAATCACCAGTGTCACTGGGGGAAAAAAGTTACAAACAGCCATTATTACAATTTGAGGCAAAAAAAATAACAATCAGAAATGAAGCTCACACAGTAAATGTGCTCTTTATGTATCGGTATTTTTCTTCCCTTACACATGGACAACTCCTTTCTTCATGCTTTTACTGATTTGTCAAAAAATACTTGGAAATAACATTTGGGAGTGACCAGAAATAACACAGTTCCAAAAGGACTCTCTTCCATCCGGAAAATGCTTTCAATTACAATTATTAATGCTTTCATTCTCTCTTTCCAGCAAATTAATTTTGGACTCTGGAGTTCAAGCTCTGTAAATACTAGGTGGTGGTTCCAAGCAAAACTCACCAAAGTCAAAACATTGCTTGGTTCTCCAGTTCAGTGGAAGTAAAAACCCAGGTGTGCAACCTGAGAATGTAAGGCACGTGTTGAAAAATGACTCAGGCATTCAGTTCAAACTTCACTTAGTGCCTGTGAGAGAAAGGACTGATCTACTTGTTGACCTAGAACTCAAAAGGATCTTCAAAAGAAAAACATCCTATGAGCTTAAAAAAACAAACAAACAAAAAAAACCAACAAAACCAAGTCACATAAAAGATCAACTATATCAAACAGATCATGGAACACTGCAGAAAAAACAAGTTTATAACTCACCCTCTTTACCCAGCAGGAAGGAATAGAAACAGAGGTGATTGACAGTGAGGTACAGCCAGCCCTGCCTGGGTACACGTCCCTTCCAGTAGCTGCAAGAATAGTAATTGACCAACTTCTCCACCTCTGGCATCCCAAACTGCTTCCGCATCTTCAGTTCAGCCTCCTTGAATTTACCTGGATCCTCTTCACTCTGAGGCTGCTGATTCTTGTTCTCTTCAGCTATAATTCCCTAAAGGACATGGGAGGAGAGGCATAGAGACGAGAGATGGAAGGAGATGCCTGCTGACAGATATAATGTACACTAAGAGGTGATGGCAGCCCTCCAGAGGACAGAAAGAAGAAATGTGACACAGCAGTTATCATTTCTCCCGTCAACTTGGAGCGATAGTACAGACGTGTAGGATGAGCAGATAAGTCTGCTGGGAGCCTATAAGCTGATTTACTTCTGAACACACACAGCTAACGTTCATGTTTAACATCTGACTGAGTTTCCCACAGCTGGTCTGGTAATGCTTTGAATGCCCTGCAGGAGAACCGAAGTCTATTTTCACTTGCGTGTGTGCTTCCACAACAGGAAGATCACCTGCCAGAAAGGGCAGAACTCTGCACGTGGTCAGACCCTGGCTGGCCAGAAGGAAGAACAAATCCCTCTCACACAGACACACAGCCAATAAAGAGAATCTGACAGGAGTACTGGAAGAGCCTCATATTGCTGCTGTGCAATAAAAAAACGACGTGTGAATTTCTACTCTGGAAAACGCACAGGCTGGGAATCTGAAGTGCACTATCTGTGCAACAGAGTCACTTGTCTGAATACAAAATCAGTGGAACTTAGGGAGCTGCTCCTTTACACCCAGACCATCATGGGAGTGCAACTTCATTGCTTGCAAACTAGAATTCACTCCCCCACATTTGCTGACAGGTCAGCCTCAGTTTAACACTCGTGTCAGAGGCACAACTTGCAAGGATTGGAACGAGGCAGCAGATTTCAGTTACCATCCTAAGCAAGGTGTACCTCGAGATCTACTGCTCCTAACCTCCTCCCCTCTACCCTCCAACGTTTGTCTGGTGTTATGGCTGTAAAGTCATTGTGGTAACACAGTATGCGTTTTGAGATCATTCCAAATGTGTTCACTTCTGAAGAGGGAGCAGAGAGAAGCTTTGTGATGGAGCTCTTGCTCCAAACCCTTCCAAGAGGAAAATAAATTCCTCATACCACCTCCCCATCCTTCATCAGGTTCTGAAGTCTTTCGGGGAAACACACTCCTTACATGTATCTTGCCCTTGACAAAGGTGGTGATATCTTCTTCATTATCAAAGATGGACAGAGTCTGCAGTAAGTTATTCTCCAGCCATTCCCAGTGCTTCGTGATCTCCTTACGAGATGATCCTAATTGATGGGGTGAAAGGCACAGGGAAAAGCAAAGAAAAAAACATCAGAACAAGCTCCTGTTTTTCTCCAAGTTAATAGCAGGAAACTAACAAGCACCAAGCAGAGATCAGATGTGAAACACACCAACTGCCTGCATGTCAAGAATACTTTACACACACCAACATTATGTTTCTGATGAAACACTTCCATTGCCATTGAGGATAACAGGCACACCAAGATGTCATTTCATTTACCAGTGCACAGCAAACAGCTTGTTTTCCCCCCAGAATAAAGCATTCTCATGCTCCAGACAAGAAGCACTACTTTAATTCCTTATATTCTATGAGAAAACTAACAAACTTTCAGAAGAAATTTGAAATTTCAGAACAATTAAACTTCTCACACTTAGAAAGGAGTTGCATTTTGCATGGGCAACTGTCAGCACATAACATACAAAACAAGAAAAGCAACCCAAGCATGCCAGTGTCAGACCCTATGTTCTTTGCTTTCTTAGCAAAGAAAAACAAAACCTAGGCAAAACTTGTATCAAACATTAGATGTCATTAACCACGCAGCCCTCAAGTTTCACAGGGGAAGATTTAAGGAACTTTGCTGTGAAAATTTGCTTTCATTAACATGTTTAAGTCCCTTAAACGTTTCAGAGACTTGCATTTACTAAAAGTTCTCTTCCTCTCTGACAACAGTTATTACTATGCCCTCTTACAGACAGAAAAAAAATGCAGAAGAAATAAAAAGCAAGTCAGTTTTTAATTGTTATGGTTCTACCTGACTTTATAAGAGGCAGCTTCAGCAAAGAGTCTTTGTCTATTTGCACTTGGATACCTAACCACAAAACACAACCTCAGCGAACGTGTGGTTTCATAAGCAAAAATAACTCCAGGACGTGAAATCTCAAAGGACTTGCAGGGCTATGAATTTGGCTTCTGTGTACAGGTCAACGGATTAAACAGCAAATATATACATATATATAGCTTCTGTAAGTTTACTTGATGTCTATTCTAGCCATCTGGCACTATTTTTAAAGCATAAATGACTTTGGATGATATGAAATGGCTGTCAGTACGTACCACACGCCACTGCCCAATACACCTGAGAGTCCTGAGTCTGGTGCAGGATACGGTACGGGGCAACTCTGGCACTGGAATCCAAAACTACGTCTAAAGTTCCCACAAGGAGACCTGGAAAGCAAAGGGACAGAAATTAAAGTAACGTAATAGCAAAGTGAAGAACTGGGTTAAGCAAAAATGTAGAACTGTTACTGCAATAAAAACAAATGAAAAACTCAGTATGATTATGCAGCCTATGCATTATAATTCCACAATAAACAAGAATCAGCACTGACACTTTGTCAAGAAAACAAAGACATAAATCCAGTCACTGCACGGAAATTACCTATGAACCACCTACAGGCAATCCCACTGCTAATGGCTGACATTTAGAGGCAATTAAACTGCCACAACAGCTCACTAGGATCCTCTGCCTTCCTAGGAAAGTTTCATAACAGAAGCAAATGTATTTTTCTCCATGGCACCCGGAGATATTGGAGAGGCAGTTAAAGTGGGATGTCTTCAGATTAACACTGTCTGAAACACATTCCATAGAACAGAGCTTTGTCCCCAGCGTGGACAACACTCCATACATCTCTTAAGGACTTCCATCACTGTATCCAAATGACTGCAACAAGAATGTCTTTGGGATCCAAGAAAGTCTTTGGGATCTCCACGCTTCTGTTGTTTACAGTGACTTTTAAGTGACCAAACTAAATACAAGAGCTCTCAGAGCTGTATCTTTCAGCATCACCTATGCATGCAGTACGTAAGGTAATGCAGCCAAAACGGACTCCACCAGTCCTGGAGAAGCTGGGGCTCCCAGGTTTCCGTGACATTCCTGCACATCAGTTAAACAAAGACAACAGGAACAGAACCCAGATGTGGTAATTTTAAAATCACATTTAAATAAAGGCAGGCACTCTCAGAACAAAATGCTGAGCGCCGTTAGCATCTGTGAGCATTATTTCAACCTCCTGTTTATTAGGTAGCTCAAATATTTAAGATGACGCTTGGTGATCCTAGATAATGTCCAACGAGCACCTTCGATGTAAACCATCGAGATTTAACGTTTTGTGACATTCGGACCTGGAGGGGGAGCACAGCCATCCCTCTGTGCCTGGGGAACATCAGAGAGCGCTGCCCCACCCACATCGTTCCGCGGCCGCTCCTTCCTCCCCTCCCGAGGGGATGTGGTCCAAGAGGAGCTCCCCATCCAGCAGGCTCGTCCAGGGAACATCCCCATGGAGCTGGGTAATCCTAAAAACAAATACGGACGCACCCATCTCGGCAGGATCTCAGCTTCGGGTCTCTCAGGCTTCTCCCGTGCGGTCGTCGGAGGAAGGGTTAAGAACTCATCCTGCATACTCCCCGTAGCAGTGGACGTGCCACGCACTGACACACGAAGCCACCTGGAGCGGAAAGCTCCAGCTGCTTCACAACACGCACAGGAGCACCAGGGCCGAGGCCTCCTCCTTGCCTTAAAACCCGGGCAACCCCAGAACCCGTCTCCTGCAGCCTCTCTGGAGGAGTGGGGAGGGGGAGAGGGAAATAAAAGCGCTCCGTGGGCCGACGCGGCT